>OY720442.1:96021123-96427123 GCA_963082915.1 Dolichopus griseipennis | reverse complement strand
TAACAAAAAAGGCTTAAGTCAAAAACAATACCATAAATGAAACCGAAGTTGACATTTTGAAGCACATAGCCCAATTCTATGTTTATTTCTCATACGACTTATGCAAAAAAAATGTTGAGAGGCTACTGAGGACACTTTGGTTCTGAGTCCCTCGGTTTAGCAAATACAGGGTGGCGCAAAACCACCGATATGGTTTGAATGTTTAATAACTTTTTTATTTAATGGTTAATTATTATTATTATTTTTTTGTATTACAGTATATTAATGGGGAATATTTTTAGCTGAAGTAGAAAAATTATATTCCGCAAGTGGTAACCATTTTTGGCAGAGCACTAATCTTAAATCCATTACATTTTCCATAACTTTTCGTAATTTTTGATCGTTGTTCTGTTGTTGTACTATTCCATTTCCAATTCCCCAAGTTTTCTTCACCAAATTCTGAATTAAAAATAAAAAACATAAATAAATTTAAAAAGTTATTTAACATTCAAACGATATCAATCGTTTTGCGCCTCCCTGAATAACATGTAGAAACGTTTTAGATTTTTTATATTTTTCATAACTTTTCGTAATTTTTGATCGATGTTCTGTGGTTGTACTATTCCATTTCCAATTCCCCAAAGTTTTCTTCACCAAATTCTAAAATAAAAATAAAAAATATAAATAAGTTTAAAAAGTTATTAAACATTCAAACCATATCGGTCGTTTTGTGCCACCCTGTATTTTTGAAACAGTGATCAATACAAAATGCAATGGAACCATATTTAATTTGAACTTTCCGGTTGAAAATTAATATGATTAACAAATCCTTTTTAAATTATTTGGTCCTCTAGAATTTTTTCCTCTCAAATTCTGGAATAAAAAGAAACGCTATTAAATCTCAAAATATTTTTAATATTTATTTAGTCCAAATAGTATAAAAAAATATTATATACGCATGCCCTTTATAATTTTGGTCATAAAATTGAATAATAGTTAGTAAATTAGCTTTAATTATTTCATGGGGGTCTAAAAAAAACATAACATGAACTGAAATTTAAAATTTTATCTTAACTTTAGGTTTAAATTATATATTCGTTAGAAATTCGCTCAGAAATTTGTGCATGATTTATTTTCCAAGAACTTAACCAATGAACTAGGGCTGTCAGTTTGTTGTAAGAATAGTGCAGTAAATTTTAAGAAAAAATATAGAATATTAACTAAAAAAGTAGTAGATGTCTTTTTTATGGATTAGTGAAATACGAAAAAAAAATTTAATTTTTGGGATACGAAAAATTTTTAACAATAACATATTTTCAACTTTTACATTAAAATTCTTTTTTTTTTTGCAATTTTCAAATTTTGATAAAATTAAAACTTTAAGAAAGTTTCAACGATTCAATTATTAATTTCACAATATCACTTATCAATTATCATAACATTAAATAAAGTACATACTTAATAAATTATTTTGGTATATACTATATACTATTCATCTACAAATTTAAATTATTCTGTAAAATTAAACAATCCTTCAAAATGTTAAGGTTCCCAGCAAGGCTGGTCAGGTTTTAATAGCTCCTCAAAAAGTATACATTCAATTTTCAATAGTTTTTTCAACTTAATGCAATATGTAGTAGATCGTTATCACTCAATAGTAAATGTTTCAAATAGATAAAAAGTAGTAGAACTACTACAATTGTAGTAAAGTAACAACTAACAGCCTCACCAAGGCGTTTTAAAATATAAAATCACATAATATTTTCAATAATTAAAAAATCCTCAAATATAATCCTCAGAAGATATCTCTTTTAACAAGAACACGTCAAATCAAAAAATTACAATTTTTTTTT
This sequence comes from Dolichopus griseipennis, assembly GCA_963082915.1. Classification (NCBI taxonomy): domain Eukaryota; kingdom Metazoa; phylum Arthropoda; class Insecta; order Diptera; family Dolichopodidae; genus Dolichopus; species Dolichopus griseipennis. The sequence goes on along the minus strand of OY720442.1, from coordinate 96,425,291 downwards.
GTAGACTAAAACTGGTATCGAAGTCAATGTATATAACGATTTTAAATCGATTCTTAAAATTTTTCTAAATGAATTAAATTGAATTATTTCTTAGAATTTTACAACAACACTTACATTAAAATATTATAATTTTTGATTAATAATTCTTATTTATTTAATTGGAAAATCGTTGACAATTTACAAAATCTCTATATATATATATATAAATATTTAATATATTAATATTTATTAAGAAAGAAGGGTAAAAAATTGCATTGAATTTCTAGTAAAATTTAAATTTACAAAATTTTACAAATAAAACCCTTAAAATATTAAAACGTCTTTCAAAAATTTATAAATACTCGTATCACATGAACATAACCATTAACATGTATATATACAAGTACTATAAATAAAATAGTAGGAATATAACCGCAAGCTATAATCATATTGTATACCATTTTCACGTGATTTTTATATATTTTTGTTCTCTTTGTTTTTTCTTTTTTTTCTTTTTCTCTGTGTCTTTTTAAAAAATCTCTTTAACATTTTTCCTGCATTTTTTTTTTAATCTTGATTTATTAAATTATTTGATTCATTACATTTTTTTTGATTTTAATATTTTTAACTTTAAATTTTTTCTTATTTTTTTGTTTTTATTATTGTGAAATCCAGTTCTTTTTAAGGAGAATGGCATTTATTTGTAGTTGTAATTGCCAAAAAAACAACCAAACTTCAATAAATGAAAATGAATCTTTAATCAGAAAAAAAAAAACAAAAAAACAAAACAAAAAAGCAAAAAATTTCATTTTCAATTTTTCAAACATCTTTTTAAAATCATCTTTAGAGAGTATCGGTTTCTCTCTGTCATTCCATTCTCATATAATTATACTCTTCTATTTCTATTATACATTTCTACTGTAGTCTCTCTCTTCTATTTGTTTTACTTCTCTATTTTCGAATTTTTGATTTCAAATATTTGTTCACATACAAACAAACTCATGTATGACATTAGCATTATATAGTTGAATATCCTTTTGGTTATTTGTTACATTACTTCGTACTTACATTAAGGATACTAGGATAAAAGCCGTTACACCACAGTTATGTGAGATGGAAAAAAGATAAGTATAAGAAAAATGTATTTAAGAATATGATTATATAGGGAAAATGGTTTTTTGTTTGTTTTTTTTTTTTTATTTTGAAAGTGATTTCGATGGTGAGAGTAGAAGTATGAGAGAATGAGATAGCATGAGAAATTAAAATTATGAATGATTACATTTTTGAAAAAAAATTTTTTTTTGTTGTTTTTTTTTTAGTATAAATTTTCTATTTGTTATATTTTGTGTCACACAGGATTCAATTTTTTAAAATATTAAAACTGTGTGTATGATTCTTTTATACTTTTTATAAAATTAATTGTGATCTTATTTTTTTTTGTTTTAATTTTTTTTTTTATTTTAGAAATTGATTGGTTAAATTTTTCATTGTATTTGTGAGATTTTAAAAATATATTGAATATATTTTGATTTTTTTTGTTATTTTTTTCATATTTAATATAATTTATTAAAAAATTTTTTTTACTTTTATAATACTTTTATATTTTTTTATATCTGAATGTATAATTGTTTGTATATATTAATTCTAATGTAAGTTAATATATATATATATATGTATAAAAACGTATATAAATCATTTAAATTGTAAAAATGAATAAAAATTGTTTTTATATTATAAGAAATTGAAAAAAAAAATAAAGACATTATTGAAGTGAAAAATATAAGAACCAGAAAAATAAAAAACAACAAATAAACAAAAGAAATTAAAAAAGAGAGACAGAGAAAAGGACAAAAAAAAATAAAATGTAAAAAGATAAAAAAAAAAAAATAAACCAAATATTAAAAATTAAAAGAGAAAGAAATAAAAATAAATGTGTTCTTATATATATATATATACAGATGATTTAGGTATCGTTTAATCAAGCAATAGATATGTAAAGAATACTTTTTTCTAATATAAATCAAATAAAGTTTACCGAAAAATTAAGTCCGCATTTTAATATACTCCTGCATACAAGTAAGGTCACGGGTAATATAAAATTGCTCATCCGTTTGTATCTTCGATCTAGATATAGGCCATATATATCTATGGTGTGGATTAAAGGTATATAGATCGGATGTATCTATTAGTAAATTTGACTAGTTAGTGTGTCTGTCCACTCGTTCGAATATTTACACAAAGCGATTTTTAGATAATTTCTAGGTTATCATAGAGTTTTTGGTTAGCATCGGACCAAAGCTTTGGGCTGTCAACAGTCATACAAACTTTTAAAACTAATAAAAATTTGTTCAATTCTAATAAAGTTGTGAGTTAAAATATAAATTCTTCAATATATATAAATTATTTATTTACAAATTTTGAATTTATTTGATAAGTCATTCTTCTAAAACTTTAAAAATAATGAAGTCAAAACATGCCACTTAATTTTTGGTATTCTTGTAGCTCATTTGCTTCAAAAATTTGATTCAGAAAAGGGAAAAACAAAAAAATAAAAAGAATATATATTAAAACAGCTGGGTGCTACAGTGGTTAGTTCATGCGAAAGGCCCAGGTTCGAATGCAAGTAAAAGTTAAAACATTTTTCTGATTTCCGACTCAACTCAGCTATCATTCGCCATCGGACTCAAATTAATAGCTTTTAATGACTATTAATTAATAATGTCAGTTGAATATTTACTGCATAAAAGAAAAACAATAAAAAGGAAGAAATATATAACCAGCATTTTATTATAGTTACAAAAAAAAAAAAACTTTCCGGTAGACCTAGCATAAATATAAAATTGTTTATCAGAATATTTAAGTATGTAAGGTTTTTTTTTTTAATAAAATATTAAGAAAGAATTTTAAAATATTAAATATAAAAAATTTATAGATTTTTATATAAATTTATATATTTATATGTATATACTATATACTACATATATATATATACCTATACCAAGATATAATAGAATTACAATATTTTATAACAATTAAGATTGCAAATAGTAAGGGCGGGCGAAAATAAAATTAAATTAAAAATAAAAAATTTTCTTTTGTTTTTAAAAAAAAAAAAAAAAAAAAAACAAAACTTTTGAAGGAGTGGGATGATAAATTTATAATAACTTTGTTTTTCTTTTTTTTTATATTATAATATGAATGTATTAAGTAATTAAATAATATTATTAGTAATATATTTATATATATAAATATATAGATGCGTTTATATATACATCACTTATTTACATTTTACATTGTATTTTTAAAATATATAATTTATTTGAATACATGTATATAACTATATATATATATATATATTTTCAAATTTATTACAAATGATTTACAAATGCAAGACAATAAAAAAAAAAAATTTTATATTTTCATTTTAAGTAATTAGCTATAAATTTTTCTATAATAAATTTTATCATATTAATTTAATATTTTGATTTTATCATTTATATATACATACCAATAGTGATTAATATATATACATATATATATTTACAATCCGTTGGTAATTTATATATTAAATAAGGAATTATATATGAAAAGAAAAACGATTAAAATATATATATATAAATATAGTATAATATATAATAAGATGAAAATTTATATAATTAGTAATAATATTTAGATTAATTCATAAAATGAAATTAAAATGAATAATAAATTTAATGAATTATTCTATAATAAAATTAAAATATTTATTATATATATATACATAAGTACATTTAAATACATATATAAATTGTTAAAATTAAGTATTATAATTTATTTGATTTATTTAACAAAAATTACACAATTATTTTAATGCACAGATGCTTAAATTTTAATATAAAAAAAATTTTTTAATTAAAAATTTATATTAGTTTATGTATATGTATATACATTTGTAAAATGATTAAAACATTAAATTAGTTCTATTAAATATTGGTAATTAAAATAGTAAATAATTATATTTTATTATATAATCGTCCATAAATTTTAAAATTATATTATAATTATTCAAAAAATTTATTACTTTATCACCTATATTTTAAGAAATATTTAAAATTTTATTTAAGTTATTTTGGTAATACATAATTGGGTATTATATAGACGTATATTGTGAATATATAGTATGTACAAATGTTATATAATCATATACGAAAAATATATATTTTAATAACATTTACGGATGAGTGGCATAGTCGTTAGAGTGCCGACCTATCATGTGAAATGCCCGGGTTCGAATCCCAATAAAAGTGAAAAATCTTTTATCTGGCTTTCGACTCGACTCAGCTCCATTTGCCATTGGCTTCATATTGATGGTTTCATCAATAATTAATAATTATATATCTTTAATAAAAAATAGATTAATATAAATGTGCAAAAAAATATAAAAAAATAATTTAATTGAATAATATAACTCACAGATACTGAAATTTCTTATAATTCAAATACAACATTATTACATCATAATAATAGAAATTAATTGAAATTGGATCTATTAGATCTATTGAAAATCTAAGACTTTTCTGCATTATATAATGCGTGGTACTATCTAATGTTTAAACTGTATGTGGAATTCATTTAATCAGTTCTAATAATAAAAAATATAATATTTTCTCCAGCATACACACATATAGACAAATGTTGAGGGCTATAATTTTTAAACAAAACAAGGAAGAGAATATAATCTGTGACTGAATCTATAGAGTTGATACGGATACTCTCATGAGCGTAATGTAAACAATATATGATCCGGTTCGGTTTACTAATTTTGACAAAATTTCAAATAAAAAACTTTTAAGACTCAATTATGACGTATAAATGAAAATGTAAGTTCTATGAAAACTATTCGAACCTCTTGCACTAGACCAACTATACTTCGTGAAGCCATTGGACATTAAACTTAACTATTGACAAAATTTCAGATACTCATACTTCATTAGATATTATATAATACTCATATTAGAAAAGAAGTTGTATGGCAGTTATTCGAAATCGTTGGCAGGCTGGGTTTCCATAGAAGAGATTCTTGCATAATAATGAATTTGAGAAAATTTCAGGATCCTACTCTTTATTTATTTTTTAAGTTATCGTGTCTACAAATGAACGACAGCTAAATCGATATACTTTTCGATTCTGATTCGATCCAAACACTAGAGTCTATATCTACCCATCTTCTTAACATCGTTAATATAAACCTATGCAAAATATAAACAAATTATTTAATCTAATAATATAACTCACAGATATAGAATACAATATAACTCAAATACAAAATATTACAATATAAATAAAAAATAGAACTGTAACTATTGAAAATCGAAGGCGTTTTCACATGTTATAAAGCCTAGTACTATCTCATGTTCAATATTGTTTGTGGAATTCAATAAGACCAATTCTAATATAATAAGACCCCAGCTTATAATATAATATAATAGACCAGCTTATTAGCCTAACAGTTGAACAGTTAGCGTTTAAAAAAAACAGCACTCAAGTAGATAAAATCTTCAAGCTTTAAAAAAATTTAAAAAATCCAACCATTATTTAAAGTTAATATAGTTAACACTTTATTAAATATAAATATCGAAATTCTGAAATAAAATCAAGTTCTGAATGAAATGTGTTACTAATTGAATTCTTAAAATTTAGAAATTTCAAAAAAAAAGGGGCGCACATGCTAAATATTTAAAGATTTATTTCCAAAAAAATTTGATTTGATACCAAAAAAAAAATTCATTTCTGTTATCATACAGTCGTTGTTTCTGAAAACTTTAAATTTGCGATGCTTTTCCTGCGTTCTTTTACTTTTATAAAAATTTTCTTATAAGGGTGGAAAGAAGTAATTATTTTGGCAGGAATATAATTTCCTGCACTAACACACATATTTATATTAAAAATTATTCTTTTTTTGCTATGTTAACTTCTTCACACACTTCTTACAACTAACAATTACCATATATTGAATCACCAATTGATTTTGGTTATAAATATCGTATTTTAGACCCTCAAATTAAATAGCTGAATTGATTTTGTAGAAAATTAGTTAAAGTCTATTGACTTCTGTATGGTAACAATATAAACTTGATTTTTAATAATAAAGTATGCAAATTCTTAAAATTAAGGGTTTGAAAATTTAGGGTGGAGTACAAAAGTTCGTATAAATATTTTTTCGTAAAATCTTGTTTCTTAGATATTTTTAGGTTTTTCAATCCTAATTCATTTGTTATATATATATTATAAATTTTTACCTATAAGTCGGTACCCTGTGGGTCGCGTTATTAAAAAAACATAATTGATTGTCAGAATTGTAAAAAAAAGTATCTTTTTAATTAAAACCTTAGATATACATAAGTATATTGAAGTATTCTGTAAAAGGCCATAAACGCTGATTTTGAATCCAACTCTGAAGTCCCTCCCTTCTGAGAATCTCCTGGAGTTAAATGTACGAATATTATACGTGCAATTCGGGGAAAAAACGTATAAAATGATTTTTGAAAATTTTTAGATATCCAGATGAATTCCATTTTGGTTTTATTTTATGATATTCTAATAATAATTATTTTAAATTACCGAGATATAAAAAAAAAATATTTTAAAAAACGAGATTTTGATGAAACGAGGTTATAATAAAAAAAAGATTTTAGGATACAAGCATTCGTTGCCCTCCCGTAATTTTTCACCAATACCAAAATTTTAAAGTAATTTTATCCGGATTTATATTAACAATTATTAGTATTTCACTTTAATCTAATAAAAATAGCTTATTGAAATTATATTTAATTTAATTTTATATAACATAAAATCTAACAGGGTTGTAATTGATTCTGTCTATCCCAAATACGCGCATAACATCTGCCAAAATGTGTACGTGTACTAAAATTTTAAACAAAACCATAATTAGATCTGAATCAATAATTGAAACGAATATTGCGACACAAATATAAACAATAAATATACAAATTTTTATTTTTTTAATTATCAAATTAATAAACGCCGGACGTTTTATTTGAGTAGAGGCTGACTGGCACAGTGGTCTTAACCGCATAGATACATTGGTTATAGTTCCAAATCTTATATTCGAGAGGCCCCGCTTCGATTCCCAATGAAAGTGAAAAAGCTTTTTTGTGATTTTCAACTCGACTCAACTACTACTTTGCTTCGAGTTCGAATTAAGTTTAAATGTTTAAATTTCACGTAGAATTCATTAACATCTATTCTAATAATAAGAATATAATATGTCCCCAAGTTCTAAAATGTATCTTTGGTACAAACAGGCTGTAGCCCCGTAACAGGTTATTTTTTTGAAAATGTGCTAAAAACGCCAATATAACGTCTTATGGAGTTTACATATCGTACGTGACATACTTTTTTTTAATTATAAAAAGGTCAGACAGAAATATCCAAAACCTAAGTTTTTGCATTTCGAATTTAAGAATTTGCTAGAAAAGATTTGTTTTAATAAATTTTGCAATTAACTCATGAATTCTTACTCTCAAGATATCTAATAATTAATTTAAAAGAATTTATATTCAAAGAAACGCACTTAAAAAAATTTTTTTATCAAATTATTTCGACTTGTCACGTTTCCATAAAATATTTTCGCATTTGTTTTTTAATAATTTAACAATATCATTTAGATTGATTTTGAAATTTTTGTTTTTTTTTTAAATATTTATCGATATTTAAGGAATTTTTGATTGATATGCAACTTTTTTTTTTATTTTTATTTTGTTATGTTTTACAAAATTAAATATTAATTTTAGTTTGGTATTTTTTAAATTACTAAACCATAAGAACAATTAAAAATATTTTAATTGTTTCTATAGATACATATATGCACATACACATTCCAAAATGTTCAGCTCAGGAACCATAAAAATTCAATAAAACAATTTAAGAAAATTAAAACACATTTTTTTTTAAATATAATTCCTAAATCGATAAAATAATAATTACAAAAACAAAATTTAAAAAAAAATTTTACATAAATATAAAATGAATACAATTTAGGAGTATAATCCTAGTGACTTTTGTTGTTGATTATAGGTTATATAAAAGCTTAATATATTAAAGCTAGTCAATGTAAAAACCAAATAATGTTGCATTGAGTATGGAAAAATATGACCTGTTCGGGAATCGAACTTCCACCCCTCGGTTAGTAAGCCAATTTCTCATCCACTATCCAACAGAGGCTCCTTGATTAGTGAGAGATGCAATTCAATACTACTTACACTAAGTAATAGAAGATTGCTAAAAATAATATTAGTTTTAAGATTTCAAAAAAGTTAATCCTAAAAGCTTTGAGTGTTCTCCAAAATGTAGGAGTTGCTTTTCTGCTTTACAAATACTAACAAAATAAATCTTACGAAATAATTTAAGCTATATTCAATATTTTTTCGTGATACTAGTTTGTTGAACCAAAGTTCAGTTGTTTTTATACATATAGTAAAATGAATTTGTAATACCATTTTGAACTTGAGTTCACACCTTCGAACTGTGGAACACAGCGGCTGGTTGACACAGATGTAAAAGTGCCAACCTTTCATTTGAAATACAAGTCACACCTTTGAACTGTAGAACACAGCGGTTAGTTGTCACAGAGCTAAGAGAGTAATGGTTCGAATCCCAGTGAAAGTGAGAACAGCTTTTCTCTGGTTTTCGACTCAGCAACTATTCGCAGGTGGGTTCAAATTAATGACTTTATCAATAATTAATAATTACATATTTTTAATAAAAAAATACATTACTATAAGAATATAAACAAATATTTTAATTTCAATAATATAACTCGCAGATACAGAAATATCTTATAATTCAAATATAAAATTATTACAATATATAACAGAAATGAATTGTATCTATTGAAAATCTAATACGTTTCTAAATGTTATAAGGCGTAGTAGTACCTCATATTTAAATTGTATATGGAATTTATTAACATCAATTATAATAATACAAATATATTATGACAGGCTTATTAGACTAACAGCTAGCACTTAAAAGAAAAAAGACATTGTAAATATTCTTGTCAATTTTCGTGGATTTAAAATTTTAGAAGCCAAATTATTCTTTTTGAATTTCCAATTTAATCCTTAATCAAAATAGAATACCTATTTTCCGAACATATTTCTTACCAATTATACCACATAAGTATTTTGAGCGTTTATCCTGCATTATTTTAGCTGTAACAGGAGCAGTTCTTAGAGAGTAGAAACGTTAAGCATTAAAGTGTTTAAATTTCTATGGTGGTTTTCCATGGATTCCAGTGAAAAAAAATTTACTCTGGAATCCAATTCAATTATTAACTAACATTAAAAGCGGCTCTGCTATATATCTAATTTTTACTATATCTTTTTATGATTACAATACTTTTTATAAATAATATTAATGTGAAAGTATAAATGAATACCATTCCAAACTTCTTAAAAACCAAAAAAAAACAAAATAATAAACAAAAAATAAAACAAAGTAATGCTAAAATTATATAACAGATCAACAATTATCAGTTACAAACAAATAACAAGCCTTCCAACTGTGTATTACATTTACAGCTGTTACAATATTATTTTGTAATATATATATATTTATAGTATTTATATACAAAATATATATACATACAATAAATTCTAAACTCATGTCTAGTATTTATATTATTTCAATTCTTATTAAAATTTATTATATTATATTTAAAGGTAGACTCAAAACATTCATAATATTTGCACGATGATTAATTAAATTCGATTAAAAATAAAAAAAAAATAATAATAATAAAAAATTTGTAAAAATATTGTTACATTTTTACATTTTTTTAATTTGTTTTTTTATGTTATTTTTTTTTTTTTTTAAATCTACATCGTAAAATTTAAAACAGAACTCAAATAATATTAAAAAAAAAATTTTTTTAAAACTCAATTCTAAAAAAATCAAAGAGTGATTAGTCACGATACCCAGTCAAAAAGTAGAAAAAAAATCTTTAGTACAAAAAAAAAAAAAAAAATTAACAGTGAACATTTTTTTGATTAAGTATGTATATGATATCTGTGGCAAGAAAGTTCAAAATTTTTTTTAGTTTACATTGGTAACTCTATTTATGATTCATTTACTATTACTATATAATTGTGTAGGAGGAGGTCATAGATTATTCTATCAAAGGTTGAGTACTTTAATTCTTTATAGGACTATGAAATGCTCAATATCAGGATGCTAGTCCTCATTCTGTTATTCCTCTAGTTTCTGTAATCCGAAGCGCCTTCTACTAGATCATGAATTCGAATGTGACTTTTACCAAATTCTGAAGGGATCATAGACCATTCCTCCAAAGGTTTTGAATATTTTATATATAGGACTAAAAAATGCTCAATATGAAGATGTTAGTTCTCATTCTATTATTCCTCTAGTTTCTGTAATCTGAAGCGCCTTCTACATGATCTTGATTCTAAATCTAACTTTTTGCACATTTATATAATTCTGTAGGAGATCAAGGAGCATTCTGCGAACGACTTATAACATTAATTCTTTATAGGATTATAAATTGCGCAAAATGAGGATGCTAGATAGTCTTCATTGTATTATTTTTCACGATTTTTGAATCTAATTCGCCTCCTACTAGATTTTGAATCTGAATCTAACTTTAATATAATTCTGAAGGAGTCATAGTCCATTCCATCAAAAGTTTTGGATATTCTATATGTAGATTCTGCAATCCTAACTGCATCCTAAAAGATCTTGAATCTGAATCTAAGTTCTTACATTCATCTATATATATTGATCATTCCTTCAAAAGTTTAGCACATTCTTAGCGATATGAGGATGCTGGATAGTTGGAATTGTGTTATTTTTCTCGATTTTTGAATCTGAATCGCCTCCTACTAGATCTGAATATAATTTTTTACATAATTTTATAATTCTTTCGTAGGTCATGGACAATTCTGCGAAAGACTTAGTAAATTCCATATAGAGTGCTAATCGCTCAATATGAGGATGATATAGGTCTCGTTCTGTTATTCCTTTCATATCTTGGAACCAAATTAAATTCTATAAGAACTTGAACCCAAAGTAAGTGCCAGTAACCATTTTTGTCAAAAATTCACTAATATCTGGTAAGAAGCCTGAGTTTTAGAGCTATCTAGAATCACAATCTTAGATCAAATTTTAGGAGAACTTGAGAACCTTGTAATATATTTAAATAAATTATTTTAAATTTCTTATTTAAATCATTTAACATACTTTCAACAGCTAGTTTTTAAAAAATTACGTACAGTTAACAGAATTGACCAATCTTGTTAATATGAAGTTTCTGATATTAACCATTGAACTTTTACGCCTGTAACAAAATAAGATAAAGAATAAAAATATTAAAAAAAATTTAAATATAATATCAAATATGTATATAATAATAATAATAATAATAACTATAAAAATAAAACTAATTTTTTAACTGAACAGTATACCTAATCAAAATGTCAGACTGCAAAAATGTGTAAACAGTTAAAAATAACAACAAAATAATAAAAAAAAAATTTTAAACACCAAATGTTTTGTTTAACTTGAACTACTATGAAACTTCACCTAAGTATGCGGCCTATATTTTATGATCAAATTCATTCATTTTTTTTTTTATTATTTCTTTTTATTATTTAATAACATATGTATGTAACATATAAATAATATATGTACATACATAATTCACATGCTTTTATACTTAATCATATACATAATATATAGAGGGTGCTGTGCCATATGAGCCTACAAATAAAAAACATACCACATAAAAAAACAACAACAATAAAATAATAATAATAAAATAATAACATAACAGAAAAACCTGAATTCAGGACAGTTAACATACACATATACTGACATCTATTATAAATTATTTGAAGTATATAACATAGTACCTTCCAATATAACAGTATTAAAAACTTTAAAGTATGACTTAATAATAATTTAAAAAAAATAAAAATATTAGAAGTTGCTGCTGCACTTCAGTACACGTGAAATCGAATCTGCTAAAATTTATTAGTTTCGATTTTTTGATTATTTCTTTTATTATTATTATTATTTTTATTATTACTATTATTATTATGGTTGTTGTTGTTTTACCTTCTGTACAATTAATTCGATTTTCATTCGTACCTTTTTAGCATATTTTCAAAAAATTTTTTAAAATTATGCCTATATAGATTCTGTCCGTCCGTATGTTTACAAAAACTTTTACACCGTTCCAAATAGATTAAAGAAATTTCAACCAAAATTTTTGGCAACACAGATCTTCTAAACGGTTCAAGCTAGGATTTTGAAATTTTGAGAGAAGTTAGATCCTCAGAAATTAGTAGGAGTCGGTTAAAAAAATTTTTTTTTCAAGCCTCTGGTTTAGGAGCCATAACAGAGTTTTGCTATTTTTAAACATCTGTAACTTGAATACCTGTGCAAAATTTTTTTTAACAAATATACAAAATTTAAATATGCAGCATTATATTTTATTATATCTTAAAAAATTTTCTTAAATTTAAAAGGGGTTATTTAAAGGAAAGAAACTGTCTCTGAGTTTTAAACATTTTTGCTTAGATAATAAAATTCTAGGTGCAATTCCAAAATTTTGATGGAGTTCACGATTGATTTTCTAGAACCCAAAAAAATTGAAGAGGGGGGACAAGAAGGGGTGGGCAGATCCTCGAGAATCATCATAAGTTTGCTTAGCAAAATTTGGGAACCTTTCCCAGGCTATTAGGACTTAAAAATTAAAACTTTTATGTTTTTATAAAACACTAACTCATTTAGCAGTGTATGTTTTTCCTCCAAAATTAAACGTTAACATTGAAGCTCCAACATTATATTTCGCACTTGTTAACAGGTTTTGTTGAGTGCATTGAGATTACATTCTAAGTATTGATTTCACTATTATTCATAATTATTAAATTGATGAAATAACTAAATTATAATGTTATCATTTATTTTTATACATATTTTTATAAAAATAATAATGATAAAATACTCAGTAAGAAACTATATATAATTTTGAAAATGTGCTTTTTAAAAACCCTTGGTTTTTTTCATCACTTGTTTATTATAATTTTTATCCCAAATAAAATATAAAACTAACATGCGATTTAAATAGGTGACTAATAGATAAAATATTAAAAAAAAATAATTTCAAGTAAAATAAGAATAAAAAAATTGATATTTATTATTCTTTTATTATAAATTTTTGATTTTTATTATAATATATGTATAAGTATGTATGTACATGTATTATATATTATTTGACGTTTATTTAGTACGATTTGATTACCTTAAATTATATGCTTTTTTAATATTTTATTTTTTTTTTTGATTTTTGATTTTGTTTTGATTTTGTTATATACATATATACCTACATATTACATATGGTGGCATATGTTTATGTTTTAAATAGAATATTAATATTAAATTAGAAAAAAAATGGTTGAAAAAACAAAGCCAATCATTCAGTTAAATTGGCACAATAACAGATATATTAGAAAAAAATTTTAATAAAAGAAAATTAGAAAAAAAAACTCTTAATTTTAATTAGTGCCAATTTTATTAGTGATATGGTATTACGAATATTATTACGATATTAATTGTTAATGAATCGTTTATTTTGTTTTTTTTTTTATTATTTAAAAAAAAAAAAATTATTTAAAACGGTTTTTTCTATTTTATTTTTATTTAAAATCGATTATGCATCAATAAATAAGAAAATTATATATATCGAATTATTGAATTGATTCTAAAATTAATCTAAATACATGTTGTATGATTTTAGTAATTTGAAAAGATTATCATGAATAATTTTTTTAAGCATAGTAGTTTCAAATAATCAACTTCTGATAAGTGATAACTGATCCACTCTTGTGAGATGCCATTTTGAATTTAACTCTCTTTTATAGATATCTTGTAGGTATTGACACTTACCGTATTGAATTAAAATCAATAAAGCCTCCCTTTAAACAATTCCAACCCAACACTAAAGAGACCTGAAATGCTCACTTCTACACAGTGGAAACCCCTAGGTAGCTCAAAACTTGTTGTGGAAACTCATTTATTGTGAGAACTGCTAGAATATGGAACATGCTTCCATCCAATGTGTTCCCCTCTGATAGGAATAGACCTTTATACAATTTGCAACGTTTTAACAAGTACTTAAATAAGTTCGTTTCTCATCTACCATCCAACTCTCGTCTTCTATCCTATTTTCTTTCGAACTCCTTAGTCCCATAGTCAAGCTTACATATCTATTTTTTTGCTATGTATGAAGGAATTAATTTTCCTAGAGTTTGACTAGCGTGTAAAAAACAAAAAAAAAAACAAATGTTAGCGCTAATTCTATCTTAAATTAAATCTCAATTTTAATTTTCGAAGCTTTCTTTTTAAATCGATTCCCCTAAGATAAAACTGTGCATTCGTACTCTTAGATTGGTTAAAGATTATTGAAGTCAAATAACATCAAAATGAATTATAGATGCAGTTTTCGTGATAATAGAAAACTAGAATGCTGTAGAAGGATAGTCAATGCAAGTAAAGAGATAAGATTTTCAGAATCATTTTAATAACGGTATTTTTTTAAGTGCTCTGTTCAACAGGGCTAATTAGCTTGTCTAAATTAAAGGCATTGGAACGCCTTCTGGTTCATATTATATTCATTTTATTAGAATTGGTCTTAATTAATTCTACATACAATTTAAACATGAGATTGTACTAGGCGTTATATACTTATTATTAAGGCGTTATTACATGTACAAACTTCTAAGATTAGATTTATATGGTAAAAATTTTGTTTTTAAGTTATATGGTCTAAACATAAATTAATCTAACATTAATTTAAATACTCAACACACAATAGCTAAATACGTTGGCACTAAAATTAAACACTCTGTATTGATATATCATGTAAATAATACCTTTGATTAATATTAGAAAAAAAAATGTTAAACGATTAATATGAGTATATATGGTTATCGATTTATAAAATCATAAATGTCAAAATAAATTATTGTAAATTTTCAATAATTCAAGAAAAGTTTAAGAGCAAGAGAATAAAAAATTTAAAAAAATATAAAACAACTTTTAATTATTTCTTTGCTAAAAATTAATTTAACAGAAAGCTATCGAAAAACTACTAATGAGAAACTTGTATTAATTTTAAACTTTTATAAAAAAAAAATGGCATATAAATAAGAATTATGAATTAGATATTATGTATATTTATATGTTTATATATTTAAAATTATTTAAAGCATAAGTACCATTTAGTGATGGATTAAATGAAAAAGAGGTTATGTTTAAAATTAAGTTCAAAATAATTTATTAAAAAGGTCTTAACGGTAATTTAAGTAGTACGAGTATTTATTGAATCACTGTTAGGAGTTGCCTTGGAAACATGTTCTAATATAGAAGATAGAGTATTTTAAAATTTAGATTTTATTCAGTTGTAACTTTGGAATAAAAGCTTTTAATGTATAATTTGAATTTTGAAAATAGATGCACATTCTTTGAAGTCAACAATTTAGAAATAGCTTGTACTTGCGACCGGGCTCTTGAAAACAAATTACTAATTACTTTGGGGTGCCCGGATTTCTCTTAGAGTAAAAGTGAGAAAAAATTTAACTGGTTTTTAATTAGACTTCATTCATTCGTCATTGGGTGCAAATCAGACCTGTAAAATGGGCCTTAAGTACAATTACATGATTTTCCTAAGTACAGCTGTAAGTACAATTCCATGATTTTCCTAAGTACATTCGTAAGTACAATTACTTGATTTTCCTAAGTACAGTTGTAAATACAATTACCTGATTTTCCTAAGTACAGTTGTAAATACAATTACCTGATTTTCCTAAGTACAGCTGTAAGTACAATCACCTGGTACTCATAACTTTAACAAGTACCAGTATTACTTAGATTACAAAATTTAAGTATAAATAAAAGAATCAAAAAAAAAATACTTGTAATTCCCAGAAACTTAATTAAATTTTGAGTTTAATTACTTTAGTTACTACTTTAGTGAGTTTAGTTACATAAGAGTAATTAAGTACCAAAAAATATTTCGTAGTCGAGAATTCAAGTACTTTGCAAAAATATTTTGATTTATAAAGCCCATGAAACCTATTAAGGCTATGTGCCACCATTTATAGTCCACCGGTATTCGACTGTTAAGCTTGGCTTATCATTCTTTTAATAATTACTAAGTTATTACACGTTTGTTGATACTACCTAATGAATACTACCTATGTATTTTATATATTTTATAAGTACTATTTGTAATTTCTTTTCTTATATTCATACTTTCTTTGAAAGTTTAATTATTTATTAAAGTTATACAAAAGTTTAATGTTACATAATTTACAAATAATAATAAGTATATAATTAAGTATATAATTTTTTTCTAACAGTATTTATTTTCACATATTCTCAAATAATTTTCACATGATTTCCAAATAAGCACATATAATAAATAAATTAGTACCGATTAAATTAAAAAAAAACAAAATTTATTTCTTTAAAATTTAACGCTTTTCAATTAAAATTTAAATTTATAACTTTTTATTTTAGTTGTGTTCAATTTATAATTTATAATCGAATTTGTTTTGTTTTTTTTTGTTTTTTTTATTATTTAAAAAAAAAAAATAATTTATGTCAAATTTTAAATTTATTAATTTGAAAAAAAACAAAAAAAATATTGAAAATTTTAAGATTTACTGTGAGATAAAATTACTTTAACAATTAAGTAGCAATTAAAAAAATATGTGAAAATGTAATTATAAGCTGCCATTAATAATTATATAGGATTTAGAATTTTAGTATATGTGTATATTGTAATTTGTAATTTTTTTTAAATTTAATATTCATAAAATTTTTTTGAAAAGTCACATGTAGTATTTATTATATTTGGAATTATTATTAAATATGTGTGTAACGATGTATTTATTAATGAATTTTTTATTTTTCCAAAAGCTCATTTTTATTGTTCGAAAATCTTGTATTTTTGTAGCTTTTACATTTCAAAATAACCTTAGTAGGTTTTTGCAGAAATTTAATCGAACGAAAGCTTTTCTAAAAGAGCTCGGTACCAAAAGATAAAGGATTATCAAAGATAAAGGTACCAAAAGGATTGAAAAAGGATTGTATTCCGGATCCGAACTTTAACCCGTTTTTTAAATTTGGATATTTTGGTTTTTGAGATTTTGATATTTCGAGATTTTGTTTCAAGATTTTTATTTTGGAGATTGTTGTATTTCGTGATTTTGATTTTAGAGATTTTAATAACGCCCCACTTAAAAGATTATAGAAAAATCTTAAATTTTTGAAAATTTTTTGACGAAAAGAGTACTTTTTCGGAACTTTTTATAACTTTTATATAAATTTTGTTTAAGTCCCCAACGAAAAAAGTCTCCTAAAGTATTTTTATCTGGTAATTTGAAAGTTAAATTCAGTTGGTTGTGCGGTGGGTCCTTAGAATAAACAAAGAGGTACTCCTTAATCCAGAAAATGTAAAACATTTTAGTTTTTTGCTATTCCCATCGTAGTACATAATTAATATAACGAGAGCTGCTTCGCTAAAACCCCGATTTTGTATTCAACTCTTGTTAACTTATTAGTTTAAAAACCCACTGTTTTAACTTCTGCTGAACATTCTGTTGGATTTATGATTTTGTAACCAAGAATTTAATAAATAGGGGTTGCCGCCTCCAAATCACTGCTAAAATTTTTTTCGGATCTCTGATTTTGTTTCCCACTCTTAACCCCTCCTAGGGTGGAAATTTTAAAAAAATGTTAGTTGATATATATGTGTTTAAGGTATTTTAATTATCGTATCATATATGTTTTTATATGCATTCCTTTTTTTTAGGCTTAATTATATTCATATTGTCGCTGACGTTTTTGATGGGAGGTAATTTGCTATCTTTACGCCTAGGACTATCTAGCTGTTATGCATTCTAATTTTATTAATTTATAATTATATTATTTATTTCACTTACACTATATATTTTATACATTTTCTATTTTTTCCATCGCAGTCCTTTGAGGAGTATAGAGCATTCACCAAGTTTACTTAGGCTAGGATTCAGTTTCTTTTAAACATTATATAAATTAAGCCTTTGATTACTCCGCTGTAGCTATTGTTTAAGATTAAGATTATACACAAATGGTAATTTGGTGCGCCATCTATTATCCTATACACAAGAATTATTCACACATTTATTTTAAATCTTATCTTATATTACGATATTAACTATTACAATATAATTATACAATTTTACGATATTTTTTTATTAGGCATGATCCGACCGCGGTTTGAACCCAAGACTTCCATATGAAAGAAGGCGTCTTTACCACTACGGCATTATACAAATTTTTATTTTATATATTTACACTTTTAAATTAATTTTTCTTTCAATTAAAAAAGCGTATATGAACTTGCATTTTATACCTCAGTTAATAAGACATGCGCTTAGCTACAACTAAAAGAAATTATACGAGTAAATGTACTACGGTATCGTAATTTTCTAAATTTTCACATTCGAGTAGAGTTTGATAGATTTAATAAGTGCAGTATGACAAACGTCAATTATATAGAAATTTTTTTTATCAAAACACTGTATGTAAAAATCTTCAACAGACAACACTAATGGAATAATATAAATTTAGGTTAGATGTGCTATAGTTTTTTTTTAGCATTTATATCGAGCAAATCTTTAGATATATTTTAATAATGAATATTGATATTGCATTATAGAAAATTTTTTAGTTTAAATTAAAATACAAAAAAAATGGATTAGGTTTATATATTACTATTATTTTTATTACTTTTAAAAAAATATTGCCCCATATTTGAATTGAACCTTACAACCTAAAATACAACCTAAAATCTAATGTTACTTATAAACCATTGCCCTAACCTCCCGACCACTTGGGTACTTATACATTGTGTGCAAAGTGTTACTTGTGATCATTAGGGTACGCGAATTAGCAGCAGTACCTAGTGTTTTATTATAGTATATATGTTATAATTTATTTTAATAGTTTATTAAGTACAAGTAAGCGTTTAACTTGTTTAATTTTATTTTAATATAAATTTGTTATTTTAATATCTGCTAAATTAATTGAATTGAAAATGTTTAAAATTTTGAACTGTGTCTACAAAAAAGAAATGGTGACAAATATTCTATTATTTTATAATTATTACCAATTTTACTACAAATTAATATTGGAGTATTTTATTTGGGTACGTTTAAAACACGGCGTATTCTGAACTTTATCTTATGATAATTTTAAATGTATCTTAAGAATTCTTTAGACTTTTCTTAAGGGGAATATTTGAATCACACTTACATTTCAAGAAAATAAAATCCAAATACGTTAGAGTCCAAATTTTTCCCTAAATCCATTAATTAAAATTCAAATGCATCAAATGCCAAATTTAGGAAATCTAAATGCATAAAACTGTAGTACTTTGTTACTTCGGTAGATTTGGAAAGGTATCAGGGTTCCGATATTTTGTATAATAATCTGTGGTTTGGTGGTGGTAACCCCCCATTGAATTAAGTGCTTTGTTGCCAAATTATAATACCATTGGAAAAGTTATACGGGGTTTTCTGATTTGAATACACAACGGTGATTATCGGGAACTTATCTTCATTATACTAAATATAATTGTTGCTAAACTTATGAGGTAAATGAAAAAAAGCTTAGAGCTAATTTAGATTTGGTTTGATAATCACAGTTATACACTTTTTCCAGAATATGCATACACATGTGTCCTTATGAGATTCTGGACTTTAAAGGGATGTTAGAATTGAATTCTGAATCATAGTTTCATTCCTTTTACAAAATAGCATCTTATGTTTGAATTTTAAAAGTTTGGAGTTCAAATCTCAATTTTTTAGCATCAGAAGAATTTTTTAAGTACTAACAATAATTGGATACTAACAATAGTAATTAGTCAGATCAATAAGATCTAGTCCTTTATTTTAAAAATTTTCGAGATACACTATTTTCAATTCAAAATATAACAATTATTTTATTAATTTAATTAATTGATTAGTTTTTTTAATTTTCTTCAATTATAAACAACTAATTAAGGAAAAACAAGTTAACTGAGGGAAGAAATTTCCTTCCTTGAATTTGGTCCATCCATTACAGAAAAAAATAGTTGTTTTTTTTTTTTATTATCTAAAAATTATAAGAAAAATCAATGATTTTTAATCAAGTAATTAAAAAACCCAGTCAAATGAATTTCTTATATTTCTTATTATTCCCTGTTTTTTTTTTAATTTTTAAAATATTCTTTTATGTAATAAGTACATAAATACATATATAAATTATATATTAAAATATTTATATATATATATATATATAATTACATATATTTTACAATATTACAATTGTAATAATTTTCTTAATTACATTTTCATAATATGCTAATCAATATAAAAATGAATCAATTTATTGGCTATAAATGTGTAGATTTCTGCGCGCGCTTACTTTTAAAACTTTTTTTTTGTATTTTTTTATTCTTTTTTTTTTACAGCCGACTTTTCTTACTTTCTTTTGTTTTTTTTTTTTGTTATTTTATTTTTTTTTTATTTTATCCATTATTATAATTTTTATTTTTTATTTTAATAAAGTTTTCCATTTTAATTTTTTCTCATTCTAAATTATTTTTTGCATATAAACAATTGAAAAGAAAAACTTTTTTTTTTTTTTTTTTTTTTTTTTTTATTGAAAACTGCATGTTTTTTATTTTTTCTCCTGTTTTTTTTTTTAATTTTTCACTTTTCCTTCTGTAAAAAAAAAAATTATAAAACGATGAAGATTCAATATATATATATATATATATATATAATTATTGGCACCCTCTCTTATGCTTTAATAATATCTTTAGTATCCATTTGAATATTGGTGTTATAATTCAAAAAATTTTATATTTTTTCTCTGTGTATTTTTTTTGAAAACGATGTTGAAAAGTTGGAATTCCTACCAATTCAGATTTTGTTGTTGTTATAAATGAAAAATTGAATTGCATTGTAAATTAACTGGGTATAGGTAAAGATATGTTATTTAAAAATGTATACCTATATAATATGTTGGGGTGGAGAAGTTGGAAGAATATCCAGAAATTGGAAAAAAAACAGAATATAATATAACTTTGTTATAATTTTCCATTATAACCGATTTAAAATGTCGTTATACTTATCGATAGTAAACAGAATTAAAAAAAAAAAATTTTAAAATAAATGAAGAATTATTAAAAAAAAAATTAAATAAAATCATTCGTAAAAAATATAGAAGAATATTTAATAAACAGGGTCGGAATGTTAAACGTATTGGATTTTGGTGTGGTAAGTTTTTAAATAAAAAATTAAAAAAAAATTAAAATTGTTATATAAAAGTGTTATACAGTTGCACGGTACATCCCATTGATACTATAAGGTTGTCAGAATCTTCATATCTAGATTTAGTCTTTTACTTCATGTCAGCATAACCAACCATAATTAATGATAATGAAAACGTCTAAACTATAGTTATCCCGTCCAAAATAGTTCAAGATTTCAAATACTGTACATTTGTGGTTCTAGGCAAAGCAAACTTGCAAAGTAGGAAATAGTAATGCGTTCCGTTAAATAATATCAGCATAAAACTTTTTAAAAATTTCTTATTTTAATTTATGTTCCATCAATTTAAAAATTTGGTATATATATGTATTCCTCTTTGGCCGCAGATTGGACACGGACGTTGACTGTGAAAATCGATGTATTTCTAATTTGGCATGCCAGATTACTTTGGCTTAATAGAAATCAAATAAACCATAGTTCACTGCTGCTAGTAATTTAGAACGCCAAGTAATATTTTATTTTTATCTCTTATTTTAAATCTAGGGCATTCTCAGTTCGTAATTCGTAAAAAAAACGAATAATGAGTCACTTTTATGGTAGAATTGGTAGTATTTAATTTGAATACTATCTTAGCAGAATTATTTTTGAATCTACTTGAAAACTTTTTCGTCCAATTCCACATCTTTGAAGAGTAATGTAAAATCAAAGTTCAGCTAATAAATTAAATTTGACTAAATACTGTGCATGTTTTTCTTTTCACTTCTATTCAACCAATATTGAATTTAAATGATTTTAATTAATTTTAATTTTGTTTTCAAATGTTGTCCTCTATTATCATTTTAGTCGTCCAGATTCTACAAAATTTAATTGAAATTTAATAACCCATTAACATAGGTCTATTAACATTATGACACTATGCCTTTAAATTGGCAAAAAGGCAATTACTAAACTAGGACATAATAATTTCATTCGCATGATTTTTCTTAATTTTCTAAAAAAAAACATTTACAAAAACCACTACATTAAATAATTGCACCTATTTACTACTAACACTTGTTTATTAATACTATCTGTCCTTTAGAACTAAAACAAACCTATTACTAATATAGGACATACTATTTCCATTCACTTGATTACTAAATTCCTTAAATTGAAGTTTTTTTAAAACAAGCCTTTTGAAATTCCACTAATAAATTATCTCAAAGCTTACTTTACAGTAACAACACATCAGATCTGATTAGTCATTGTTTTTTATAATAACAGTTTTAGCAATGTGTACATTTTTATTAACTAAAACTTGCGCGACAATCGAAGCCTTGGGTACTAAAATATTACTATTCGAGACCTTGTCAATTTTATTAACTTTTGTAAAAAATGTAGTCACTTATCAGTGCAAATGTACTATAATAAATAAAAAAATCCTATCAATATTAAACAAAAAAATAAGAAAAAAACCTGGAAATATTGAATCCCACCCTGTCTTTATATTTCTTCACCCACACAAATAAAATTCTTTTAAAATAAATGCTAAAATTTAAAATACGTTTAAAGATAAAAAAAACAAAAACACACAGTCTGTACTAAAAATAAAACTTTATAATTAAATATATATTTTATATGCATATATATATATATATATACATATATAGTCTTTTATATAATAAAACTTTATTAAAAAAAAAAAAAACCATTTATAAAACATTAAAAACATAAAAAAAAATAAAAACAAAAACAATATAAAAAAAAAACATAAAACAATGGAAATCAAACTTAAAATCAATTCAATACTTAGTTTCATACTAATATTAATATTTAATATTATAAAATATACATTATTACATTCACATACACACAAACCTTTTTCGAAAATAAGATGAGGAATGAGGATGCGAAGGCGATACGGTTACTAAAAAAAGGGTGTCAAAAAAATCATTATAGACATTTCATATATATACACATCCATATATATATATATTTTCACACACACACAAACACATTTATAACATTACTATACAAAAATAACAACAACAAAAAAGAGATCTATACATTTTTTAAAACAAAATATAATTGTTAAACAATAAGACAGTAATGTATAAGAGTAAAATCATGATTTTGCTACATTTGGGAAGGGGTGGGTGGCTTTGACTGCGGTATAAAATTTTTTTTGTGAACAAATATAAAATTCGTTATTGTCATTATAATTTTTAAGTATAGTTGAAATTATAAAAATGTAAAAGGGAATAAAATAAAAAAATAAAAATGCAAAAGTATGAAAAATATAATATTAATAAAATAAACCACCATAAAAACAGCATCAGTAGCTGGAACAAAAAAAAAAATAAAGTAAAAAAAACAATAAAATATAAAATATAAAGAACATATACAAAATATAACGAAAATAAAATAAAATATTCGTAAAATAAAATTTAAAAAAGATGAAATCTTTGCACCAATTCTCATAAAATATTCCGCAGTTATTATTTTATATACATTTATACATACATAATTAAATTACATATTTATAAATATTTATATATATACATATATATAATCAAGAATAATTATAAATTATAATGAACACAATATATTTATATATACATATTTATATCTGCATTTATTAAATACTAATTTAAATACAGAGTATATATTTTGATATACATATATATAAATATATACCTACTTATATTAATTTATATATATATGTACGTAAAATGTAATAATAACCCCGGCAATTCTTATATTAAATAAAATCTTATACAAAATACAATATGAAAAAAAAAAAAAAATTACCAGTATCAAAGATTTCGTTTTTTTTTATGCTAATATTTTATTTAAACTCAATTTCAATATTGTCAATGTATTAGAGTGCGATTAAATTATATATTCTTTTGTTATAAAACAACTTTTTTTTTTACACTATATAGTATAGTAGGTATGTATATATATTATAATTTTACTGTAATATTTTACGAGTATTAAAACAATTGCAATAACCGAGATATTTAATACAGAATAGCATTTTATATATATATATATATATATATATATTGAACATATATATTGAAATGGTACAAAGGACATTAGAACAAAGGATTAACATAAAAATTAAACAAAGTCATATTATATTTCTTTTAGTAGAGAGGGTAAAAATATGCACCCTATACTTGACAAAATTTTGCGTATTAATATTTTTTAATCAAGGATTTATTTACCATACAATTTTTATAATTCATAATAAAATTTTATTTAAATAAACAAAAAAAAAATAAAATTTAACGAAATATTTAAAAACTTAACGAAAGAATTTGATTAGTGCTGCGGAAGAGAATAAAATATTTAACGAATTGTTATTTTTTAATTTAACGAAAAGTAATGATTATAAAGTTTTCAGTCAATATTAAACTTAACGAAGAAAATATTTAACGTAAATTGTTAAAAAAACTTAACGAAAAGTAGTAATTTGTCAGTCCTTACAATTATAATGATCTTAAGTTTTTTTAATACGTGTAATAATCAAATTTTAAATTAAGATTGCTTAAGATAATAGTAGAACTTAACGAATCTCATGTTCAGCTATAAAAGTTTAAAGCAAGAAATATTAACATACTAGAAAAAATTTTTAAATTTGCTTTTTAGGATTACAATTTATACAAGTCAAAGCATACACTTTAAAACTTAACCTAAAAATAAAAAACTTAACGAAAATTTCATTAAGGGTATTTCATAGCTGTAATTGTGACATTTTATACAACTAACAGCTGAATAAGGAAAGTGGTCCTAAAATTAACATAAAAAACGAACGATTTATAGAGTTTCGTTAAGTTAAAAAAACATTAAAAATTGATTTTATTTCAAGTAATAATTTATAAATGTTAAAAATTTTATTTACCCTCAGTACTATTAAATAACTTGTTTTTATTTTAAGACCTCTAAACCTCTAAATCCCTAACTAACTGTAAATTCCGAATTATGGAACTTCAAATTTATCATATGATTGTATATCTAAACATCCCTCGTCAATATCTTCAGATATAAAATTAATAATAAAACTTTTTTATTATTATTATTCTTCAAAAAAATATTTTCGTGTAATAAGAGATCCTTTTTTATTAATATATATATATATATATATATATATATATATATACTTTGTATTATTTATAAAATGTTAATGTATGTATGAGAATGTGTTTGTATATAATCTTAGTATTTACCATTTTAGTATATATGCTATTGCAATGTAAAATAATAATAAGAAAATAAATCAGCATCTTATGATTATACTTAAAACATGAAATAAGAATAAAAAAATTAAATTCAAACTTTTTATATTTCTTCTTTTTCTTTTATTTTTTTACTTTTTCTTTTGTTTTCGTTTTTATCTATAGATATTTTTACAACTAATTGTGCACAAACCCATAGTATATGGCAAATATATATGAATTCCAAACTCTCCCTATATTAAAATACTTATATAAGAAATTTGTTAAATAATAAAATTTATAAAAAGTAGTAATATAAAACAAGTTATAAAATACAATATAAAATTTATATATATATGTATGTATATATGTTTATATATATTAATATCTTATAGATTTGTTTGATTACTTGCATACGTATTTATTAATATATTATATATAATAGCAATATCATTGTAATTATATTAAAAAGAAATATATATATATATACATATATATTTATTAAATGTATATTATAATGTATATTTATATATATATATATATATATATACATAAAATTAAGGAGATGAAGATGAAGAAAATATTTTACAATAGTAATAGAAAATGAGAAAAGAAGGGAAGAAAAAAAAAATAAATACTAATATTAAGAATAAAAAAAAAAAAAATATATAATTAAATAAAGTTTTAGTGTATGCGCGGTTCCATTTGTATTCGAAATACAAATAATAAAAGTAATAATAATAATTTTATTTTATTATTTTTTTTTTCCATTTTTATATGATTTTCATTTAACCAAAAGGTAAATACTTCAATTTTTATTTTATATTGTTTACTTATTTCAATATATATTTTGTTCTTTTCTTCTCTTTCTATTCTTATAATTTTCTGTATCTCTTTCTCTTTCTTTTCCGTTTTTTTTTTTTTTATTTTAAATATACACGTATTAAACGTTCATATGAATTCGTAGTATCCTTTAAAAATTAAATACCATATTGTATTATTTTGTAATACATACTATAATATGTTTGTAACTTTGTACATATATTAAATATTTAAAAAAAAAACAAAGTGTTATTATTTATTACCTTAAACTTTAATTATTTTTTTTCGTTAAATATTATTTATTTTATTAAATTATTTATTTTTTAAATTTTTGTATTTGAAATTTTGTATAACCACTAATTTTTTAAAAAAATATTTGAATTTAAATTTTTGAAATTAAAGTCTGATGGACTTTTAGATTCTGTGGAAGATTTTGACTACAGTTCAAAGATTTTATAAATAATATTAGCTTACAATGACTAACAATAAATTTGCGATATTAAATAATTTAAATTGTGTATTTATATATCACATAAATTAAATACAATTCAAATATATATAC
Organism: Dolichopus griseipennis; assembly: GCA_963082915.1. Lineage (NCBI taxonomy): Eukaryota > Metazoa > Arthropoda > Insecta > Diptera > Dolichopodidae > Dolichopus > Dolichopus griseipennis. The sequence continues at coordinate 96,398,343 of OY720442.1, read as the reverse complement.
AGGGTGTCCGACATTCAGGCGCCACGAAGAATAGAGAAGTTATTAACAAAGAGAGAGCAAGAAGTTTTTCTGAAGCGGAGGAGTCTCTTTCTAATGATTACTGAGATAACGTTCTGCAAAGTAGTTTCGTTAAGTTTTTTAAGAAATAAAAATATCTTCGACCCTGTAAAATATTAAACACTTGTTGAAGTCTCTGTATAGCTACTTGAGGTTATAGGCTTTCATAATCATATATAAATTTAATATCTCTCATAATTGATGAGTCACAAGGACTTAAATCCATAAAATATTTAATTAACTGCAATTTCTGTATCAAAAACCCTTAATAATTTACCAATTTTATTTCATTTTCCACCTGTGCCTCAGCTTCAATTTAAGGTGACACATGTTTCTCATATATTTTACCATTTTCAATATAATCATCTTAATACTACCATTGCCTGGCAAGTAATTATATTATTTTATGCAACAATATGGAAAAAATTTTAATTAAGCAAATGGTCATGTTTAGATTAATTATTTTGAAAAAGGTAACCCAGGTAACCCCTGATAACCCAGAAGTAATGCAGAAGTACTGAATGGTAATACTTCGTTTGTATTGAATTTAATATGAATGGTGGGTAAAAAATTCATCATAGTTTTGAACGGCGGCATGACATTTGTCCCTTTCCACACATCCAAATATGTCATTAGGCCCCGGGGAGTAATAACACACCTTAGTGTGTCATAAGTCCCTCAAAATATGTGACATTATTCCCCGGAAAAAATTATAACTAAATTGTAACAAAACAGAGAATGTTGCCCTTTTCCAAAAAACTTCAAAAAGTTTTTGGAATTATTACTAAATTGTAAGAAAAAAGAGATTGTTACCATTAATATTCAAAAGGGCAACATTATCTTTTTTGTTAGTCCCCATTTAAATTTCTTTATCAAAATCAAGAACATAATCAATTTATTTATTTAAAATTAATGCACCTGCTTCAATGATTACAAGGGTGAGAGGCAATAAACCTACGGCCCTTTTCCAGAAAATTTATTTATTAAAATAAATTAACGGCCTTTTTCCAGAAAATTTATTTATTAAAATAAATTAATAAATAAATTTTCTGGAAAAAGGCAATATACCTCCTTTCCGAAAAATTAAGAATAAAATTTCATTTTTAAACTTGAAAAATTACTGGATTATTCAGGAAATTCTGATTTGCGCATATTCAGTGTCATTACTTCCCCGGGGAGTAATGACAAAACCTGATATGTCATTTCTCCCCGGGAACTAATGGCACATTTGAGTGTGTCATTAGTCCCTTGGGGACCAATGACAAAGGGACAAATGTCATGCCGTCGTTTTGAACTAATACATTGAAAGTTTTTCTACATCCTTTCAGCACTTTTTTTATTACATTTTAACTCGCAATTAAATTTGATATGTAGGGAGCAACTGTACTATATAGTTGTTTCATTCATTTCGCGGAACTTCAGTAGTTATTCACTACTTCTTCAGTACTGAATAATCAGCATTTAAAATTACATATTCAAAGACAATTTTTTTATTCTATTAAAATGTGTAAAAATTCATTTGTGTGTGTGGTCATAAGTGCTGAACTCAGGTTATCAGGGATGTTGTACAAATTTATAATAAATTCTGAAATCTGATCTATCTATTAAATGTATATTATTAGTTTAACATAAGTATTGGATAAAATGTCCAAAAATATGGACAAATTAAAGAAATTTTAAGAGTTTAAAAAATGGCAGTCTATTTTATTTAATTTGTATTTAACAAAAATAATTAAATTACAATTAAATAACTACAATCATTCCAAATTTTCTTAATTAAAGAGTTCGCTACTATAATTATGAGAATACTCGTTGTTTGGGTATAACATATTTTGAAATATATATCAAATCCTTAACTTTACGACTTAAACCTTGACTTCTCTCTTTGAAACATGAAAAGAGTTAGAAAAAAAATTTCGAGGAGCGATTAGAGCCAAAGTAACGTTAACCATTTCAAAAAATATTTGTTGCTTTTCCATAAATCGAATAAGATTAAGATATAAAAATGGGCAGTGTATAAGTCGACTTTTATCTGGAACTGTGGAATTTTTTCTGCTCTAAAATATTTTTCTTATGTTTGTTTTTTGTGCCAAAGTGGCTTAAGCCTGCGCCTTTCTTTTTTAAAATTTATTGTGTGTTAGACCACTTTAGTTTTAAGCTTCGTTGTCTTAGATTGCATATACGATGTATATTAGTATACACAAAAGTACCTTCTGCGTTTAAATTTGCGGTTTTTAATGAAAAACAAATGTTAACGTATCACGTACCCATACCAAAACGAGTTCGCAGCGAACACGTAATAAATATCCTTTTTCCCCCGTTTTCACTTTTTTTTTTTTACAAAACCACTGTATGTAAACCACTAAATACATTTTTTCAATTGGATTCCCTTTTTGATACGTTCAATTTTTTTTTTTATTTTTGTTATCCCTTAAAACCGCTTTTATTGAGTTAAAACGATTTTAATCTTATATTCGCATTACTTATTATTGAATTTAAACTTATTAAATATTTTTTCCTTCTACTCGTATTAATAATATTTTAAGTTAAAAATTTTATTTTAAATTCCAGTTTTGGTTTTTTTTTAATACATACATACAAAATAACGAATAAAATAAATAACAGCAACAAATAAACTTTTTTTAAACTTTTATAATATAATTTTTAGTAGTTATGTACTCAGTATACTTATAAGTAGTATAAAGTTGTGCGCAGAATATAATAAAAACCGGGGATACTTTTCATATATATATATATATATACATTTTATTTTATATTCATTTTTTGATGATTTGAACTCATAAAATAATTTTTCAAGGATTATTTTTACTTAATGTGTATATGTATTTGTATTCAAACATAATTAAACATATAACAACATACTGCATATTTTATTAAAGGATATTAAAATTTAGTGACGCATTTTACATTTAAATACTCGTACGTAGTATACGAGTAGTAGAATGTCCATCAAAGTTGGAATAAAATTTAAAATGATTGCGTTTAATAAATTATTATTTAAACAAAATCTATGATATAAACCATATTAATAATTAAAATATTGATATATATATATATATGCATATATAATTGTATAATATTTAAGAGCATTGTTTTCAAAATCTCTTTAAGTTAAGACCCTTTTTATTAATTTTTATTATACTATAGTGTATGTTATGCGTATTTATGAAAATTTTATACGGGCATTAGATGAAAGAAATTATATTTTTAATGTTATTAAAGTAAAATTACAAGTACAAGATTTTAACATTTTCATCTTGAATTAAAACTAGGGGTTGATTTTTAAAGTTATTAAACGTATTAAAATAATATATATATATATGTATACGTACTTTGTTTAATTATCAAAATTTTTTTTTTAATAAATACGAACTAATACGAACACAAAAACTGCTGAGGTATATAATTTAATATAAAATGGTCTAATTTTGAGGGTTCTTAATATAAGAATATTGGATGCTACTAATTTAATGCTATATTTGAGTGGGAAAAAATTGAGAAAAAAAATCGATTTTGAAATCTTAAACGATTCACAATAATTATTGGGATATTTAATTATAATTTGAACTCAAAATTTAGTTATTCATTAGAAAGATTTAGAGAACTTGAATATTCGTATTACGTTTTGTAATAATACTGAACTCTTTATAGTAGGCTGGACAAACTCTTTAATAGACTAGACAAACTTTTGATTAAAAGTTAATTAAGACCAAAGTACTGGGGATACCGGTAGTGGGGCAGGACGAAACATATACCATAATACAAAAGCTTCGAAAAATTCTATTTTGCCCGTCTTGCTTTATGTTTACAAAAATTTTTACACTGTTTAAAATAGATAAAAACTACGGGTAGTTAGGTATTGAACTTTTTTCTTTAGTCCCACCCGTTAGGTGTAGCTCCGTAAGCCGGTAAAAACCCTACATTTAAAAAGTTATAACAAGAGTTTTATAAGGTATATTTTCAATATGAAAACCTCAAAAGACGTCTCCTTTTTTAAGCTGTACAAAAATATATCGTTTAAAAGTTGTTTTGTCACGCCTCCTGTTTAAGATTTGTAAGGGGTCCAAAAATTTAATTTTTTTATTTTTAAACATCTGTAACTTAAATACCCGTTCAAAGTTTTTTTTAGTTATATTTTAATATATATTAAAGCTTTTTCTTAAATTTAAAAGTGATTCTTAAAATTGAAGAAGGTGTCTCTTAGTTTTAACTATTTTTGTTTAGATAGTAAAATTCTAAGTAAAAGTCCAAATTTTGGTGAAATTCACAATTTAATTCCTAGAACTTGAAAATCTTCAAGAGGTGGGGTTAGATCCTCGTGGGTCACCATAAGTTTGTTCACCATTCAAGGTCTATTAAGAATTTTTTATAAATCAGTAACTTAGTCACGAGTGCATTTATTTCCAAAATTTAAACGTTAACTCAAACATTTTATTTCGACACTAGTTAACAGGTTTTTTTTAGTACTCCTCAACTTATTCCAGCTGGGCTTCCCATACTTAATCCTCTATATACATTTATTTCTCATAGTTACTCTTCAGTTATCATCCTGCGCAAGTTGGTTTTTTGTTCCATTATTTTGGAAAGGCAAGAGAGGGAAAGTTAAGTATTAAATTAAGAATTTCACTCTACCAAAGAGGGTTTAGTTTTAATCATGTGACTTTTCATTATAATTGAAAAAATAAAATTTAAATGCGATTTATACAGATTTTTTAAAAATTCTAATTTAAATTAGTTTAGGCAACTTCCACTTTTTGTTTCGTCAACATTTGACAAACATTTGTAGTATTCTCATTTATAAAACACTGGGTTTCTCAAAGTTATTTCAAACCTTTTAAAAATTATATAGATAAAAATTAACTTAATAAAAGTGTAAATAATAATTTAATACATAAATACCATAGATACAATTATACTTTTTTTATATAAATTCTTTTTTTAATTAATTATTTAAATTTAAATTTTTAAATAAGTCTTTCAGGAAGAGATTATTTCATTAATCTGATAAAAATAAACAATTTAACTTTAAATGTATTGTATTTTAATATCAAAAATTAATTAAATTTTTTTAATTTAATTAAAATTTTAAAAAAAATTGTATCTTATATATATATATATATTTAAATATATAAGATACATTTATATCTAATATATGAGGTATTAAATATATTTAAAAATAAATATGTTAATGCTTAATATATAGTATACAAAATATAATTCTAATAAATAATTCCAATTTTTATAATAAGTATACTACTAGTATATATATACATAAAATATACATTAGTATTACTGTATATAGAAATACAAATTTTATATAATTTAATTATGTGTTAACTTTTTAATCTTCATCTTAAAAAAAGAACAAATAATTTCAATTTAAATTTTTATATTAAATAATTCAAATATAATTATTTAATCACTATTCATCATTATTATATTCACTAAACAATCAATATCACCATCTTATTTTTTTTTTATTAAATATTAATTGAAATTAATTTTTTGAATCAGCAAAATAATAATATTTATCTTAAAATTTAAAAGTTCAGAAGAATAAAGAAAAAAATAGAAAAAAATAATAAACTAAAAAAATATGAGTACATCACGTATGACAAGATCTTTTGAATTTCAAAAATTACAAAGCAAGTACCAAAAAATACAACAACAAAAATTAAAGTATAAATAAATTTTTTCGAATGGATTAAAGATTAAAAATAAAAAAATAAACAAGAAATAAATATTAAATTAAAGAACAAATATATATATATATGTATATAGATTTATAAAATAAGAGGAAAAAAAAAACAAATCAGCCTATTGAATAAAAGAGGTACACTCATTGTATCTTCAGATATCTAAAATTCAAAAATTAAAAATAATTTCTGTACAATACATCATACTATATTAAAAATTTGGATATCTTTAAAATTAAATAAAATTATAATTGAAATCAAAAAAAAAAAACAAAAAAAAAGTAAAAAATAAATGTATAAAATCCATCACATTACAAATATAAGAAAAAAAAAACAAATCTAAGTACAAATACAAAACTTTTAATTCTAGACCCAAATATGTTCAAAAAATATCATAATATCATTAAATTTAAATGGGGTAATCTACATTTATTTTTGAACATTGATTTTCATTTAATCGAATTTTAAAAATTATTTTCGGTGTTACATGAAAAGACAAAAATTTTTTTGAAAGAATTGTATTTTAAGATTTGCTTACTCAAAACAACTTATATGATCAGAATGCGTCTAATTTCTTTCACTCAAAACAACTCATTAGTGGAATATAAGTTCATATAAATCAACAGTATATCCGCATTTTGATCACGTACTAATTGTGTTTGTAAACGACGCATGTGATCAGCATGTCAAAACTCCTCATTATTTCCTTAAAACTACTCACTATTGCAAGTAATTACTGGATAATAAGTCCACATAAATAAATAGTATATCCGCTTCTTCATCACAAGAGAATAATTAATATTTGACACAAAACGGATCCTGTAAGCAGGATCTGTCAAATTTCTTTCACTCAAAAGTACTCATAAGTGCACCATATTATAGACTTATTAGTTCACACTTAACATAATCTTGCAAAGCTTTTGTACATCTTAATTTCAATAAAGTTATTTCTCTTTGTCTTAAACCGAATTTTCCGATTGTAAAAGAGGGTAATTTCTGACAACGCGTCAATAAATGAGTTAGTAATGACGTCCAGTTGCGAATAAATTAACGTCCGAAAAAATGTCTATTTTCCGATTTTTTCACAAAGTCTATCTTTCAATTTTTCAGTCTATTTATCGTTTGTTTTCTATTTTGTAGGTTTAGATGAGGGCTTTTTCAAGGAAAATGATACAGTTTTAAATAGTAATAACGGCAACACTGCGTATTATTTTTTAACATTTCTTATGACATTTGTATTAATTATGCCTTGGTCACAATGATCGCAGTCATAACGCAGCGCGGAAGTTACGAAACGTCAAAAAACCTAACTATCAAATTTCAAGCACAATGCAAAATGTTAAAAGCGTTTAATTTTATTATTTATATAAAAAATTAATTTATTTTAATTTTTGTGATTCTATATTCTGGAATTTCAAACTAAAAAGTAATAATAAATGGCAAAAAATAAACAATTAGATGTTAAAATTTGATTAACTTTTAACGCTTTTTTTTTAACCCTAAGGCTGCGTTGAACTTTTGTTGTTACTTTCATTGTGCGCATTTGTATTGTTTTCCATATGTTTAACTTTTGAAGTAGAATTTCAACGTTGTTGGCTGTGATCATTGTGTTCAGGAGGTTAGGATTTACCATTTAATCATGGAAAGATACGCGTCTCAACAAATTTTAAAAATTGTTAAATTGTTTTATCAAAATCAGTAGACATTTGTGAATACTGAGATAAATTTAAGAAGAGTCATGTAAATTTATCGGTTCGGCGTTCGTTCTCAACAATTACATGGAGGATTTTAAGAAAAGATTTGGGTTTACGTCCTTACAAAATTCAACTGGTTCAAGAACTGAAGCCACTAGACCACTAAAAACGTCGTTTATTTTCTGATTTCGTTCTTGAAAAACTGGAAAATTATGCAAATTTTTATCAGAAGTCTTGGTAACATCATGCATCATTTGAATGATGTTATTTTCCATAGATAATGGCATAATTTAATTTTAAAATGATGTATCATCGCTAAAGGAAAACCCTTTATATCTGTATGTTTTTTTGCGAAGAGAGTATTCTGTTGTTCTAAGCTGCGCACTTTTATACCAGCCATTAAACAATAGTGAATCAGTAAAATAACGACTTTATCAAAAGCAGCTTTGTTGTATTTATAAATGATATATGTTACAGAACTTAATATTCAATTCGATTATTTTAAACTCTTTATTAAATCCAAAAATAAATAGGATCGTCCTTTTAAATCTGAATTCAATAAACTAAATTAGAAATAACTCTTTATTGAAAAAAAAAAAAATTAGTTTTAAAAGAAATTATAATAAATGATCAAAATTAAAAAAAAAAAAAAAAACCAAGAGACATCAAAATAGAAGAATAAGAAAAACAAAAAAAAAAAATATAAAACCAAAAACCCGAAAAATCTATCTTTACCCTCATTTTTTCCCCCTCTTTGAATTATAAAAATAATAAGTCGAATAAATATAATTTTTTTTTATCTTTTTGTTATTCTTTTTCTTTTATTTAAAGAAACATACATTTAATTTTTTTTTTTTCTTTATATTAATTTTACATACTTACATACCTACATATAAGTATTTATAATGAATTTATGATCACGTACAAATCTATCTATAGATATTAATAAAATTGTACATACATATCTATAAGTATACCTATATAGAAAAATAAAAGTATTTTAAGATACATATCTAAGTACTATTATAACTACACTATACTTAGTCTCTTCTATAACTTGGAAAAAAAAATATAATTTTGTTTTTTTTTTTTAAATTAAACGAATCAGAATAATTTTTTAAAAATTTTTTTATCATAATTATTTAAAAGAAATTTTAAACTAATATACTACCATGACATTATTTTTTTTTTTTTATTAATTTTATTTGGTATTAGTTTAAAAAAATTTAACAGATGATTACACAAGTTAATTTACTGAACGTATAGTTAAGTTGGTTGGTGTTTAGTTATTGGTTTGAGAAATACTTAATTGGAATATACTTAGTTCAATTGTAGGAAAATGTTATTATTAAATATTTTACTGGATAAGGTATTCGATATCTTGAGTAACAAGGTTCTCTAAGATATTGGTAGATAGAGGTGTACTACGAATGAGTGAAGTTATACTGATTACTGAACATAACATTTTCAATATCAAAATAATTGAACTGAAATACTATTTAACTGGAATTTGAGTCCAGAATCTAATAAATAAGAGATCGTACCATCTGTACCATCTAGGTGTTGGCCTGAGAACAGTACCATCTATGTGTTTGTTTGAATCTATAAAAAAATAATTATGTATCATAATAATTAAGATACTGTATATGCGGTTTGTGTTCAAGTCATATCCATACAAAAAGTATTAGAAAAACTTCAAAGGTGAAATGATTAAATATTGTGTATAGAGATCTAGAGTAGTAATTTCTGTGCAGATAATATAATAAAATAATCTAGTGAAGCAGTTTCGAATACTGATTCAAATTAAGTGGCTTATCAAAGACTTTGTCAAATCGAATTAAGTTTTATGGCTAACATGTTCTCAAAATTTGGTTGCTCTAGTAAAGAAGGTTCAAGTAGCCGTCATACAACCTCTTTGGTCATATGCATAACTCTAAGTCTAATTAAATTGCGTATCTGAAACTTTCTCAAAGGAATTTAAGTATTTTGGCAACTATTAATCTCGGCAAAGAAGTTCATATTTATTTTCCTTCTCCACTCTTTTAAAGGCGTCCACTAAATGTGCTAAGACAAGGCTTCAGTTTCTTTAACCGTTATATTCACTAAGCCGTTGATTACTCGGCTATAGCTATTGTATAAAATCACGTCAAATGTTAGTTTTGTGCGCCATCTATTATCCCACACAATAGCTATTTATATATTTATATTAAATTTTATCTTACCTTATATTACAATATAATTACACAGTTTTAAGATATTTGTTTAATAGATATGATCTGACCGGGATATACCACTACACCATTGGTCATGTTTATCGCTCTTTATTGCAAGTCTAACAAAGCTATTTGGGCTAATGTTTACACAAAATTTAGTTCGTCAAGGGCAATCTTAAAAAGTGTTTGAAATTTATTAATATTATAACATTCATATTATACTCGTACAATTTGTCAAAGCTGGCTAATTCTATTATACTTTCTTTCTCGTTTCAATTGATTTTTCCTTCTTATCTTCTCAATTTTAAAAGTTAAATCCCTTCTTTGATTGAATAACTCAGTTTTCGATTAATGTAACAGCACAATTCATTCAACCAATAAAATAGAAATTTGAAACTATACCAAATGACATTAAAACAAAATGGTTTGTGTAAACATGGTGTAATCTACATATTATTATATACAATTGTTATTTTTTATTACACATACAATTCAATAAAAATTTAAATTAATAACAAAAAAAAAATATAAATAATTCTTTTTAATTAAAATGAAAAAAAACAAAAAACTAAAATAAAATTTAAATAATAAATCGTCTTAATTGTAATATATAGATTTGTGTATATACTTATTTATAATATAACTATAGATATTTACATATAAATTAATAATATATATTGTATATCTATTCTTTCTAAGAATATGCCATCTTAATAAATGACATTTTTTTTTAATTTTTTTTTATTTTGTATCTTATATTTTTAAATTAACAAAAATAAAAATTATTATTTATTTTTAATAATTTAAAAAATTGTTTTTTTGTTTTTTTTTTCGCTACCCTAATTAAATTTGAAAAATATAAAATTAAAAAGAAATAAAATAAAAATTCTTATTAAATATAAAATAAAATTCTTATGCTTGCTTATATTTGCTCTGAAAACAACTTCCTGTTATTATTCAAATTAAAACTAAATAAAATTTTGAAAAAAAAATAAACAATCTTGTAGATATTGTCTAAAAATAAATAAATTGTATATTAAAAATTAATTTGTGTCCAATTATGATTTTAGTTTCTTTCATTTAAAGAAACAAAAACTTATTATAGATCAGATCTTTTAAATGTAATTACAAATATCACAAAGTAATTGTATATGAACAAAATAATATAAATTGCAATTAATAGTAATGAAATATATATATTAATGTCTCTGACCAATTTTGCTAACTTTGCTTCTTTTGCTCTTAAGGTAATAGAATACCCCAAAATATCTTGATTCCTTAACTTCATCCGAAAACTTTGACAGCTAAAATTAAATATGTACTCATTTAAGCACTTGAGTAAATGCAAAAAGTATTCAAACTAATCAAAAGAAGCAAAGTAACGAATTGACAGATTCCCATTCATATACTTTGCTTTGTTGACTTTGACAGTCTTCACTTTTTTACAGTTCATTTCTTTTTAGAGATTTTTTGAATTTTAAATACTTATAATAAGTATGTAAAATAATAAATAATTATTCAAAATTTCTTAAAATTCTTCCATAAAAGAATATTTAAAAATTTCAAAACTTTTGTTTATAATATTTTAATGAATTACAATTATTATACTTTGACAAATGTCAAAATAACTTCAAAAAGTTTTATTCAGTCATATGGACTTCGTTTCTTTTGCCTGGTTCAGTTACTTTTGTAATGTAAGCAAAGTCAATATCGGACTTGCAATTTTTACTATTTTCAAAATTAGCATAGTACTACTTAACTTTTTGATAACAAATATTAATTAAGAAAATTAAGAGAGAGAATGAAACTATTTTTTTTGTGGTAGTCTTACCCAAGCTATCAAAAATTCAAATAACTAAATGGCAATTAATATTAAAGTTTATATTTAATAATGACATTTGGCTTGGCAATTTAAAAAATGATAGAATTTAGGTAGCTAATAAATAATATTATGTATTGCATATTGGAAATATAACTGGCATTTCACAATTATTACAAGGTTGTTATTCATTCGAAAATAAGTTTTTAAAAAACTGAATTTTGATTTTTTAAAAATATTTTAAAAAGCAATATTTATACAAAACGTAATTTAAATATTTGTCGAAGTATTGAAAAGTTTTCTTAAGTAACTCGGTATTACAAAGTATTTCAGAATAATACTACTACCTAATGCTAAAAGAGATAAAATACTTTACCAAAAATACCTAAAACAAATCTGTGAAATTGCACAGGTATACTACAAGTATACTATATTCGGCCTTTCAATCGAAGGGTTTTAAGCTCAAGCCAGATCATAAATAATTAAATATAATTTTTATCATAATATATACTTTCGACATCTTAAAAAAAAACTAAATCAATTTGTATGTGGTGGAGGATTGATCATAAATAAATAAATAAATCATATAATTATTTTGCCCACCATTACAAGGATTTGAATAAAGGTTTTTTGTTATAACTTAATGTTTAACAAGTTAACAAATGATAATTTGACATATTGAAATAAAAAGGAATCGAACATTACCATATTCATCATAAATGCAACTGAATAATGCTAAAATGCAGTATATTTTTTGAATGTCAAAATGAATTTGACACAAAAATGCCGCTAAACACATGCATTTAGGTAATACTTTTTCTACTCCTAAAAATTTATTAACCGTAGTTCGGAAAATACTAAAGAAGGGAAAATACTGCCTAGCACTTATATGAAGTGCTAGTGCGATACTTTTCGAAACAGCCTAAAACATAGGATACTATAATTAAACTAGGATAGTTCGGAAAATACTTAAGTGTGGCAAATAATGCCTAGCACTAATATGAAGTGCTAGTGCGATACTTTCCGAAACGGCATAAAACATAAGATATCATAATTTATAAAATCTAAAATAATTTTATAAATTTCTAAAATTTCTATCTACAAATATAATTCAAACACTAATCATTTCTATTTGAACCACATTTTAAAAACATTTTTAACATATTGCTTTCCATTTCTAATTATAATTTTAGTGATCGACGAAAATAATTCAGTGTTTACTAAAAGAAAAATTAATTACTTTTTTTTTTAATCATTGCATTAAATTAAATGTTTATTTATATTATATTTATGGTTTTTCAAAATTAAAATTTTTTCTAAAAAATTAAATATTTTAAAAATAAAATCAGAAAAAGCATTCAAAACAGAATTATACGAATAAAATTTGAACCCTAATCAAAATACATAAAAATATTTAATATCAAATACTAAAATACAGAAAAAAAAATTTTAATACAAACAAAATGTATCTTAAGATTTATCATAAAAATTCAACATTATAAAATGCCCATTTTTTGTTTTTTGTTGTATCATAAACATATTTTTTTGACAGATTTTTGACGTAATTAAGAGAGAAGGAGAGAAAAAATGATGTTTTAAAAAAATTTTTGAATTTTTTAATGTGTGTAACTAAAAATTTAAAATACAGATGTTGTTTTGTTTTTTTTTTTAACTCGGGTCTCTGGCGCAGTTGCACTCTTTATTAGTGATTAGCTATAGATTGTTTGAAATGTTTACTTGATCTTAAACAATGAAATTTAAAAAAAAAATGGATTAAAATATGTATTTAATGTTTTTTGTTACGCTTCAGATAATTATTAATGGAAATGGGATTTCGTTGTTTTGTCTATTATTTTTTGTTTTTAAATTTAAAATTCGTTAAGTAAGTAATTAAAAATTTCACACTACTTTTTGGAAAAAGGGAAAAAACGGAAATAAAGAGGTTAGGTTTGATTTAAAAAAATAATTAACAAATAATGAAACAATATTAAGTATAGATGCACCCGAATTAGTACTACCCAGCACCTTTAAATTTTTTTAAATACAAATTTAGTATAAAACGAGGAAGATTATACTTGCCCTTGTCAACCTTTAGATACCCGTGCATACCTTCTATGATGAATAAAATAAATAAGAATTTCTCATACAAAGAATAATTATATTTACAAAGAGAATAAATAAAAAAAAGATACTTTTAAAAAAAAAAATATGATGCGACCTGGAAACCGGGACGTTTTTATTAAAAGCCCGACCACTTATTAAAGGTGAAGCGATTAATAATTTAATTAAATTTTGCTTGTTTTTCTATTTAGTTTCTATAGTTATTAGTTTTGAAGATATTCATATAAGTTAAAAAAATTGGTATGTCAGCTACCCAAAGCCTTTGTTCGATATTAACCAAAAGCAATATGGAACCTACTTTGTGTAAGTTTCGAAACTCTATATCCTTTACTTTTTGAGTTATCATGCTGACAAACGGACGGACACACATAGCTAGATCGATTATTACTCTTCAATGCTGATCAATACGTACATTTGACACTATATCTAGCTCGTCTAGATCGATTCTTTACAAACGGAGGAGTAATCTTAATATACCCGTGGCCTTATTTATATACACGGGAATAAAAAGGCTTTTTTTTAAGCCTTATATATTACACATTATTTTATTTTACGACATATCCTTATTCGTATTTTGCGAGTCTCAAGATCTAACAATCAAATCGTCGTAATTAATATTCATAGAATCTTAAAAATTGGTCTCTTCTGTTTCTCATATGTTCTGAAAATTTGAGAGGAATTGGAGTAGTATTGGAACAATAGCAACCACAGCATATCTATGAAATTTATAAATATATTAGAAACTGGAAATTTGATTCAAGTTAAATTGTAAGTCAAAATTTGATATCTATTCTTTTTCTTTTTACTGTTCCTGAAATTTGAGATGAATTAGAGTGGTAGTTCGCATTAGTTACGCGAAATCAAATTTCAGGAACATAATGGAAACAGAACACAGTTTTCCTTAGCTATAATAATTTAGAAAATAATTTTGTAAGGTTTGAGAGGTCTGCATGAGGTTTTTAAAACAACTCGTATCAAATTTTAGTGGGTTTATTGAAAACAGGACATAACAACCGCTTACAAAATTTTAAGATTTTATTTTTCGGGCGCACGGAAAAACTGGCGGACATTATTAAGTCAACTCAGAAGATGACGCTTCATATCTAGCTTGCTTTCTTTATCTGGTCACAAACAATATATCAAAGTTAATATACTCCTTTTACTATTTTAGGTGTAGGGCATAAAAAGAACAAATACTCATCTTCTGTTACAATGGTTAAGGTATACCTATCTAAAGATTTATATATAAATACAATAATTATATATTTTATTAAATTTTAACCAAACTCAATCTAAGCCTTTTTAACAATTTAATTTCTTATTATGTAATTGTGTTCTATAATTTGGCAAAATATTGACAGCTGTTTCGGCGATTAAAAGTGAATACATACATATTGAATAAAGACGCAAAGGTTAATATTAATAATAATAAATTTTGAAGATGTTTAAGGAGCTTTTAAACATCTTCAAAATTGTAAGATTTAAAATTCCAATAAGTTGTTTCAGGCAATTATTAATACTAAAATTATTTCGTAATTTTAAAATATAAGTTCCTAATACTAAATTTTTTTATAAGGCAAGAAAGCCACCCATTGAAACTGTGCGGAAAACTGTTCTTTGGGTATTGTGCAACTTTAACACACCAAAACCACACTTTTTTTGAACCAAACTTTAGGAGGCAACCTGTGATACCAATGTGCAGTTTGGTTAAAGGGATGGGGATATGGAAGGATTTTGGGATTATTGTGGAAGCTATTTTGGATATTTGGATCATGGGGCTGGGAAAAATTGGATGGGATGTATACGTTATAACTTTGGCGAACACTTTTGGTAGAATATGGCTCTATAAATGTGATTAGCGCATGACAAACGAATTTCCATAAGTCGTGTTACGACATCTGGTTATCTCTATGGTTATAAATTAAATATTTATTTATTTAGGACTATTTAAAAATTAGAAAAATTAAATTGCCACAGAATTTTTGCAAATTAAAAAATTATTAAATTCATTAATCTATGACCTCACAGCTATGAACTCATTTCAATTCTTTTAATAATATTAAAAAATGTACTGCTTATTTTAATCTTCTTCAACAAATAGTTGTACCTCAGTGAATTATTTTTTTTTTAATTTACAATACATTTATTTTGTGTACATTTTAATTTAAATTGTTTAAAATAAGGAACCTTGGTGGTGTAGTAAGAATAGTGCTACCACAGGACTTATTACAGTTCAGACAGTGTGAATCCCGCTCAGATTCCAAATTAAAATCAAATTAAATGAATTTGGTTTTATTTAATCCCCATGGTTACCAAATACATATAATATTAATACATATATATATATAAAATAAAACAAAATAAAAAATGTTAAATAGTTTTCTTGTCACCCCAAAAAGAAAGTAGTAATTCAATTCCTGTATATTGCATATGCAGGGGTCTTTCAATTAATTTAAAAAAATAAAGTCCTATATTTGATTTAATTTCGACAATTTCGGAACTCTATTGATTGTACTTTAACTCTATATTTTGTACTTGTAACTAGTTGTCAAATCATCTGAATTCTATATATCGCTCATTAAATGCAATAGAGTCAAAACTCAAAAGTCAAGATTTTTGAGTTAATTATACGTTAATAATTAAATTTTTAAAACCTTTTAACTGCAAGAGGGCCACATCTCAGATTTAAATTTTAAACACAAGCGAGTATTATTTCGATTTCCCGCCAAAATTTTTTGTTTCGCACTTAAGTAGCAGAAACAAATTCAAATGCATTTTCTGCAAAACTACAATTTTTGAGTTATGAAATTTTTCCATTTGATGAGCGATATATGCATTATTTCTTATATACAGATAAAGTTAGTAAAATCTATTGATATTAAGAAGTTTAATTTGTCTCTAAACAAAGTTTAAAATTAAAACTAACACAATTGTGGCAATTTATTAAAATATATAAATAAATTAAATAAAAGAGTCTCTTTTGTGAGGTATAAGAATTAAATCAAAATTTTCCATAGAAAAATTAAAAGAATTAACATTTTAAATAAATTAAATTATTTATATTAAAAACATAATTTAAATATATAATGAACTTTTGACATAAAATCAATAGAAAATATTTAAATTATTTTATGGTTTAATTTAACGAATTAATTAAATTTAATCTAATTACTTTGTTTTTATAAATCTTTCCCTAAAATAATTAAAAATGTCTTTAGTTAAAAAAAAAATATATATATAGAATAAATTAAAATTATTTATTAAATACGTCTTAAATCCATTAAATAAATAATGTATATAGTTTAAAATATTTAAAATGTTTAAATTAAAATAAATTACAAAAAAAAATAATACTTAAATCCTATATAATTAATTATTGATATATATAAGATGAATTATACTAAATTTATGAAAAATAAGGGTTTTATTATAAATTTTTTATTTGAAATGCTTATATATATAATATATACATACAGATTCTGATTACTTCTTATCTATATAATAAGTTATTTTTATTTTGAAATTACTGTACATTTTTACAAAAAAAAAACTAAAAAACTATCAAATTCTAAATCCTATCTAAATTATATTTTATAAAAGAAAATGCCAGTAATAACATATGAATTTCTAAAATCTATAGATACTTATAAAATACTTTTACAACTATGAAAATAAATTACAATTGATTACTAAAATTGGTAAATTTTTTTTGTTTTTGTATTTAATGCTTAATGTAAAAGATATTTTAAACTATTACTTCTGTAACTTACAATTAAAATAAAAAGAAAGAAAAAAAAACAAAAGTAAATCAAAATTTTATCTTAAGATACATTTTTTATTTTTTTTATAAATAAATACACATAGATTGATTCCCTTTACTATTTTGAATCATTAATCATCAAATATAACATTAAACATACCAAAAAAATTTTACCTTTTCTATATTCTAATCTTTTGAAAAAATATTTCAAAATTTTTCAAAAAATCTTAAGATATAACTTTTGTTTTTTTGTTGTTTTTTTTTTTTTTTTATCTCATTGGTAAAAACAAATAAAAATCTTAAAAAACTAGAAATAGAAGAATAAAAAATACAATTTTAAAGGATTTTATTTTAAATTAGTCACCGGTCCATCAAAATTATTTCAATTTATCATTAATAAAACTTAAAAAAAAAAAAAAAAAACAGAAAAAAGTATCTCTAAGTATGTGAAAGATAATACTTATGTATGTATCAATGTGTGTAAGAAGAGTGTGAAGATTTATTCATTTTTTTTTTTAATTTTAATTTTGATCATATTTAAAACTTACTCCTTATTTCTAATTTTGTGTTTTATTATAATTCTTATCCTGTCATATATTTTTGGGCAATCATTAGAAATGATGTTTGTCTTACAGTGTTTTTTTTATGTTTCAAAAATTTAATATTTATTTATATACAATTGCTTACAAAATTAAGAGACTTTATTTGTGCGATTCAAGATTTAATTTCCAACTTGGAACCTCTGAGCAATGGCTCGAAGCACGTTTACAAGAGTGCAGGTTCAGTAAAATAAACATTTTCGGAATGATTCGAGAGATTCGGAATGATTTTGTAACAACTACTTTGTTCAGGTATTTAAATGTTAAAACTGACTTGGTATTTCCACGTATTGTCACGCCTTTAAAGAATAAAACGTGGAAGCTATATAATCTATTAGATAAAACTACTGTTGGAATACTTATATTAATTTTATGAAAATTTCTATAAATTAGTATTTTAGACCTTATAAAAACAAACGAGCAGTGGTATCTAAAAGACGGTTGCTTGAAATTCATTAGGATTGGATAATTCATATGTTTGGATAATTTACACTTTCATATTATCCGATTGTTCGAGGAAGCGCGGACGAGATATGAACTATTGAGAGAGCAAGAATGCATAACAGGTCTCAGGAACCAAGTCTAATGATGGTGGGCAACAACATTTGTCCGATTATTTTAGATCGAAACTGTAATATGATTTTTAAACAATTTTTCCAGACTTAAGTGTACTTTGGTCTGGAGTCCTTCCATTACATCATGAAAACCGATCAAACATCCGCGCCCTCTAGACTTGATAAAGTTTTAAATAAAAAAAATATCATATATAGTTCCCAAAACTTTATTTTAATTGCATATAACTAAATTGTATTAAAAGTTTATTAATAACAACAGGATTACCCAATTTAAAAAAGACTTCATTGTTTTGTACTCACCTTTAAAATTTTTTTTGTGACTGTAAAATATTTAAATATTGTTTTTATATTTCTCTTATCTTTTATAAATTTAATTCTTTTTTTTTTTTTTTTTTTTTCTAATTTATATCGAATTTTATAATTTTCAATCAATCAAAATATGTATACAGTAAAAAAACTACATTATATATATTTGTATCTTCTGTTTAATTTATCTTAAAAATAAAAAAATAAATTTAAAAAAAAAAAATGTAAAAGAAGAAATGAACTTCAACTAACACATTCTTAAAATTTTTATTTTTTTCTTCTTTTTAAATAATTCAGAATAAATTCGACTTTTTTTTTTATTTTAGTGTACCCTTAAAAGAAAACGTAAAGTTTAAAAAAAAAAAATAAAATTTTATATAATGATTAATATATGTTTTGATATATTACATCTCATCAAATAGATAAAGGAAAGGTGCCCTTAAATAAATTTTATAGGAGGAAAAAACAATATTAAATTAAAGGAACTAACATTGACATAGATATTTTGTGGAGAAAAATTAGATAAAAGGTTGCCAATTGTTTTCAAAAATTTAATAAAAAACTTGTGTATTAGAAAATCTCTAAAATTTTGTCTAATACAAGTGTAAGTTCAGAATCTTGCTAATTATGTAATTACTTTTTAGTATTTGTTAAATTCGTTTTTGACAGTATTGAGAGTATATTTTTGGCAGTACTGTCATACACATTAAATATCGAATAAAAATCCTAGAATGCCACTAGAGTAACACTTCTCAAATCTAAATTGAGTTTATTAATTAAGTACTTCTTTCCAATTACAATTACACTTTCTCAGATGCACTGTTGTGAACAAATGGGTGACAGAGTTGTCTAAAATGAATAAATTAATTTGCAAAAATTCAACTGAGTATACTAGATCATGGCGATAAATTTTTTAACGTCCGGTAGTTCTCGGCAATTGGGTCATATGGTTCCAACCCATATCGCGTGAGAGACAATGGCGATTCGCTAGAATTTTTCGATGATGGAATAATTTACAAAAATACTGTTCCCTAGATTTTATGATGCCCCGGATGTTTTTTGTTTTGGGGTCTCTTGAAGGAACAAAAGTACGTTAACAGACCACAATACATTCAGGAACTAAAGCAGAATATTCGCACAGAGATTGCGCAACGTAATGCAAAATGTCTCAAAATGGGCCATTAACTGCCAACATGAAAATGGAAACTATTTAAAGGCTGTCATTGTAAAAACATTTAGGTTTAAAAAAATTTAATCATTTACACTTAACTAAAACAAAGTAAAATAAAATTAGTACAAAAAAGTTAATTAATTACCCAAAATTCACCTATGACTTAAACGCATTTTATTTAAATATTAAAAATCATTATACAACATCTGGTAACCTTTTTAAATTACTTTATTTTGAATTGTTTACCGATAAAATATTAAAAAAAAAAAGAAATATTGTTTATTTTTGACGAATTCTTATTGTCAGTTCTAACTAAGTCAATCTAAGCATTAGTTAAGACTCTCATTCATTTTATTTTTTCCATTTTTTTTCTAAATACATAACTTATATAAATTTAATATAAATTTTTTATCTCTTTCTAACTAATTATATTTTTTTTTTTTTTTTCTTGTGTTTGACTTATTTTGAACTTTAACATCTCTTTTTATCATTAATTGTTATTTGTAAGTAATCCCCATCTCTCTATACAAGTTCTGTCAATCTTCTCTTGTTTTATTTTTCACATACTTTTGTATGATATTTTATACGTATAGAATTTTTTTGAGTTTTTATTTCTCTCATACTTCGTTACGACGATTTGATATTTAAAGAATTTTTTCTCTCAATTAAATTTATTATCTCATCCTTTATTTAATAATTTTTGTATAACTATAGAATTTATGATTATTAATATTCTTTAATAAATATATTTACGAAAGGATATGTATGTTTGTACAAAAAAAAATAAATTTAACCTACAATACCTAACCTCCTAAACCTCCAATGAAGAATGTATTAATTATATAAAAAGGTGTTGTTGAAGAATTTAGAAAATGTACAATAATGGGGTAAAAATGAATTTATTTTGCATTATGTGTTTTATGGGATGGGAGTTTGCTTATATCATAGGTATAGGTTCATATTGGAACAGGGGGACCGTATTATATTCTTATTATTAGAATTGATGTTAATGAATTCAACTTACAATTTGATTAAGAGATAGTACTAAGCCTTATAACATGTAGAACCATCTTTGATTTTCAACAAATACAATTCCATTTGTTATATATTGTAATAATTTTATATTGATTTATAAGGAATTTCTATATCTGTGAGTTATATTATTAAATTAAATTATTTGTTTATATTTGGTGTTTGTTTCTATGGTTATATTAATGTATTTCTTATTTAAGATATATAATTATTAATGATTAGTTTTTTTCTTAATTTGCACCGCATGGTGAATTGTAGCTGAGTATCGAACGCATGGTATGGTATCGAACACATGCCTCTCGAATGATATATGGGCACTTTTACCTCTGTGCCATCCATCCGTTTAAATTGTTACATAATTTTATAACAATTATTTAACACACCTTAAACCCTACACTTAAAATATTATCGAATGGGCACTTAAACTACCTTCAATTCACACACAAAAAAAACACGTTTCAATCACACGTGATAGCAACTGAATTATAATTAATTAAGAATTAAAATAATAATTTTAAGTTAGTATTAAGCAAGATCTCGTAAAGTGAAATTAAAAGGGAAATTAAAATAAATTAAATTAAAATAAAAGGAAAATAAATAAAGTAATAAAATAAAGTGTAATTATAATTATTGAGAAAAAAAAAACAAGGAGTTTTTATTTAATCTTATAACTATATAATATTTTCATTTGGCTCACCTGAAAACAGTATTAAACTATTGCTAGAAAAATTTACCCGACGTATTTAAAAGAAGATGAATAGATTATTTTAAATACAAACAAGTCTTTGGTTGAAGGAAAACCGTGTAAATAATTGGCAATGGTTAAAATAATTGTGAAAAAATATTTTGAAACGCTTGTTAAGATATACAGATTCATTATTCAAAGCTTCAGAAAAATACTTGTTTTTGGAAATTAGTTTCATAAAATGGTTAGCTTTGCAAAATTTGGCAAGTGTCTATTTGAGCATAGGATGAGTTCCCCATTTAAGTTTGCTGAAATATATTTGTGGCATATAATATAAGATATTTTGACACAATTTTGTATTTTCAAATGATACATAGTATTAAATTGGTTAATACTAGAATAGAACCTTATATAAAACATTTCAGTATTTTGAAATTCCCTTTAAATTAGAAGAATAAAAAGATTTATGCGTACTTCCAATAAAGGATAACTCCAATATAAAGTATTGTATCCATAGTAACAAATATCGAGACTACATAAAATGTTCAATTAAATCGATAACCCGTCAACACATTGCACCATAAACAAAAAAATGCTACACTAACTAAAAGTATTAGTACTCGTAAAAGTGTTCTACTAAAACTAAAATAGTAAATGAAACAGTACTAAACACATATATATAATTTATAATTATAAACATTATATGTATATAAGATTTGTATCCTTTTTACAAATATTAGATAATTTTTTATATAGCAACAATTTCTTTTATTGTTTAGTCCATATTTATATTTCCTTTAAGGATCTAATAGCATTACTAAACCTATTAAAATTACTAAAAATAGTATAAACTAAAAAATAAAACCTTTAATTCAGGTAAAATAATATTTATGTACAGTAAAACTATACTAAATATTCTTATAAATTAATATGTATTAGTTGGACGGTTGCAATAATATCTAAAGAAATAAGGCCCTTTTTTCGATAATATGAAATAGAATCTAATTTGCAAAAATTTAAGATCAGGCCCGATATTTGAATTTTAATTCGAAATAAAAAGATCAATTCGAGGAAATAACTACCAAATTTTAAAAACTTATGCAGTTTTTGTAAGAATGTGAAAATTCAATTAACTGTTTGGATATATCCTTAAACCGTTCTTTTTTAAGCTTTTTGTGTTCTTTAGCGGGGTTTTGAAAGAAAAGCCCTTATTATTTAAAATCCTTTATTGTTGAAATATTTTTGAACTAAAAAAAATAGAAGGGGTTGAGGTGAATACAAACAGTATTTTAATTATCTTTTGTTTCAGAACATTTACATACTTGTGTATATATAAATTCCGAATTAGCAAGTGTTTTGAAGTGGAATACAAAATCTGGATTTCAATTAGTTGAGCCCTGCTAAGCAGGGTCTTTCTAAATTGCTTTAGTTATGTACAAACATTTATATATCAAACTTGATAATAACCGAGACGCGATGTTATGCCTCTAATTGTGCCGCAATAGGTTAACAGAATTCTTACGGAATTTTTTTGAAACTTTCTTATTAATCAAAGTCGCAATATCGCAAAATTAGACGTAATTTGCTTCCAAAGATTTTATTTGTTAACAAACTCCAAGTCTATTATAGAAGAGTCAACTCCATTGTCAAAGACCAACACGGTTGCAAATTTTGAAGTCAATCGGTCAAACCGATTAGAGAAAAAAAGTTTAAATACTTGCACCACAGTTGCCAAATTTATTAGTCCAGAAATTATTATCGTTCCTACGTAAAAACCTTTATATACACATTTTAATAAACTGGAGGAAACAAATTTTCATTCCTAGAGTATATATTCTACAAACAAACATTCGCTTTTTAGATATAAATAGATTAATTTTGGGCCTTATTTCTTTAGATGTTACTGTTCCCTCCCATATTAATTTTTAAACTAGCAGAAGCTATAGTAGAGGAACTTAATATCGTTAATATCTTTTATGTACCTTTTTTATGAAATTAAAAACTATTGAAATTAAAAACCATATCCTATTATAATAATCATTAATAGGAATCTAAATCAACGTATCCTTCATGGCCTCATATAGATAATAGGATATAGAACAGCAAAATATAAAAAAAAAACACTCAGAAAAAACTATTTATTTTTTATATTTGTTTAATGTCTATCTTAAAGATGATCGTTATTAATCGACAATTGTACATACATACATACATATTACCACTATTACCTAATATATACATACATTAAAAAAAAAAAAATATCTAAAGATAAATAATAAATATTTCTATATATACTTAATTTAATTTTTAATGTATCTTCAGTTTTTACTATACGTAATGTGTACGTCTAATAAGATGTATTATATACTATATTGTATTGTAACTATGTGTGTATATTATATATAATATGCATGCAATTTTTTTTTAGGATTTAGATTTTAGGGTAGGGTTCAAAATTCATATCCCATCCCAATAATAAAAATAAAATAAAAATGTAAATTTATTTGTTATATATGTACTTTTGAAAAATTCAATTTTTATTGTTTTTGTTTAATGTTTAGTATATGTTTTATAATAAAATATTTTTTGTGTATTATATATATATATATATATTTCAATATTTATATATATATATATATATATATTGTAAGGTTTCTTTTATAATTCAATGTTTGACATTATATACATATATACAAATATATTTAAATGTTTTCAAAATGATAAATGAAAAATATCTAAAGATATTTTAGTAAATACATACATACATACACTCAAAACATTTTATTTATTTGGAACTCGTTCTAGTTTTTATTTCAAAATTTTTTATTGTATTTTATTAAAATTATTATTTTAAATCTATATTAAAGGGAAGGGATAATTATAGTTAAGATTGGTTGTTGTTGTTGTAAAAAAACGTTTAAAATATATCAGGGGTAAATAAAATAATAAAATTCATAAAATATACATATATACAATTATTTTAATATTTCATCGTTTTTGTTGTTTTTTTATATTTTAACACAATTCTTTTGTTTAAAATATAAAGATATTTAAAAATTTAAATAAATGTTGCAACATTTTATGCACTAAATTAGGTAAAATTGGTTTAGAATCTTTTTAGGTTTCTTTTAGTGTTATACAAGTTAAATTGTTCAATACTTAAAAATAAAGATGAAAAGAATTTAAAAATAAAAAAAATTATACCTGGTGTTAAGTTAAATGGTTGCTGCGTGTTAGAAATCTGTTTTAAAATGTCATATTATGAACTTATGTAATGTATGTATGTAAGTTCCCAGAAATTTTAATATAGTAAACGTATTAGGGTTTGGTATAAGATAAACGTTGTATTTTATATTAATAATGCATCTAATGTTAATAATGATTTGTTATTGCGAAAGTATATATATGACTTAATATTGGTGTAAGTCTATATTTAAGTCAATCTCTTTTTGATGAGTGTTAATTTATTTTGCAAATTGCTTAGAGATTTTTATTCTCATTAGAATATCCACAAAATGATTTAAAATTAATAATATGTAAAATAAAATTTTCCTGAGTGTACCATGCTGGCTTGTAGTAAAGGGAGGCATTGGTTCAGTGTAAAATTAGTCAATACTGCATGTAACATAGTTATTAAATACTTTTGAATTTTGAAGTTAGCCATCTCAACATTGGAGTCCTTTCAAGTTTAGGTTTATTCAACCTGTTACCGCATTATGGCCCATAACCTCAAATTTTTAGTTGAGTATGAGTTGAGTTTAGCTGGCATATAAATTTGGCATGGAAATTTTTTCCAATATATGAAGCCAAACAAATTTTTAAGTCAATGTTTAAGTCAATATGAGATTTGTGGAATTTTTCAATATCTGAAGACATTATAAAAGTACCGCCACTTAAATTGCGAATTATTTATTAAATTAAATTGTATGAAATTTTTTTTTAAATTCAAATCGCAATACTTATTAGCTACTGAAAAATAATTTACTTCTCTGTTCACATACTTGTTGGCAGCCAGAGCAAAAAAAAAGCATTAATAACCTAAGCCAACACCACGGAGCCAAGCATTACGAACATGTAAGTTAAATTACAAACGCTAAATTAGTCATACAATCTACCAGAATACTAATGGTTGCGTAAGGTCTGGCTCTCAATGTTAATTTGCTAAGGTTAGTATTAAAGACCTCAGACCTTAAGTTAGTCTCTCTTAACATATGTGAAATTGGTTCAAATTTACCATAGTCCGTCGAATGGTCGTTAAAAAGCACGATCGATCTTAAAAAATTCAAATTTTCTCTTAACCTCACTTGTTCATGAAAAATAGGTAAATTAATTTTCCCGCAAATAATGTGCTGAAATATTTGCCAAAATTTAAAATGATATTGTTGTTCCTGCACCATGAATATTTCTAGTTAAACTTATTGATATCATGTTGCAACAATTCACAATTACGTAATGAAGTTTTAGTTTTGAAGATTTTGGTAATTTCAGCAAAACTAAGTAGATGTGAATGACTAGCGATGAGAGTCTCACAAAATTACAAATCTAAAACGAACATGGTAAGACATATACGATAGATAAGCAATTTTAGGCTATGACTTGAAAATTCTATAGTTTTATACTTTTCAAGGATAATATTATAGGGTATTAGTTCGAAGGCCTTACTGATATCAGTAAATACCACGTCAACTTATTTTTTAGTTTTCATTATTTCAAATGTATCAGAAACAAATTCAGTTTGATTGGTAACCACAGACCTACGTTTTTGAAAGCTATGTTATTCTGGTAACATAAATTGTTGACAAAAGTCAACGAAGTAGGAGCAAAATATTTTTTTAAATAAGTTGGGAATAGATGGCAGTTTAGCAAATGATCTATAATTACTAACATCATCACGAGCAACTTTCTTATGTATTGGGTTGATAAAATACTGACCTGCACGGGAGTCGAACTGGAACTCCTTTGGTAAATAACTTTAATTTTTAGTCATTAAATCAAAGCCCTTAAGAACTAAAGAGTTATTTTAAAGTACAAAAATCTAAAATTAAAAAATAGAATAATATATTATGGAGTTTATATTCCTCTATAAATGATTCATTGTTGGTTTAAAAACATTTTTTTAATACTTAATAATTATATTTTAAACTAAAACCACCCCATATGAGTATCATTGGTCATATATAAATAAAATGTTGTTTACTTTGAATTTTTAATTATGTTATTTTCAACATTCATTTATATATTAATATTTTATCTTTGATTTAAAGACCATACATACACCAGTTTTAAACCAATATTCTTTGCATAAAATTACGCAATTTTTATAATATTAAGTAGTAAGTGCCCATGGGCAGGCAAAGCAAGCAAAAAATAATTTATATTTTGAAAAATGTAAAGTTTAAAATGCCCACCCATTGTTTCTTATATATAATATATGCCGCAGATACAATTAATCCCACTTGATATTATTATCTGAGGAATTAAAACCAATATAATGAGAATTAAAAATCAGAATGCACATTCTGTGGAATAAAACTGCAAGATCAAAGTAATAATTACACATGGTAATTTTTATCAGTAGTAGTTTCAGTTAATAATTTAATTTTGTTTCAAAATTGGCCCTTTATTAAAATTTTTTTAAACATTCATATATGTAACATAAATATACAATAATGAAGTATATATGTGTAATCTAATTTAGTCACAGTCCAAAATATTTCTAGACAACCACGACAATTTGGATAATTTTTTTTTACAAGGACTCTATTTGTCTCTTAGCCCATTGAATTATTGGAAATCGCCCGCTATATTAGAAATGTTATAAAAATTATTAAGAACTTTACATGACTTCTAAGGTAGAAAATGAAATCTTATCCCTTTCTGATTAAACGTTATCAATTGTAATTAACTCTCATATCTGAATATTTTGACGATACCTTCGAATACCAGTTTTGTACTAGCTAGCAGAACATCATCTTTAGTATGACTATAAGTCCAAAGGGTATACTAAATTTGCCATTACGTTTGTAACGCAAAGAAGAAATT
The DNA here is from genome assembly GCA_963082915.1 of Dolichopus griseipennis. Taxonomy (NCBI): domain Eukaryota; kingdom Metazoa; phylum Arthropoda; class Insecta; order Diptera; family Dolichopodidae; genus Dolichopus; species Dolichopus griseipennis. The sequence goes on along the minus strand of OY720442.1, from coordinate 96,370,552 downwards.
TTGCCAAAAGTAATTAACCGGATGATATAATGTATATGCTACGGTCATACGGGTATCCCAGAGTTGACACAGTCTACTCTACTACACTCTTCCTCGTTTTTTTTTAAATCCATTTGGATTTATCTAACAGCCAGAGACAAGGGGGTAGTGGTTAAATATCTAGCGTACCAACCGAGGTAGTTCGAGTTCCATACCTGGGAAGTGCTCCACTTGGGGACACAGAGCTCCAACTTGAAGTCTCCATTCATTTCAATCCAAAACTTTTTCTCCTATTTCATTTTAGGATATTTCGCGTCTATTTAATTCATCCATCACCGTTCTTCTGCATGTTTTTGTAAGTCTTCCTCTTGAGCTTAATCCATCTAGAGGATTCCAGGTTAGCGCCATTGTTATGCGCTCCTTAATGTTCCTCGGTGTATGGTTAATCGATCTCCATTCCCTTGTGGTGATTTGTTTCACTATTAAATAAATATAATTAATAGGTGTTGGTACATTATCTTTAATAACAGTATCCTAACCTATAATTGTCTCAATAATTGATAGTTTTTAAATATGTATTCCATTATGAATCATAATATTCATATAAATCAATAATAATCTAAAGACCAAAGTCTACGAATTGCTGTATAAAATTTTGTATTCTGATATTTGTAATTTATTCAAATAATCTTTCTTCGAAAATTATGAAGATGTTCGCTTTATAATTTGATACTGCAATGATTCACCCAGCTTTAAGGAAGGTACAAAAATACTTGATTTTAAACATCCAGGATAAATACCGGTGAAAAGGCGTCTTTATATAAAGCAAAGAATTTTAGTGGTTTTATGATGCTTATTGTCAATTTAATTTTAGTATATATGCTTTTCATTGAAATCTCATATTCTCATACTCTTGTAGACAACTTTTCCAAACTCCTCAGTAATGAAAAACCTACAAAATCACAAAGAATATATTTTACAAAAATTGCATAAGCATTAGAATTATTTAAATATAAAATATAAATTAATATGCAGATGTAGATGGCGTCACAATTATTTTATATACTTTTAATATATTATATTTATATTGTTTTTATTTTGTGTATATATATATTTCTATATATATATATATATAGAAATCAATAAAATAAAAAAAAAAATAAATATTTTATATTTTGGTTAATATTCTTCATTTGTTTTTTTTATTTTTGCATCTATCAGATACTTTCCCTTTCTTATTTTTTAATTCTATATCATCATCTGAATTATAATTTATGAAACAAACCATATTAGTTCACAGTTGAACTAATTAATTTTTTTTTTTTTTTTTTTAATATATTTTCAATATTTAAGTATATATATATAACACATAAAATTATATATAATATATCTGAATATACATATACTATATATATATATATAGATATATTGGAACTCTTATTAAAAATAAAAACCCTAAAATTTATTAATAAAAGTCAATGTCTCATTCAAAATTTACTAAATTTTAAATATAATATTTATAAATATTAATGGTATGGTGAATATGGTGAATTATACTTTGAATGTGGTGAATGTGGTATATATGTAAAGAATAAAATGCATTCAAAATAATTTAAACATTTTATAAGCTATCGTGAATTTTTAATATAAAAGGAATTGCTTAACTTCATCATTAAATTCTTATATATATATATATATATATATATATATATATATATATATATTAGATTTACACACGTTTACATATATATATATATATATATATATATAAATTAACAAAGAAATTATTTATTTAAAAATTTCAGTAAATCAAAAATTTTGAATGAAAAAAAAATTATATATATATATATATTATTTATATAAAAATAATATTAAAATATGTGAGTACACATACAAATACATTAGTATATATACATACATATTATATAAATTAATGTACATATGCATAATATTATATATTTTTTTTAAAAATAAAACGATAATTGATGATTGTTATTTTACAATTTCAAAGATAAATAATTTATGCACAATTAATGTACATTGTATGTATATTTATATAGATACATTACAAATGTACATATTTATTTTGATTTAGATTTTAATATAGGTACATACATATATATCTACTTAGGTATTTGGATTTTAATCGTGGAGTTTGTAAAAGAAAAAAAAATTTTTATAACAAATGTATATTAATTTAGTAGATATTTTTAATTTGAAACCATATTGCTTAGGGGTGCATGCATAATGTATCTCTCATCCTCTTAAAATATAATATGTATAAAACTCTTGTAGACAACGTATACAATGTAATGTAATGACGTATGTTCATTAGTATTTCGTATATTTAAATACATTGATTAAACAAAAAAAAAAAAAAAATACGTTTTAATGAAATAATGTAAAATGTATAGCAACGTGGAAAATAAAAATGGTATCTCAGCTTACACCCTTGATTATAATCTTATATTAGGTATTAGTTTTTTAATACATTAACTAACTTGTATAAAGACCAATATTGTTTTGCATGATAATATTGCAAATTCAATAGTGCGCTGAAGATAAAAGGTTGCTATAAAAGAAAATCCAGATTAATTCCCAAATCTTCCTTTTATTGTATTTGTTAATATTTTTAAGTCTTTGTTATTTGACTCTTGCGGTTTTTGTATGCAGGGAAATTGTATTGCACACCAGAATATTGATTTTGAATGGAGTTGTTAGGATTAAGCTTTTTTTCCAAAAGAAATATTAAAAATGTTTTGAGAACCCAGTTAACAATTGATAACCCAGTAAACAAACAATTTTCTGTAACAAATTGTTCGGAAAATGTATTTTTTAAATTTAGACAACAATCTTTTGTCCGATTATCTCATTATACACTGAAATAATTTCAATAAGAATCAATCCAAAGATAACTTTAAGGATTCGACTATAAATTTTATATTTCATCATTAGGATTTTCAGAAGTTTTAAATATGGAATCTATACAGGAATTTTTTAATAACGAAATTAAATTAACTTCTGTCTTTTCTTATAATTTAATTTATACAGGGTAGGCCAACTGGTACTGACTTATTTTATTTGAACCACTTATAATTTTTATTTTTTAAAAGTTTTAAATAATAAAATAAAGAATATTATACAATTTTTTAGAACTTGGGTACTGAATGTTCGAAAGCAGATCATCAGTGAGAAAAGCACCCTATCAAATGAATTATTTGTTGTGGAACTTTAGCTGGTAGAGTTGTTTGTCTATATTTTTTTCGAGCATAAAGAAATCATTTCAGAGGCGGTATACTGGACCATGTTGGGAATTTGTTTTATGTCCGGTAATTCTTAATAATCTTAGCATATGGTTCCAGATCATACAGGGAGAGAGAGACAATGTGCAATTCTGCGAAAACTTTTAGATAATCAAATATTTTTAAAAATTGATTATTTCGCATGGCCAACTTGTTCCCTAGATTTAAAGGCCCTGTTCTATTTTTGTGATGTCTCGCGTTGGAACGGATTAAAATCGACGAACCCCAAAACATCCAAGTATTAGAGTTGAATATTCGTATACAGAAATTGCGCAATAATTTTACAAATCTTTTCCCTATATTTTAGTACTTATGTGTATATATTTCGCGCAAGATTATTTTATTTAAAAAACCTTCAAAAATATCATTGTATTAAGATAAAAAAAAATCTACCCCATGGCAAATACCATATCCATTATGAAAATATAGTAACAGAATATTAATTAATATAATTATATTATTACAATTTTAGGATGAATTTCTTAAAAAAAAAATCAGTGACACATCTGTTCAATTCATGTTCTTGTATCTCTTTTCTGTTTTCATTCTAAATAACATTTTCTACAATATTTTGTAAAAAATTTTGCATAATTTTATAATTCATATATATATATATAGGTATGTTTGTATATATATATATAAAAATATCTGATTTTTATTTTAACTTTTCAATTTCATTTTTATTTTTTTTAAATGTCAGATATTGAAATTTTTTGTTCAAATATTTTAAAATAATTTTTTTTTTTAAATTTTTATAAATAACAATCAAAAATGGTTGGATTTCTTTATTATGAGTTTGTAGCAACGTTTATAAGTACATATAACTAAAAACTTAATATAAAGGAATATTTTATAAAAATTATTAATTTTAATCCTACATGGTCCTTAAAGCACAAAACATCTATAAAAATATATGAATATATACAGGGTGGTTTTCTTTCGGACTTGAATATCTATAGGGTGTATTTATAGGGTGGTTATTAAAATGAACAACAAATTATTGATTTTTTTGTTTTGAAGTGCTAATCCTGCTAGCTGTTCAACTGTTAGGCTAATAAGTTTGTCGTTACTATAGTTACCTGTTGAAACAGGGAGATTCATATTATATTCGTATTATTAGAACTGATCTTAATAAACTCCACATACAAATTCATTACTATAGTTACCTGTTGAAACAGGGAGATTCATATTATATTCGTATTATTAAAATTGATCTTAATGAACTCCACATACAAATTCGTTACTATAGTTACATGTTGAAACAGGCAGATTCATATTATATTCGTATTATTAGAATTGATCTTAATGAACTCCAAATTTAAACATGAGATAGTACCAGGCCTTATAACATATAGAAACGTCTTACTGTAATAGTTTTATAATTGAATTATAAGTTATTCCTGTATCTGTGACTTATATTATTTAATTAAATTATTTGTTTATATTTTGTATTTGTTTACATGGTTATATTAATGTATTTTTTATTAAATATTATATAATTATAAATTATTGATTAAGCAATTAGCTTGAATCTAATGGCGGAACGTCGACACTCTAACCACTATTCCACCCAGCTATTCAATTTCTTTCAGGTTTTCAAAAACCAGATCTAAGGTTGGGTTCGAGGGCTTTTTTCAATTGTAGAGCTTATCTCTCAACAACTGCTAAATTATTTAATAAGTTTAATATACACCATCCTAAAGTTTGCAAATTCTTTCAAATACAATAAGAGATTTAATCCTCATTTATTTTTGAACGAATTGTATCTGAAATATGGAAAGTGTCGAATTTGTTTGAAAAGCCGAAGATCAACGCAATTTGACCATATATAAGTCTTGAACCAAGGGGGAAATACCTCTACATTGAACAAATTTTTTAATTCGGTCTAATTCCCCAAATTCACCCTTTAAAAAATTAAAAACAGAAACCGTATCACCCTGTATATTAAAATATACAAAATTCTATGATAAATAAAAGACAATTAAATAATAAAACTTGAATATAAAAAATTTTATCAAATATATAATTTTATTTATTTTAAACCATGGGCCAAAGTTATTTTTAAAAGAACTTAACGAACCCCTTTTTAATACAACATTTTAAACAACATTTTAAAAAAAAACAACGTTTTTATTATTTTTAACTGAATTAAAAAAAAAATACATATATTTTAAATCTAAATAATATATATATATATAAAAATAAACTCATGTAACATAAAATTATGGTAATATGACTAGCGAAACAGCCTTCAGTATAAAAATATAAATTAATTTTCCAAAAATTAATCATTTGATAGAATATACAACACATTCATACATGTAGAAACCATCGAGAGCCTTAACAAGAGATTTGTAAATACATAATGTATATATATATATATATAAAATAAAAGGGGTCCTTATTTTAAAAATATATATATTTTATAAAAATCTAGATTTATATTATAATAATAACAAAATATAAATAATATACTCGTTTCTAACAATATAAATATAGTATCTTTAAGATTCTTTTTTTTTTTTTCAATGTGATTGTGTGTGCAATAGTATCTACTACAAGTCCTCAATTTTAAAAGTATAATACGTGCTATTTTAAATGTAGATATTTTGGTAAATCGTAATACATATTTGCAATATTTTTAAAAACAGCTTAAAATATATAAAATTTTAAAAAAAATTTAAAGGGGGCTCTAAATTTGATTTTAAAATATAATAAAAAATGTTAATCTTTTGTTATAAAAAATAATATTGAAAAAAGAATCAAATTGCGTTTGTTATTAAATTGAATTTTGAATTTAAAAATATTGTATGTGTAATGTTTCATAAAAAAATTTACTTTAAAGATTATAAAAAAAAAATTTTAATTTAAAGTATAGAACGTTGTTGGAAGATTGACAAGATTCTTAAATTGAAGCCCTTAAATTGTATGTTGTATTAAATTAATTCAATGTAAAATAAAATTTTTTTAAATAAGAATGAATGTATCTAATAGATAAAAATGCTGCAAGAGATAGTATAAGGATGCCACATATATTAGAGTTCAAAATTATATTAAATATAAATAAAATGGGGTAAATATAAATAGATATGAATGTATTTATATTTTAAAACAATGTATGCAACTAAGAAATCCATTCCAGAAACATGAAATACTTGGTGCTACAAAAATTTTTTTTCCTTATTCCTCTCCGAGGGTCTCTAGACATTTTCATCGAACTCTTTTAGGTGCTGTTCTTTCTGAACTCTTCCAGGTTATATTGCGACAGGCCCATGTATTCCACTCAACAGCCATTTTCGCTTCCAGATTAAACACTTTTCACGCAATTTTGCGCTGCTATTTTAATTCTATTCCAGAAGATATTACATTTAGCCATTTCTTTGTGGGTTGATCTGCGTTATAATTAATGTTTGGGCGCCCACGTTTTCTTTTACCTTGAGGGTTCTACTCTGAAGCCATTCTAGTTATGCTTTTCTCTAGCCTATCCATCTTCATTTCTTGCATCTGATTTGTTTATGGGTATGGGGTTTATCTATGGTGTCTTCACCTGTTAGTAACAATAGGTCCTTATTTAAAGTCGTGTTTGGCCAGAATAACCGGCGGCTAATTATTCTAAGACACTTATTAATGAAAATTTCTAACTTATGCTTTATGCTGTAAGTTCTAAGCCAAGTGCCTCTGCCATATGTCATAACACTTTTTACGCATACTCGAAATATTTTTAATTTGGTGACTTTGAATATCTGAAAATTTCTCCATAACGGCTGTAGTCGTCTGAATGCTGCTCTTGGTTTGCGTAACCATGGGAACCGTATCTTCTTTAGTTTAATCCGCTGAGATATAATATTACCAAGGTAGCAGAATTTGTTTACAAATTTTGTCTTTTCTTCCATTCAATTTGATGAATTTGGAGTTATAGATGCTGATTCTCATCGCTCTTGTTTTAGTCATGTTGATTTCTAATGCAGCTTGTTTGGGAAGTTGTTATAGATTTTCTAATTTATTCTGTATTTTACTGAACTTATGTGATTAATACACCCACCTCTATTTAAAATGTTTATTAGCGTTATTTTAAAGTAGGCAACGATTTAATAAGAGTGTTAAAATATTGAACCCAGTGTTACCATGATACGAGTTTTAAAATCCCCTTGTAACAACCAGTTTTCTTTTTTATACCCGTATGACTATATAGTCCAAGGGTATAATAAATTTGCCATTACGTTTGTGACGCAGAGAAGGAGGGGGGGTAGATATAGACTCAAGTGTATGGATCGGATCAGAATCGAAAAATAAATCGATTTAGCTATGTGTGTCCGTCCGTCTGTCCGTCCGTCTGTCCGTCTGTCCGTCCGTCTGTCCGTCCGTCATCACGATAACTCAAAAAGTAAAGGAGCTAGGATTATGAAATTTTCACAAATTCATTTTTATGCAAAAAACGGAATCGAGTTTGAAATTCAGCCATTTTGGTCCACGGGTTCGAGTACCTGCCATACAACTTCTAATTTTATATGAGCATTACTCTATACCTATGGAAGCTGCGTGTCTGAAATTTTGCCAAAAGTAGTTTAGTATAATGGCCAAAGTTACTGCAAAATTTGGTTGGTCTACTGCAGAGGGTTCGAGTAGCTGCCATACAACTCCTTCTTTTATATGAGCTTTACACTACACCTGATGAAGCTGGATGTCTGAAATTTTGCAAAAAATAGTTTAGTGTAATGGCCAAAGTTACTGCAAAATTTAGTTGGTCTACTGCTGAGGGTTCGAGTAGCTGCCATACAACTCCTTCTTTTATATGAGGATTACACTACACTAAATGAAGCTGGGTGTCTGAAATTTTGCCAAAAATAGTTTAGTGTAATGGCCAAAGTTACTGCAAAATTTGGTTGGTCTACTGCAAAGGGTTCGAGTAGCTGCCATACAACTCCTTCTTTTATATGAGCATTACTCTACACCTAATAAAGCTGAATGTTTGAAATTTTGTCAAAAGTAATTAACCGGATGATATAATGTATATGTTACGGTCATACGGGTATCCCAGAGTTGACACAGTCTACTCTACTACACTCTTCCTCGTTTTTTAAATGAAAGCATCGATCACGAAATCAGAGTTTTTAGTCTTTTACAGAATACATAAAAGAACTGGATTTTAATTTAGATTTTACCTAATATTTAAAAAATCAGATTACGTTTGATCGACTTCCGTTCCAACTGAAACCCAATATTAGTTATATTAATATTTTAAAGTACTTTTTATTAGCATATCCAAAATCTTCAGTGTTGCTCTCAAATTTCCTTATTTCAACATTTTCCTCTATTATTTAAATACCGCAATCTTCAGATCATGTATCAGTGGCTTATATATTGGTGTAAAATAATGTCTTAATTTTTTTAAGCTAAACGTTTTACCACAAAATTACCTTAGTCTGTAATTGGCCATAAATCAATTAAATGTAAAACACTTTTTTTATTCTTGTTTAGATTTTCCTTTTGTAAAAGTAAAAAACTACATTTTATAGTGCTGATTCATTCATTTCTGAAATTTACTATTAAATTTTTTATTTCTTTTTCATTTTGTATCTTTTATTTTATTTATATTTTATTTTTTTCCTGCGGTAACTATGAATTGCTCTGCTGATGATTTGATTACGCGCGCCAAAAAGTCAGAATAATGTTTTTTTCTTTCATATGCCCTGTACTCTGTACTCTGTACTCTCATGTGTTGTTGTTTTGGTTTTTCAATTTTCACTTTTTTGTTTTTCTATTTTTATTTTGTTTTTCAATTTTTTTTTGTTTTTTAACTATTCTCTGTGTCAGTTGCATTGCATATAAAAAAATCTATAGATACAATGCATATATCTATAGATATCCAGACACCTTCATAGTACATAATAAAAAAAACAACGGAATATAAATGCAGTATGTAAACACAGTAGATACTGTATAGTATAGTGTATATATATACGGTATATACTATATAGTATAGGTACTTTATCAACATTTGGTTTTTTAGAAAAAATTCTTTTATATTTTGCTGAAAGCCCAGTATCAGCACACGACTGAAAACAACACATGGGTCCAGTTAAATAACAAATACTTGTGAAAGATAGAATAAAAGAAATAAAAGACGGCTTCTTTCTGTTATTGCTATTTTATTATCACATACATTTTATTTTTTATTTCACTTTTATTTTTCCTTCTGTTTTTATGTTTTTTTTTAAAGTGCTTCTATTGTCGCTGGTTTAAAAAAAAAAATAGATAAAAAAGAATTCTAAAAAGGTGCATTTTATTTAAAAGGTGTTAATTTAAGGGTACTGCAAATATTGTGTAAATATAGGTGGTACATACCATTTATGTATATACAATAATGGCAAATTGTGTGCAAAGTATTGAACAAAATATAATTGATAAGACGAATTTGTTAAAGGAAAGCTTTTGTTATGATTTAGAAAAGCGTAGGCACAAAGAGTCATAAAATTATTTAACTCTTTATAGTTTATCTTAAGGACTAAATTGATGCTCTTTAAATTTCATTAACTTTCAATAACTTTTTCTACAAAAGTTGATCTTCTATTAAGTTACACAGAGTTCTTAGAACAAAATTTTAGAGTTACAAAATTCTAGAATATGTGAATCTATGTTAGATATTTACAGCTATATGAGCATGTACCTTTATTTTCAAATAATTATTTTAACCTCTTTATGCCGTACCCATCAATTGCGTTCTTAACAGGCTCTTAAAAAAGTTAGGAGTTACAAAATTGTAGAATATAAAAATAAGCTAAATTCGAATCTAGGTAAAATTTTTGCAGTTATATGAACATGTACCTCTTTTTTTTCAAATGACGCAATTATAAACGCTTGAATGAGTATGCGCGAATTGCTACCTTCATTGTAGTTTACTGTCTGAAATCGAATTGCTTTTTCTTACACTTTTTCCCTCCTATAGAGGAGTATAGGGCATTCAACAAGTCATTTAGACTATAGGCTTCACTCTCTTTAATCGTTATATTCACTAAATCGATGTTTGGGTAATCGGCCGCAGTATATTATAAGGTTATGAATACACAAATCTAAAATTGTGCATATCAATTATCTAACACGACAGAAGGGTTAGTTATACATTATTTTTATATTACGATACGCTTTTAACTATTTTTCCGGATAATATTTTACTAAATACAATATGGCCGAATGTTAAACACCGGACCTTTCACGTGAAGAAACAGCGCCTTAATTCCTACGCCTTTGGTCATATCGAACTGTGGTAGTCCCCTATTCCAAAGCATTCCCCCAAACAGTAAAAATATCTAATTTACTAACATAGAATTTGTTTTTGTAATTAGCTATACTGCCGTGCTAAGGAAAAAAGTCCTAAGCACCAAAAGCGAGGGATAATGGAATATTTGACATCAGATAAGTGTCTCAAAACATTTCACTAGAGAAAATGTCACATATCTCGTTGCAAATTCATTTAAAACTAATTAATATTATGTCGCATCTACCTCTAAGTCGCATATAATATATCTAAGCTATAATAACTTAATAAATCTAGTATTTCTTAGCAAAAAAGTCGTATGTCCAAATTAACTATGAACGCCTAATTCTATCTTATCTCTAGTAAGTTCAAAAATAATTCAACATAGCGATGCGCGAATATAAAACACTAAAAGTTAAATTACTTAAAATCAAGAAAATGTAGAAACAACTTTCCTTCTTAGGACGACAGTATAAGTCTTTGCAAAATAATTCTTTACGAACTCTAACTGTATTAATGTAACCTTATAAATACCTTGAAAAATACCTTTAACTTTATTTTGAATTATTCTAAATTTATAGGGTACATTTCAATCCCTTATTCCTAAAAACCCTAATATATGTAGGCAGGCCCTGGAAGAGGGGGGGTCACGAGGGTCGTTTGCCATGGGCCTCTTAATTCAGGGGGCCTCCAAACAACATTACATATTTGAAACTACACAAAACGATTAAAAAGTTTATTTTAAACTTTTACGTAGGGAACAAGAAAAAAAATCTTAAAATTCAAATTAATGAAGAAATTGTAGAAGAATTTAAATTTCTAAAAAGAGTGTATAAATACAATTTTAAAAGTTGCACGAAACCGTACGAGCTTTTAAAAGAAATTGTTGAATTGGGTTTTCTAAATATATATCCAAATATTGCTATTGCTCTAAGAATATTTTTAACCTTGAAAGTTATCGTAGCAGAGGCAGAAAGGAGTTTCAACGTACTCAAACGTATAAAAAATTATTTAAGATCAACAATGGTGCAGGATCGTGTAAATGGTCTGACTACACTAAATATTAATTGGGATATTGCAAGAAATGTGGACTATTCTGAATTAATAGCTTTATTTGCAGCTCTAAGGGCACGAATAGCATTATTTTAATTTTTTGTCATTAAATTTCGTTTTTTTTTTATTTTTTGAATTATGAATTATACATTTTTTACTTTAATAAATTTTTTTGCCAAAACAACCATTTTTTCATTATATAGGGGCCACGTATGTTGATTGGCCCGGGCCTTCAAGTGGCCATAACAGGCCCTGTATGTAGGTACCTCTACTCTAGATATATTATAATATGTTTTGACACAATTGTTGATAAATTTTAAATTTGTTTACAATATTTTGTTCAATACTGTATTTTTTTTTATAAGTAAATAAAGTCTCAATAAACTTTGTTTTAAAAGTACTCATTGGCCAAAAGAAAAACCAATATATACCAGAACAAGTACCAACACTATCAAAATCAATTTAGAATAATCAAATTCTTGAAGAGATTTTCTAAAAAGAAAAAGGAAGCTAATTGAAAATTTTTTGATGACAAAATTAAATTATTCAGAAAATTTTTTTTTTTTATTTTTTATTTAAAATTTTGATTAATTCCATTTTTAAACAAATTTTTTATTTCATTTTTTAAGTCTACCCCAAATCTATTTTAAATCTAATTTCTATCATTTCAATTGTTGTAATTATGCAGTCACACTCAACTCAATTTGAACCCTAAGTACAAAAAGTAAAAAAAATTATTTAAAATTCAGTTCACACTATATATTTCATAATTTTTTTTTTGTTTTTTTTTTTTTTTTTACTTGTTTTTATTATTAGGTCTGTTTAATCTCTTCGATCTGTCATAGCTTTTTAATACTTAAAATTTTACATACCTACCTACATACAGATTGTTTGTAGAAATATTATAAGTACTTATACTAAATATACGTACTATTTCTATACAAATGCAATGTATATAAATGCAATAAAGTAATTTACATTTGAAAAGAAAATATAAAAAAAAATTATCGAAAAAAATATTTAAAAAAATAAAATAAAAATAAAAAAAAATAATTAAAAAAAAAAAAGTATTATTAATATATTTCTTTTATTTAATTTTCTTCCCATCCCTATTTCCTGCATAATACACATTTTATTTTTAATACATTTATTACTAACACATTCAAATGTTAAAGTATGACTGAACTGAAATTAAGAATATTATTATTATTATTATTATTATTATTATTATTCATCTTTAAAATATGAATAATCTGTATTGTACATAGAGTATATATATAATTTAATATATGTATGTACCTATGTATTAAAATATTTAAAAGTAAAATTACTCAATTTAAATAGAAAATTTTTATCTTTTTTATTGCACCAATAGTTTAGCACGTTTTTACCATTTTTAAACTTATATTACTTTTGAATTTACTAACTACACACAAATTTTTTATAGTCTAAGAGGTTAATGCCAATATACATTTGTTAGTCATTAGAATGTGAGACCGATTCCCGTACGGTTCATGAATTTTAATTTTAAAATTAAACTAATTAAAATTTTTAAATATAGAAATATATAATATAAACAAAATGAATAATATTACTTATAAATTGATAAAAAAGTATTGCAAATGGATGCACAATGGGCCGCAAGGCCTACGTGCTAGGATGACACATGCTATCCACCATAATAAAACAAAAACTACAAGGACATATCCTTTTTTCGGTTTGACGCACGTAGTAGTTATACGAACCACCGACTTATCCATTTTATCTCACATCTTAGACACATTAAATAAAGTAACAAATTTTCCTTGTACCAAATTTACCACTCCAATTTATATCAAACTTCCAGAATCCAAATCCATGGTCTGATTAAGTCCGTCCCTGTCTTCTATTCGTCATTAGTAACCTGCGTCCTGCAGTATAAATTTTATCAAGATAATACCTATCATTATTTTTGGAAATATTCCACCAACTGGCGGACAGGCAGACATCACTGAACCAACTGAGGATGTTACGCTGATCAAGTATATATGCATATTATATATACTTTTCGATACATTGCATTTTTTTTGGTGGTTAGAAACACCATATCAAAGCTAATATACACCTGTACCGGTCTTAGGTGTATGGTAAAAAAAGTAAAGGAAGGATTTGGTAATCGAATTCAATAAGATCTTTCTAAGAAACAATTAAAGTTAAAACTCAATCATATAAATATTAAAAATTCCAAGGGTTTTGGTACAGATTAAGCAGGGGGAGAAATAAAAAACAAGGATATCGAGTAGTATTCTAATTCCTCAAACATATTTTTTTTTTTTTTTTACGAGGGAATGGAACACTCGAAAGGCCTCTATTGATTCTTTGGGGTGTTTTTTTGGGTTAATGTGCGACTTTAACGCACCAAAACTACACCCTTTTTTAACCAAACTTTAGCAAAGAACCCGTTATACAAATATACAATTTGGTTACAGGGATTGGAATATGGAAGGATTTTGATCTTGTGGGAAGGTGATTTGGGAATTTTGGATTTGGTGATGAGGAAAATTTGAAGGGATATTGATGTTAATATTCTTCTTAAATTTAATTATGTTGTACATATACGAATTACCAACTTTAGGAGACACATTGGACGGAATATGATTTTATAATCTCGAAATGAGCATAACAAACATATTTCCATAAGCCGTGTTACGCTTACACACTAATACCCTATATTTATAACTTTTGAAACACTCATAACATCACTTGGACAAGAAACCAAACTGACAGATCCAACAAAGTTCATCATAATAATTACACCCCATGAAAATGCAAATGATTGCTAAATATTGGAGTACTTGATGTTCTTAATAATTAATTGGGAAATAAAATCTTATTATTTTTAAAAATTTTCATTAATGAAATTACAAATATAACTCACCATCTCCTGGACTATAATCAATAATTTAAAAAAAAAACAAAAAAAATATTGAACAATAATTTAAAAAAAAAAATTATAATATATTATTGAATATTGTACATATACAAATACAATGTATATAAATTTTATAATTCTTTGCATTTTTATAATCCTAATTCCTAGCCCCTTTTTTTAATACAAATATTACAAATACATATCTATATTATATTTTTATATTATTTCATTTTCATTTAATACAAAGATTTTAATTTTAGTGTTTTATTTTATTTTTATTTTTTTTAAATAAACCATTTACCAACATTTTCTCCTCACTAAATGTAGTAAAACATCATTCTGCTGACAATACTTATAGCTTGTTCACAAACTCTGATATTAACTAGAATATTAACTAGAATATTACATTAAATGTCAAACGGTTACAATCAATTTTGGGATATTAATTCAATAATATTTGACATATTTATAATCAGCTGACTTCAAAAACGTAAACAAATGCCATTTTAGAAACACTTTTGCGAACCTAATTTTTGACTCGTTTCTATACCTGTGAAATAATATTTTTTATTAGAGTTTACTTTTTTCTTTAATATTTTCAAAAGGTAATTTTATTTATACCTGAAATAGCTATTCATAAAAATAAAATAAAAAATTTTTAACTGAAAATGTTGACAGTTTAATTTTAAAATATAAAAACAAAGCAAGGGTTGAATAAAATTTTTGTAAATAATCGAAAATTGCAGGGACGAAAGTCGTAATAATATGTGTATATTGAGAATATTAACTTCCGTAAGTGTATAATGTTTGACAGGAAATTTTTGAAAAATGTATAGCATATTACGAACATTATACACTTCATATTCATTATTAACATCATATTCCAATATTAATAGTTTCTGAACGTGGTATTAGTCAGACTCAGACTCAGAATTTAAAATGAAAAGAAAAAACGAATAATAAAAATTATTAATCGGTTTTCCTTCACTTCGCAAAAATGTAATAAAATTAGTAATAAAGGTATATATATATGTACATTGTATAATGTATATTGCATATACACCACATATATTAAATAAGTTGAGTATTTGGGTTTGAGTTTATAAATCTCCATGAGTCCATCTACACATATTTAGTATAAATAACACATGAAATATTAAATAGGTATTTGGATCGACCCGTTAAATGTTTAACAATATTCACTTATCGCTTATTTTCTTTGATTTTGAATACGAATTTTATGGATACAAAAACATTCTTATTCTCATTCTCTAACTTCTCAATTTTAGAAAGAGAAGAGAATAGAAATGAAAAAACGGTTTTTGTTTTTTAATTTTTATTAATTTTTTTAATTTATTATTTGAGAATTGAGACTTGAGAGAATAATTTTTCATCACATTGCTTTTGGTTTATTTACTTACAAAGTTACTTACATACATAATATAATATCTTACAATTACAAAAACAACTTCTTAATTCTTGCCATGCTTTGTCTGTTTTCTTTTTATCCAGAGACCAGGAATTCAAGTACATATTCCAGTCAGACAGACATTATTGAATGTAGCCACAAATGCTCCCATCATTTAAAAAGAGTGGATAATTCGCTCCAATATACAACAGTTTTTAATATAAAAGTCATTTGAATTATTTGTATATATAGATGTATGTATACATGTTATATTTATAATTTAAATATATGTATGTATATATATTTGTACGGTTGTACTTACACACAAATATTGAGAATTGAACTTTGTATGATAAGGGTTCCCCCTTATTTAATTGATATATTTTTGTATTTAATGTTTACGTTTGATGGAAAATTAATAAATATAAATGTATTATAAATTTAAAATTTAGTTTATAATATGTTTTTTAATTTTATAAATTGTTCGAAGACTTTATTATTAAAAAATTATTATTTAGAATTTATAATTATTAAAATTCATTAATTAATTTATTTATTTATAAACAATTCAGTAACACATACAATGTGATAAGCGACGGGTTCACCCTTTATTTTCCAAATTATATATTTTTATATTTTAATATAAACTATTGTGATATAAATTATAAATTTTAAATATTTAATTGGCTAATTTTTTCCAACACAAATATAAACGTCCCTCTACAGGTCAAACTATTAGACCAATTTTAATGAAACAACAGCCAAAAGAAAGATTTTTTTTTAGTTTTCATATTTATATAAAATTTATTTGTGAGTTTCAGGTGAAAATCCGTTAGGTATAAATTTAACACGAAATGCTCACTTGGTTCAACATTTTGGCTTATGACTCCAATTTTTGCCGACGAAATGTAATAACCAGTGACCTTTAGCTTAAAAGCCGAAATCCTAACCCTACGTCACTGATCGGATTAATTATTATAATTATATTATTTTTTAACCAATTTCCAAATTTGCTAAAAACTATGAGCAGAGCACCTAGGTACACCTGTTTTTAAAAAAGAAGGAGGGTGGTAGAAGCTTCTAATTCTCGCCTAAACATATCTATAACCTAAGCGTAAATTGTTCATTAGTATAATTCAAATCCTTAAAATATATTTAATTCTATTTTTAATATTAATAATGAAATAATACCCCAACTTCTTAAAAAATTTGTATAAGGAACAAGGATATTGGGATACGAAATATATAGTTACAAAAATTAAAATATAGCGAAAAGCTCAGTTCACAATGCAAAAAAGTATATAGGTACCTTAAAGAAATATATATATTTTATTAAACGAAATCTCGAAGTATTTGAGGCTGTGATTTGGCTATATAATAATTTCAAAAATGAATTTTACATAAAATATATATGTACTATTATTATGTGTATATTTAAATACATATATACATACGAGTATATAGCAATTATTGGTTTGAATTTAGTCATAAAGATTATATATTACGAAAATCCTTAATTTAGTCCAGTCTTTAAAAGACATGTTTGTCAGATTATACTACATAGTTCTAAGTTATAGTAGATGTAAACATATGATTGTAAGCTCTTAAAGATATAAATTTGCAAATGTAAAATTAGTAAAATTAAGGCAAATAAATAAATAAATAAATAAAAACAAAATTAGTCCTTTGACTATGAAATGAAACAATTCCATCTTAACTTTAAAATAGCTTTAATGGTCATATTTAATAAAATCAGTAAATAAATGTACATTAACTATTACTATCTTATTACAAGTCCTCTAGGGACACTATTCTTCATGTTATTCTTAATCTTAACCAAGCATAGTTTTTTAAAAACCGTTTCTCCTCTTTAAATTTGTTTTTGGGCTCCAAAATCTCAATTCAATAAATAACGTAATATATGTATTCGATATTATATTTCTATACAATCTACATTAAGTACTTTACATACTATAAAATTACTTTAATATTGTATACCTACAATTGGTAAATAAACTATGTATGTATACCTACAGGTAAGGTTTATTTACCCGTCTGTTCTTATAATCCACCCCCTACACTGTTTTGTTTTTTATACTCAAATAAATTTTGCTCTCAATTCTCATTCTTTCTTTATTCTTTAATTCTTCATTTTCTCTGTTTTCAATTAAAAGAATAAAAGGAAAAAAAAAAGAATTTAATGGTACATTTACGGTACTCAAATACAAATCACGTTGTTTTTACTTTTCTTTTTTTTTTTTTCTTTTTGTTTTTGGTCTTGAATTTTCTTTTTTATTCTAGTTTTATTTTTTTGTTGTTGTTTTTTTTATTTTTCTCTTTGCTATTTAAAAAAATACGAGACGGTATAAAATATCGTACCGTATTTAATTTTAAATGTCAATAATTAATATATTATAATATAGAATACAACATACATACAGACGATATAAAATATCAACGGTATATATAATACAGTATACAACAAATAAATGGCAATATAGTCATTCAGTCAATACTCCTCAATATACTGTATAATATATATACATTTTTACATACTTCTGTAATTCTGTCATCCATAAGATTATAAAAATTCATTCATATAATTCTGAATTTGAATTCTGAAATTATATGACAATTGTATATAAAAAAGTTGTTTTTATGTTGTTCTATTGTGAGAGAAGAGCGAAAAACTGTGTTGTTGTATTTAATGAAAAAATTTTTCATTTATTCTCAAAAATATTATGAGTACCTAAATATGAATGAGTAAATTATATGACTAAGTGTATAAAAAGTACTAAACTACTAAATACTAAGTAATATTTTTTTTTATTTTTGTATTTCTTCTTATTATTTTAAATTTTAAGTTCTTTTCTTACTTATTTTATTCCTTCCTTTTTTAGTGATTAGTCAAAAGAGACGAATGTAGGTACTAAACTCTCATGCTGTTAACTTAAATACAAACAAACATACTAAAGTATTGCAATATTGTACTTGTACATTTGTATATTGTGTTGTACGTACTGTCAATATACACTGTGTCGTACATTAAGAATTTATTAAAATATTATAAAAGAATTGAAATTAAAATTTGATTTTATTATTATTATTTATTTACGATTTCTTTTTTTGAAATTGAAAAATATTATTGGTTTTTATTTTTTATTGTTATTATTTTTTGATATTGTATTTGTATAGGTGAGAATACAATATTTTTTGATTTAAAAATTAAAAATCTTTAATATTATTTAAAATACATATACCTATGCATTTTAGAGATAAAATTATACACTTAAATCTTAATCAAGAGGAAAAATTATTAGATATAATATGTATGTAGTAAAGTTACTATATACTGAGTAAGTAAGTAATATTAAATTTACAAACAGAACAGACGGGTGACTTTTTTTAGTTAAAGTCTTTAAGAATTTGAGCTCTTTAATAAAAAATTTAATTTTTTTTACTTAATAAGTATATTTGTTAGTAATTTATGAATGTATTAGTTTTGATTAGTAAAAAAAAAAGGAAGAAAAAAACGGAATTAAGAATTAAAAGTACAATTGTAGAATTTCTTATTGTGCCTTTTTAAAGTTCTTTATTCTCCTGTTCTTCTGTATTCTATTTTATAATTTTTTGAATGGAAGGTTGACTTGTTAAATTTTAAAACCTTCCTTACACAGGAGAATAACTGAAACACGAATGAATTGTAATTTATACCCCGAGTTCCGAATTATAAATACTCATATATAAGATTTAAGAATTGAAACTAGGTAGGTACCCAAATCCCGAATTATAAATGTATAAGATTTAAGAATTGAAATTACATAAATATTAAATTTATTGAGAAATTTTTGAGGAAATATTGAAAAATCATATTAAAAAGGAAATTACAACAATTTCCAATTTATAAAAAAAAACAACAACGATACGATATACCACACTATGGCACATAGAGTTTACAATTTTACAAATTACAAAAATACGATATTATTAAGGCGAAACAACACAACAAGACGAGACAATACTATTCACAATAATTAAAAATAAAGTAATCATCTATCTAATACATACGTATCTATACGTCATAGTACTCGTATATATTTTAAAGTTAAGTTTCAGTTAAAAAGGAGTTGTTTTTATTTTGTTTTTTTTTTTGTATTTTTTTTTTATTTTATTTTATTCGATTCCTATTGGAATAATTATATTATTAATGTATGTAAACATATTTGTTTGTGTGTGTGTGTGTGTTGAGATTTTTTTTAATATTACACACAAACACACATACATACACAATTAAAAAAAAAAATTAAAAAAATTAACACAAAAAAAAAAAAAAAACAAAAATTAAATAAAAATAAAAAAATTATAATGAGAAAATGAGATATTTTATAATATTAATGTATCTTTACAGATACTTATTATTGTAACTATATAGAGATTTATAAGTACTTATACATACTATGTAATAATACAAAATATATCTTAATATCCATCCATACCTATATAAATTTACTATACATACAAATATATATATAAATATATTTTCAAAAAAAATTAAGAAGTTATATTTGAAAAAAAAAAAAAATTAAAATAATAAGAAGAAAAACAAAAACAAAAATAATATAATATCTAATTATTCATTTTATGTTTAAAAATTGTACTTTTTTTGTTTTTCTTCTTTTTATTTTTTAACTTAAAAAGTACTTTTTCTTCTTCTTCTTCCCAATTCCCAAACAATATAGAACTGAATTAAAAAAAAACAAAAAAAAAAGGAAAAATATAAAAATAAAAAATAACAAAAAAAAAAATTAAAATAAGAAATAAATAATAATAAAATTTGTTTTAATTTTTTGTTTTGATATTTTAGTTTAATGCTGTCAGCTGCTGCAGCGTGGTCGGCGTTTTTTTTTTCAAAATATACTTTAATTGTATTTTATGTTATAATTTCAGTTTTTGTTATTTAAAAAAATTCAGTTTTTTAAATTAAAAGCGTATTTCTTTATTTAAAAATATTATTTTAAATAAAATACTAAATGAAAAATATATACTAAAATAATTAATTAATTAAATAATATAAGAATTAATCTGAAAAATACATATAATTTAAATATTATTTAAAAATAAAAGGTATATTAATATGTTTATTAAAAAATTAAATTTATTAATTAATTTAATTTTTTAAAATTATTTTTTTTAATTTAAAAATACAATATTAATTAAAAAAAAAAAATAAGTGAATTTTGTAAAGGGAATATATAAAATAATTTTTAAATTAAAAGTTAATAAAAATTTAAAAAGGAAAAGATATAGAAAGAAAATTATTAAAATATAAATAAAGTGTTAATTAATAAAGTAAACATATGAGTATAATATAAATATAAATAACATAAAACAACTATTTAATGAAATATAGTAAATAAAAAAGAAAACAAAAGATTTTATATACAAAGTTAAATATTAAATAAAATAAAATACAAAAACAAATTAAGATCAATATAAAATATATACTTATATACTATACAAATTATTCAATATACAGTACTTAATACTTATTAGTAATTAAGTATTATAAGTTATACTTAATATAAAATCTCAAAATATTTAAATTGTTTGGCATTAAAAATTTTTTTTCTATCTAAAAGGTACTAAATAATATCCAACTAACTATAGATACCCAAGTATCTATTGAATAAATTACATATTTAAAAAAAAACTTAAGAATAATAAGATTATGGAATATAGGTATACAAATTAAAAATAGGTACCTATACTTCCATTCTTAAAATTAAAGTGCTAATTCTTTATTTAAGATAAATTCATTTTAAACTTTGTTACATTATAAACTATATATTATATACAAACTATATAATATATATGTTAAAGATACAATATACAAACTATATAATATTGTATATCTTAAAGATACAATATACAAATAAAACATTTTTTTAATATTGAAAAATTGAAAAAAATAAATAAAACTAGAATGCAATTAGTATTCTATATTTTTTTTTTATTTTTCTACGTTTAAAAAATTTATGAACGTGCGTTTTAATAACATTTAATTAGCACCCTCTACTTTATTATATATATATATTTTATTTGTTTTTATTATATATATATGTACATATATATGTATAGTATATATATGTATATTAACTAATGAATTTTAAAAGTAAAGTTGTTTTAAGTTAAACAATAAACAAAATATAAAAAAAAAAAAAATTGAGATCAGTGCCTATTATAAATCTATATACATATGGATATATACATATACCTATATTTAATTTAAATTAATATGCCCTACAAATGATATTTATTTTTCATTTTTTTTATTTTTTTATATACTTATAACTTTAAAAAAACTGTTCTAATTTTTTCTTTTCCAATTTTTTTTAATTAATTATAATTTTCCGTTAATCAGTAAATCGGTATTCACTTAATTAAAAATAAAAAAAAAAAAAATTAATAAATAAAACTAAAAAAACCGTTATTTAAAAAAAAATTTCAGAAAATGTGAATTCATTCATTTAAAAAAAATTAAAAAAAAAACAAAAGATATTAATTAAAAATTAAATTAAATTAATAAAATTTAAAATATATTAAATTAATAAAAATTAATTAATTAAATTAATAAAAATTAATTAATAAATTAAAATTAAAAAAAAATATAATATTATATTAATTTTAAATATTTATTTTAAATTTATTTAATAAACAGTGTTGCCATAATATCTATGGATTCTATATATGGATTATTCGATTATATATTTGAAATAACATTTTACTGGATACACGTACATATTTATTTATTTTTATAATAATTTTTTAAATAAGTGAATTATATTTAAAAATTAAATATAATAAATTGTTGATTTTTTTTTTTAAAAAAACAAAAAGGCAAAAATTGGAGCAAAATGTTGCCAAAGGTATGAATAATATACAAAATTTAAATTAAGTATTTGGGTTTTTTTCATTAGAATTTAAAAATTATCAAAATCTAATAACTAATTCAAAATAAATTTTTTCTAATAAAATATGTACATACATTTATATTAATATAAAATATATTTAAATAATATTATTAATATTAAATTGGGAATTAAGTATTTTAAAAAAAAAACAAAACAAATTACTAATAATTATTAATAATTTTTTGTCATAGTATTTTTGAAAAATGACTAACAAATTACTAAAAATATTGTAAATATATATAAATACTTAAATATATGGAATGGATACTTAAATTTCAAATTAGAAATAAAAATG
Organism: Dolichopus griseipennis; assembly: GCA_963082915.1. Lineage (NCBI taxonomy): Eukaryota > Metazoa > Arthropoda > Insecta > Diptera > Dolichopodidae > Dolichopus > Dolichopus griseipennis. Next base: position 96,347,378 of record OY720442.1, on the reverse strand, counting down.
AATATATTTTAATTAATAAAATCTGGTATAATGTAATTAAAAATTGAATTCCTGGTTTTTAACGATAAGAGTTTTTTTTTTTTTTATTTTTTTAAAAGAATTCTCGAAAAAATCTGTTATACTTTTTTAATATGACAATAAATTTATTTTATATTTATACTTAAGTATTAATAATTAAAAAAAATACAATTTGTCAAAATAAAGTAATAATACCTAAATATATATCTCAAATTCCAGAATGGAGATTTATTGTTTAGATTTAAGATGAATCATATAACATTTTTTTTTTTTCTTATATTTTGCTGATTTTACATAATACTTATAATGTAAAATATTAATATAAAGTTATATAACTTTTAATAGATAATATTTTGTATAAATAGTTTTAGGGTAGGTTAAAATTTTTTCTGTAAAACATATGGTTGTACATTTTTTTGAGAATGTATATATTTATGTATGGTATTGATTTTGAGGAAGTTATTTTAAAAGCAGTGGAATAACATAGATATGAAGACTAAATTGCATACTTAAGTATAATTCACCCAGAGTATGTGCATTAAAACTAATTAAAGGGTTTATTCATTAGAAACGGATTTCATAACTGATTTAATTTGAATAAAGTAGGGTTTACATTTGTCAGTTCATTCGTCAGTTGTGCGACTGTCAGTTTTTTATAACAAATTTTTTGGATATTCAATTGAAATGTTTTTTATATTGACAGTTTATCATTTTATAGGTACTATAGATTTATCAGTTCAGTTTTTAGTATTCCGATAGTGTATACTCTACTTAATATGGCACAGCAAAACCAATTTTTAGATCTTTCTCGACTCTTACTGTCAGACGCGATCCTTTTTGCGATGAACATTACAAAATTCTTTTAACAATTGATATGATTTATATAGTTACCTCATATAGGTTCAATTTGTTTTTGGGTAGCCCATGATTGCACCTAACATAACCTTTTTTTAAATCTAAACTTCTACCATGGTCCTATAGCACCAACAACTTATCACTGATCAAATAATTATAGGTATAAACTTCTTTTTTTTTTATAAACTTGTAAACTTGTTGCATTAAAACTATGTTGCAAAACATGGTAATGAAGTTTGGTTAATAAAAATATTGACTTATCAAAATAAGATAACTTGATCAGTGATAAGTGATTGGTGCAATTCTTGAAAAAATTCAATTGTAAATCTCCAAAAATTTATTAAATTTTTTAATCATATTCAATTGAAAATAATTAAAAATCCGCAAGAATAAAATCCATACTAAGACAAAATACAGAAAAACAAAATTCCCAAAGACTTTACAAAAATAAATACAAAACATTTATTTACTTAGTTATACATTCGAGATTCTGAATCAGAAGGGATCTTTCGTTAGAAATTTATAGTTTTCCGGTTTTTTTCCAATAATTTATTAGGATTTAATAGGATTTGGGATTTTGTCTTGGGGATTTCGTATCCAATCCGTCAAAAATAAGTTTGAATTGAGTTCATAAGTTAAGGCATCATTTAAGAGCTAAATTTTCCAAAAATACTCAAAAACTTGAAATGTAAATTTAACAGCACAGATTACAAGTGACTAAAAGTTTATGTAACTAAGTAATTGTAATTTGTAACTAAAATAATATTTTAAAATACTTAACTATTCCTCCTAAAATATAATTGTACCTATATACATATTTGAAAATATAAAAATCTTATAGTACCTAACTGCCATTAGCCTTATCTATACTTTTCAATCTAATAACTCTCAGAAATATCCTTAAAAATTTATTGTAACTAAAATGACCTGGTTCTAAATTAGTTTTTTACTTGAAATTTAATATTTTAAAATAAATTTAAAATTCCTGATTTTTAAAGTACTTAACTAGTTTTGAAATTTTGACAGTGCTTTTATTGTTCATCCGTTCTGTATACCTGAGTTATATATCTACCATATCCTTACATACTTATTAAAAAATTTCAAAATTATATATTCATCTTTAAAATCCAAATTTAGTAAAACTATTTAACTACTTATAGTTTCGCATATATAAACATTTTAAATTATCATCGTTGCATTTTACATTTAAATGCATTTTTTAAAGGAGCGATCCTTTTTAGTTCTTATCAGGATTCATTTGATAGAAATAACTCAAATTACTTAAATGTTGTGAAATTTCAGGTGTTATTTTTCCAAAAAAAAAAACTAAAAATTCAAAAATAAATAAAATAAGGTCAGCATTTATTATTTTCCAGAGTTCTTCATATTTTTGTATTCATTTCTAAGTTTTTTTTAGTAAGTACCTCATAATTTGGTGTCTACGGTTTTACTGCTAAGAAAAGAAAATAACAACAAAATGCGCAACCAACAAATTAGCTTGAAGGTTTTTTTTATTTTACTTTGTTATTATTGTACGGTTTACACAGGTATAATTTCCTTCTTGGTATGTGTTTTCTCTTTAAAATACTTAAACCCAGTACTTTATATAAAAATTTTACAAAAAAAAAGGATATTCAATTACCAAAACAGCATCCGCAATTAAACAGACAGATGTAACGAAAAAAAAAATGAAGTATTTTATTTGTAACAAATAAATCCCTGAATTCCAAAAGAAAAAAAAAATCGCGCACTTGTTGTATTACGATTTACATAAGGGACATTTTATTTATATGTATTGTATTTGAATGTATATACTGTATAGTATAATATTAGTATGTCTACGTCCCTGCTTTAAAACTGATGTCTAATTGAACTTTTTTTTAAGTTAATTTCTTAAAGGTGATGGCCCAATGTAGACTATGCTTCCTTGACTTCTTTAACTAATTGCTTAGTTGACTTCCTAAAAGTAATTGAACGAAGCAAATTATGTGAAGTCATTGTCAGACTGAATGAAATTTTGTGAAGTTATTTTGACATTTGTCAAAGCATAAATTTTTGTATTAAAATTAATTTAACGAGGTGTAATGGAGGACTTCAAAATTTTTTTGGATATTTTACATATTACCTTCGCTTTATATGAAGAATATAAATGTCTAATAAAAATTAAAATTATTAGAAGTTTGGTACGAAATATTTAAAAAGATGGTGGACTTCATGAACTCTATGAGAGTAGATTTTTTTAAATAATTGTGAAAAAAACAGTTCAACATTTCTATATTATGAATATTAACCACAAAAATAAAAGTAATCATGCATTTATATTAAGTAATTGCTTATTTTAAATAACTTAATTTATATGTATTAAATAACAAATACTTATATATCTTTTATTAATAAATTAATTTTTGAACAAGTACCTACTCTTTAAAAAAATGAACTGTCAAAACTGTCAAAGTAAATAAAACAAAGTATTAAAATCAGGATTCTTCAATTCTTTACTTTGTTTGATTACTTTGAATATTTTGTCCAGTTATCAAGTACATTTATAGGAAATAATGAATATCATTTCAGCTGTCAAAATTTTAAATGAAAGTAAAGTAAACAAAGTATAATAGCCTATCTAAAAACGAACGCTCAACGCGTAGCTTTCTGTCAAAATAAGTTAAACGTATTGAACTATGTATATGAAAGTGTCTACAATAGACGCAACATTTTCGCTTTCTTTACGTATTCAAATGTCAAATAATTGAACTTTAAAAAAAATTTTTATTGAAAAATAAAAAAATATATATTATTGTCAGAGAAAAGTTAGTAAAATAATTAATTTTTTTTTCTATATAGGGTTGAATAATATCAAACCATCATTAAAAATAGCTATACAATATATTTTAAACTATTGAATATTTTTTAATTTATGAAATTTGTAAACAAAACAATGTCAAAAAAGCTGTCATGTACATTCTATTATGGAGACTCCTTTGTTGACTACGTAAGAGAACGAAACGAAAGCGTCTTTGTAGATAGGCTATAAACGAAACAAAGTAGTATAAGCATTGGGCAATCGCTTTAAGTCAGAAATGTCATTTAGTAATAATTTCTCAAAAATTTCGATACAATCAGAAGTATATCATTAATTGTCAATTAAATCAAAATTATTATTAAGTCATACTTATTAAATAAATATTTTCGTATCCAGAATGTCAATTCAAATATTTTGAATTAAAATTTAATACAAAATAAAAAGCAAAATATCTTTTTTTTTTTTTTTTAAAAAAAACAATTGAATAAATAAAATAACTTTAATTAAAAAAAAAAAAAATACGTAAATTAAATTGAATCGACCTTGCAAATTTTCTTTTATTCTAATTTTAATTATTAATATTTATTAAATACTAATATTTAATCCCAATTACTTGTATAACTGATTAATTTAACGTACTTTTAAATTAAATGAAATTACTTATTTGTTTAATTATAAAAAATATAGGTCTGGTTACAAGCTAACAGAGTTGTCAAATACTCAAAATTATTTCATATTCTATTTAAAGAGAAATAGTTTATAAATTTAATTCTAAACGCTGAGTGCGTACAATAATCATAATTAAGATATGCGTGGGTGAGATGAGTATATATAGGATATTGAACTTTTATTACTTTTAAGTATTTTTTTTTTTGTTTTATTAGTAAATTAGTAATCGAAAAGCAAATTAATTAATTTGATGAAATACTCACTATATGTAGACTAAAAAAAATGTAATGCTTTCGCCAAATACTTATATCCAAAAAAATATATTGACTTATGTATAAAAATTAATAAACTGAATTTCAAATTGACAAACTCACAAAATTGTAATAAAAAGATTTTAAACTTACTTAGTACTTGCTCATATTTAATTTTTAAATACAAAATATTAACCCTTAAATGCTCAAGTGGTAAAAAAGTATCGTGTAAAACTTTGAATGTGTAAAATGGATGCTTTTCACATTTTTTTTTTGAATTTTGAATTTCTATAGCAGATAACTATTTAAAATAAGATTCTAGTCCCCGGAAACTTATAAGTCGAAGAAAAAGTTAATAGTTCCTTGAGATTTATAACTTTCCACGAGTGGTCCAAAACTCCCCCAAGGACTTGTTACTTTATACACTGAAATATTTAAAATTTAATATTACAAAATTTATTAATTCCAAATTTTTTTAAAAATATAATCATTTACGAATTAATACATATTTTTAAAATTTCCTACTTATTGAAAATTAAGAATATCCTAATTTACTGAAATTCAAATTTTTTTGTTCGCATAAAGTACACAAATTCATAAATAATTTGGAAAAAAGGACTACTTTGATTTTGTAACCAACTTTAATTTGCATTGTAATGAAGAATCTCACACAGACAATTATTTATATAGGTATTGGTTTTTGTTTATTTTTTTACATCCTTTATTTTACTTGTATTTACATATATTTTGATATCAAGATTAAATTACGAAAGTTCAGTTCGTCCATGTTTTTTTTTTTTAAATTTAGGTTTTATTTCTTACCACAATGCAATTTTAAACTTAAGCACATTGTTTGAAAATATAATGAAGAATTATTATAATTATGAGTTAAAGAACCCTTGACACAATCTTCGGAGTAATAATGTTCAGAGATAATAAATCCCTAGGGAAGTTTAGCTGCGGGACTTTTGTTACTACCCCTATTGTCCTTTTTACATTATAAAGTAAGACTAAATATGTAAGAGTAATACACGCTCTAAGTAATTTGATAAACGACATTAAATACCAAATAAATATAACTAATTTTAATTCTACCCATTTACAGAAATATTTTTGCCTTTGAAACTATTTTCTTAACCTTACGAAACCTTCTCTTTAAAATCAATTTTTGTAAATCTTTCGAAATCTTACACAATAACTATTAAACCCCAGTTTTTGTTATTGTTTGAAATGAAACCTTGCTTGATGGATTTGAAAAACAATTTTCTTAATCAATTTTGTTTAAAGTTAAATCTTTTACGTATAATTTATTTATTTATTTATAATTAGTACCCAGGACAATAGTAAATATTGCCTGATATTATAATAGTCCTTTGCCAATTTGTCATTTGGACTTCTTAAATTAAATATACTTTTATTTATAATTACATTAATTCCGTAATAAATGTGTTTTGTTTATATTATAAATTTGTATATTTAAATTATATTTAATCACCATGGGGATTGAAAAAAAATTCATGATCGAACCAGCACCTCCTCCGTTAGTAACCCAAATTGTTACCCACTAACCTACTGAAGTCCTCATATGTATTATATAAATACATACATTAAAAATCAATTTTCATATATAGGATTTTATATAATATTCCAAAAAATAATTAATAATTGATGCTTACATAAAAATCTCTAACATTCAAAACTTCTACTTAAAGAGCCCCACTTAAGAATTAGAGGGTTAAATATTAGATAGATATTTTTTTAAACTGCTTATATAGGAATCAAAAAAATACTTAGATTACTAAGAAAATATAATGTAATATTTTTTTTTCTAATATTTATTAATTATTTTCTATTTGTTTTTTTTTTTATAATTATTTAATATATAATTACAAATTTAACCAAATTTGGATAAATTTGTGCGGTACTGATTAATTATTATACACATTATTACAAACTAATAAATTTTATTTGTGTTGAGAATTCCATGGAAAAGAAAAAATAGGCAAACTTTGTTTTTTTTTTTTTTAATTCAATGTTTAAATTTTGTTGTTTTTCTTATTTTTATTTTAGGTAGTTTAACATTTATATACGATATATACATAAAAGTATACAATATATAGTGGTATCAAAATTATATGTGCATACATATTGATGATTAGTCATTCAATAATAACAATAAAAATTAAAAAAATATAGAAAGAAAATTAAAATTTATTATATGGCAAGTAAACATTTAATAAAAACATTAAAATAATAAAAATAAAAACAAAGTAATGTATGTAATACATACTACATACTTATATGACATATATTTTATTTTTTTTTATTTTAAATTGAGTTGGTGGTAGGTTTGTTATTTAGTTAAAATACAAAAACGTACCATTTTGATTATATTATTAATTTAAAAATTAATAAATTACAACAAAAACAATAGACCTACCTTTTTAATTTGTTTTTTTTTTGGGAGTTATTACAAATTAATTTTAATTATCAAAAATAAAAAATATCTAGTTAAAATATTAATTGCAAAACGAATATGAATTATTAATTTAAATTTAAATTAAAAAAAAATTATTATTAATTGAAAAACAAAGTGATTAAAAAAAATAAAACTGCTATACTGTTTATAAGTTACTTATATATTTAATAATTTAAATATATCCAAGATTGACTAAGTACTTAATAACTAATACTCAATACTCATACAATTAACTACTTATTGTTTATTTTCTAAAATAAAAATAGTTAATAACAAAAACAAATTATTAAATATGGTAAGTCTTATTTTATTAATTTGGATTATTTTCAACGTATTTACTATACTTAGTTTTTATTTATTTTAATTATTAATCAAGTACATATATTAGAGAATTTTGTAATAAGTACGTATATTAGTTTATGCATTAAATAAATACTTATTTGGATAAAATTATTAATTTTATATTTAATTTATTCAATTAAAATATATATTAAATAATTATTTAATCGTATTTCACAAAATAAAACTTAATTTATTTTAAATATAGATTATATTAAATTGAAATTTTATTTTACTTAGTTACTTAGTTAAGTAAATTTAAAAACATCCAATTTTAGAAAAAAATCGAATACCATCTAATCTAATTTTTTAGGCTCTTCATTTAAAAAAAAAAAAACAAAATAAACTGTTTATTAAAAAATGTCAGAAAAGAGTATTCAAAGTTTTATTTAAAACAAATATTACTTTAAATTTTTAAGTTATTTATAGGAGTTTTCTTTTTTAAGTCAGAGCATAGATCTAAGCACGCTCTAAATGTTCAGATTTAATAAAACAAAACACAATTTGAAAAAACTGTCATTTTTATTTTAGTTTCTTTTTAAATTTTCAAAAAATTAATTTAAAAATGGATAACTTAAAATAAACTAAACATTTTGACTTTTATTTTACAAGTAAAATTTTAAAGAAACGTCAAAATGTCTTTGTATTTTATTTTGCTCAGCCGTACTCGAAATATTAAAACTGAGCACGTAACGTAAATCATGTTATGAGCGTGTTCTGATTTCGAATCTGATCACGAATCACAAGCTCTAAGCGCTAAAAAAACGAACGATTTTTTTTTGACAGTTCATGTTTACTCAGATTTAAAAATAAAACCTTTTATATAATTTATTTACTTTTATTAAATTTTTAGTAAAAGACGCAAATTACCAAGGACCTTCTATTTTAGATTTGACAATTCTTTTGGAAAAATATGTTTGACAATTTGAGATTTAATAAAAAAATTGAAGTAATTATTGAGTAACTTCATTTGTAAAATTTGACGTCAACTTAACTTAATACATGCTTATTTTTAAAGTCTTTGTATTGGACTCATTCAAGGCATAGATATTATAGATTGATTAGGTACTTGTTGGTTAGGTTGGTACTTTTTTCAATTTGATTACTCTGATATTTAATTAACGTTTTATTTGACATAATTGATTTATATCATATTAAAAGTGATCTTCTGATCTTATTTACTGTATTCTGGATAATTTATTGCTACATATATATAAGTATAAAAAAATAAATACTTATATCTGCAACATCAAAATAGTTTTTTAAAATTGCATACAACCCATAACCAATTATTAAAATGTTTTTACTAAAATATTTTTACCCAATACTCTGAGCTCTAAGCTTTCCAAAATTTTATTTTGTAACTAATTTATAAATAAAATAGATTACAAGATCCCAATTAGAAAAATAAAGCGCATAAAAGTTTAAAACCAATTTATACGTAAAGACAATTTTTCGCCCAAAAATATCCCTAAATTATCATTAAAATATGCATAGAATGTTTCAGAGGAGTTACTTCAATTAATGTGACTGTTTTATTTTGAAATACTATAATTTAAAGTTTTACAATATTGATTTCAAAATTTTGAATTTAAAATTTCAAATTATAAAATATTAATTAGTAAAAATGTTATTTTGACATTTAAATGTCATGACATGTCAAAAATCACAATGTTTTGATAACTTTTGAGCATAATATGTATTCATGCATATATAACATATTGCATTCACTGAATTTCAAGCCAAAGCCCTAACACTGTTTTAAAAAAAATTATAAACTAAAACTAAATGTCAATTTAAATTAAAACATGTTCATGTTTATACATATACTTAAAATTAATAAAACTTAAATGATATTTTTAACTAAATATGGATGAATCGAATACAATTTACTACTAATAAAAATTTGAATTTAGACGTCTTAATATAAAATCGTCAGTCTATTATTAATTTATTAAGACAAAAATACACAAACATTCCGTCATAAATTGTTTTAAATTAAAATAATTAAAAGATCAATTTTATTCTCTTAATATTTTAAAATTTTAATTCTTTGAATTTTATTTGTAATATTATTAAAAGACTTTTATACCGTCATAAGATTAAGACTTATTATTCATTATATAGCTATGAATATATATACATACATATATGTATATAATATAGACATGAATAAATATATATATATATATATATATACTTATATAAAGTATTTATAATTAAAATTTGTGTCATTTTTGTACATATACGAGTACTTATAAATATTAAAATTATTCTTAATATTATAATATTAAAATTAAATAAATGCATACATATATGCATTGTAACTAAAGTTACTTTAAAATCAAAAAAATATACTAAATTAAATATGTTATATTTAATTTTATAATATTAATTTTGACATTCAATTGAAAATTTAAATAAATCCCAAATATCATTTAAAGCCAAAAGATTTAATATATAAATATCATTAACATAGGACATAGGTCCATAGAGATTTTACATTAAATTAGGTCTTTCAAAATCTTTTCCAAATAATGAATTTTAAGTCAACATACATGAGATGCAGGTATGTGTTGTATTTTACCCTATATAGAATACATATTAAAATTTTTTAATGAATGGATAAGTTATAGAGTTAATGAAACTAGTATCGCCCTGTGCTCGAAATTCGAGCTATTTTTGCTTTTAAGTTAACATATAAAATTCGTTTTGTGTAAATTATATTAGACTATACATAATAAAAATTATGCCAACAGTGTTGTCAACAATTCTTGCGCTTGAAATTTGCTTAAATTTATAATTTTTCTTAATTATTAAAACATTGTTAAGTACCGATTTTTGAGTTTTATTTCTATAGCTTAAGCCGGTTGAAAGAGAGGATAAATTGGTACAGTTAAATTAAATTAAAATTCTAAATACATATAAATAGTATTCTAATAAATACATATTTCTAAACATATACATATATTTATTGAAATAAAGAATCCAAAATTCGAGTTAATGCTGTCCTTCATATAGCAAACCGTACTTTTTTTAAAAAATTTTAGTACGATTTGAACTATGTTGTACCTGTACGTATTCTGTATTAAATTGTACTAATTAAAAAACTCTATGAATACATAATATGTACAACAAAATTAAACATATCATAATTTATAAGTTTAGTATTTAGTATTATATAATATTGAAGCTGCCAGAAGTACAAATAATAGTCAAGTTGACCGAAGTCTTTTTTTAAATCTCAATCTTAAGATTTATAGCAAAAAAAAAAGTTTTTCAATAAATCAAAGAATAAATTTTTCCTACCCTTTTTTCATTTTTAAATTTAAAAGCTACATAGGTAAATTTTTACTACTATATAATATATGCCTATTTAAAGTTCTGAAAACATGCGAAAAATGATTCTGAATTCCTTAGTTTACTTTAAATACCTTTTTGTCTAGTTTGTTTATTTAATTTTTCCTAAGTTTTTTATTGACAAAAATATATTTCTATATAAATATTATTGCTTTTATTCCTTTATGAGGAGTAAACTTTTTTCTACTCTCAACTATTGCCAGCTACTCCAGCCTTTGTAAAAGAGTTTATAACAGAGTAGATAAATAATTTCCTGCAGATGGCTTTAATTAAAATTCTCTTGAATTATGTTAAATCATATTTTTTATTTGATAACCAATAAGCACTTACCCCCTTCCATTTTAAAAAATATTCTTTACATTTATATCAGCAATAAACCTTAATTTTTTCACTTTATTAATATTTAAATACTATTAAATATAATTAACTTCTCAAATGACAGGTAGTTTTAAAATGTCAAATATATATATATATATATATATATGACAATTAATCTGACAACTATGTACTCCTGAAACAAAAATTAGCGTTCCATTTTCAAACTACGCCTTTCTAATCTTCATGTACACTTTTTGATATATAAAATTCGTTCGTTTTGTCAAAGTAAAACTAAAAATAGTTTTTTTATTATAAAAAATCATTATTCGATGTTGAAAGTGTGAAATAAACTTTTCAATTATTAGAATGAAATCAAAACATAAGACGTACAATTTTTATACGGCAGTACGTCAATACGTCTGTCTACATATCCATTATCGGTAAATCGATACGCGCGTACAATATTTAATTTATCAAAAATATTTATTTGAATGTTTTAATTTAGTACCTACCTACAAAAATATTTTTAATTTCATTTTATAGGTATTTTGAATATAAGATATTTTTTAATAAAAATTATTGTAAAAAAATATTATTTTTTAAAACATAATATTAGAAATATAAGAAAATCCAATAATAATATTTTTATACATTTTGTCAATATTTGTAAATTTTAAAAATCCGAGATACTGTACGTTTTATTGCGTTACGCGTATTTTCGCTGCTCTAATGTAAATTTATGTACCTATTTATTTCTCAATTTTTTGACAGAAATTATACGCTGTACGCTTTTATTTAGGTTAGGACCTAAGGAATAAATAACTTTTTTTGAGAAAGATAATTTTTTTAGTTTTGCAGACATATTGTGTTGTAGGTATTTTCAATTTATTTGAATATTTGTATGTTTTAAACTAAATTATTTAAAAAAAAATGTTATTCTAAAATATTTTATTTTTAAAATTTAATCGCAGCAGCATAAGAAAAAACAATGTCAATATGTATTCTTATATACTTTGTAAATTTTTAAATATTAAAACTCTGAGGTACAGTACGTCGCGTATGCTTTCATGTAAATTTTTTTACATAACTAATTATTTCAAAATTTTTTGACAGAAACTGAATGCCGTACATGCTGATTTTGGCTGATCCATAAGAAACAAATCATTTTTCTTAAGAAATATTATTTTTTTTCAAGTTTCTGCAAACATATTATAGGTATTTTTTAATAAACAAATATTTTACAAAGATATTATTTTAAAGTTTCTATTTTTATTTTTCGCTTTGTCATTTTGTAAATCCGAAGTACCAGTACGTTGCGTATTTCGATTGCTCACATGTAAATTCATGTACCTAACTATTTATTTCAAAATTTTCTAGAAATTTCCAGAAATTATACACCGTACGCGTTGGTTAGGTCCTAAGTAACAAATCATTTAAAATAGGTACAAATTATTTTTTTAAGAAAGATTATTTGTTTAACTGTTTTGCAAATATTTATATATTTTAATATCATGACTCTCAAACGTAGAATATATTTCGGAAGTCGGTTTTTTATTGTACATAAAACTTAACAAAAAGCAACAAAGCAACAAAGCAACAATTTACGATTTACAAAAAATTTTTTTTTTATAACTGTATTATAATAAGTTACAAACAAAAACAAAATACAGTACTTTTCGGTTATAACGACCATGATGGGACGGAAAATAATTGTCGTAATAAACGAATGTCGTTTTAAAAGAATGCTGTGAATTTTGAAAAATTAGTATAAGACTTGAACATTGTAGAATGTGATGATTCTAGAATGAACTCTTCGAACTCATTTGCTAGAATTTTATTTGATGTGTCAGTCTCAAGTCTATGTATAGTGCTTTTTCTTCTATTGAAATTTTTTTTTGTATTTTTGATGCGTTATTATGATTTTTTTTTATATTCAAAACTAAATAAAAAAGACTTAATTAATCGCCAAGCAACATATTTAGGTATTTAAAGTTTAAATAAAAGAAATATCAATGTAATATAATGTAAGTTTTTTACATTTTTAGGTAAAATTTAATTTTTTAGCAAAAAGTGTAAAGTTTATTATAATTAAAATTAAACCGAGTTCGTTATAAATAAAAGCTACTGTATAAACCAAATGTATTGCTTTTCAAAAAGAACTCATTTTTTTCGTTCACTTTTTAAGATAAAGAAAAAAAAAAAACAAAAAAAAAAAATTTAAAAAAATTTAAATCTCCTTGTTCATTGAATATTTGAAGTGAAAAAAAAAAGAAAGACATAAGTCGGCGCCTATAATATATAGTTTGATTGAGCTGCGAATACAACCGAAAATGCATTACTTTTACCCAGAAAGTCGGCGCATAATATTAGAGTCATAAGCCTTAATTTTTAACAGCGTGACCGTTAAATTCAAATTTACGTTAAATTAAAGACGGGTTTTCACCTGAAAAAACGCAATATTCTAAAAAAAAAATATCATTGTCCTATGAAAACAAAAAAAACCTTTCTTTTGGTTGTTGTTTCATTAAAATTGGTTAAATAGTTTGTCCTAAAAAAGGATGTTTATATTTGTATGGGAAAAAATAAGCCGATTAAATATTATGATATATATGAAGTAAGGAATTGGATAATATGAATTAAGAATATTGTAATGAAGTCATATGTTGTCATATTATGAAGGGATCCCTTGTTTTCAATTATAGTTTTTCTTTGACAGTCAACAAAACCTTTTCCTTCTTTAAGTATGAAAATGCTATTACAAATTCCAAAAAGAGGCTAAAAAAAGCAAATTGGACTACAAGGGGGTAACTATAATCACAAAATTGTATTTCATTTGACTGTATTTCTATTTTCTCTTTCTCATACAGTATTTGAGTGGTTCTGAAGTGATATTTAATATTACATATACTTATACATATATAAATAAATTTAGGTATTCTGATGTTGAATACGACTCTGAAAACTTTCTTAATGCATAATCTTACCAATATATAGTTCATATGATGCATAAATATAAATATTTTAAATAAAAGAGATACAGAAACTTGCAAAAATTAGGATCAAATGTATTTAAACCTAGTTCAGGTATATTTTATAATTTTTTCATTTTTTTTTTATTTATTTCACCCTTAGACTTAGACGGTATAAGCCTATACAATGAGAACAATTAGTATATGATGATGATGTTGGTTATACATAATAGAGATACAAAATTTCAAAATTAAAATTTATACATTTTTGATAAAAGGCAAATGTTTAGCTCTACTTGAATGTCTGGGAACTTTAATTTGATATGATCTAAATGAAAAAAGCCGACTGCCTTGCAAGAATGGTGGCAGAAGGGAATCCTTAGGGAAAAAGATCAAGAGGTCATTCCAAAAACACATAGAGACGATCAGTATTCCTTGAACAAGCAAAATGCAATCTCACTTCGAACGTTGTAAAAACAATGGCAACTTACCGAGTAATATGAATATGCCAAGTGGAAGCCCTATGTTCACAGGAGGAGTTATAAAGAAAAAACGAAAAAAAATTGATCTGCCACAACGAATTTTGCTATATAATTACGAAGGACTCTACTAGTCATATAATTATTAAAAGTACAGTTTAGTATGTATACTTAGTATAGGAACATCATGGAAATCATATAAAAACACCGACGATTAGAGATATATCTCATTAGAAAATTTTGTTTAGTCTATCCCTTTCATTCCCATAGATAAAAATACAACATCACATAAATATAAGAAATTACCTAGTAGGAGTTTCATTAAATATACATCTAATAAATTATCATTGCAACCTCATATATAATGTATGTAATAATGATTTCTATATTAAGAAATTATAGAATCAGATTATTTAAAAAAAAAAATACCGACTCCTAACTGAAATCTAATAAAATCCAACCGATGGAGTGGGTCTTAAGAGGTTGGCCTTTCAGTAGAATAGTTTCGGGGTCAAACCTTAGGCCAGATCTTATCTAAGTAATAAAAAAATATAATTCATATAATGCTTTACATCATAATATAATGCAAATATATCTGCCACTTCTGAAAAAGAAAGGCTCACCACTTTGTTTGTGAAAGGGGATTTTATATAAATAAATAAATAAAAAAGTTCACGAGCATATGATTTGGCCAATTTTAATAAATTCAATTGACGTCAACTAATTAAAATTCTAAAATAATATACTTATTTTAAATTTCAATTAAAATATTTTATATTAAATTATTAATTATTTAATATATATATATATATATATATATACATTTAAAAATTAAAATTATATCATCAAATTTAATTGAAAATTAAAAACAAGAAAATATAAATTTAAAAATTTAGTGATTTGCTTTAACCTTTCTATACTTTATTTATATAATATACAAATTTAAAAAAATTTTAAATTTATTTAATTCTTTTTTTTTAAATAATTAATCTGATTCTATATAATTTCTTAATATAGAAATTATTATTAATATATACCTACATATTTACAATGATATTTAAATTTATTAAAATGGTTGTTTTTAATAAATAGAAAAAAAAAAAAAATTAAAAATAAAAAATAAAATAATTAAAAAATATTTATTTAAAATTTGTTATGCTTAATAAAATTAAATGATGCGCGCCAAGTCAACAAATTATATTATATATTAAATACATATATAAATTTTTTGCATTTATAAAATTTATACACACATGCTTACATATTTATAATTAATATTTTTTAATTTGAATCACCTCGTTTTTGTTTTTAAAAAAAAAAAAAAAAATTAAAAAATAAAATATCAAAAAAAATTATTATAAAATATATTAATTTTAGCATAAATATTTTATTAAAAAAATTTCAAAATTTTGAGTGGGAAAAATTTAATTAATTTACATTTTTGCTTAAATAATTGTAAAAGAAACAAAAATAAAATAAAAAAATACAAAATTGAGGTGGGCGCTTTAAAGGTATACAATTCATTTGGTTCTTCTTTTAAAAAAATAAAGGAACTTTGGTTCTGTTAAATTACAAAAACCAAACATTTAGAAAAAAAACGGCAACAATTTGTGCATTTAGTAAAAATTAAATTATGAGCATTCAATGATTGTATTAAAAATGCATTATACTTACATACATACTTATATAATTTTTATTGATGATGAATAATGACATGCAACTTGTGCAGACTGCAACTTACTATAATAATTATATAACAAAAAAATTAGTACATATAGAATATAAAAAATTAAATATATATACTATTATTATATAGCTATATAGGTAATTAATATTTATATAAATAATAATATTAATACAACTTATTAATTTTTTCATTATTATTATAATATCATTTTATTCTTTGAAAATTAAATCTGTTTAACTACAAATTTATAAATTTTTAAGTATATCAAATATTCTATTAACGCTACTTACCCAGTACTTATACCTGATTACCTGATGAATATCACTTAATAGAAACTTATTAATTAACACACAAATTTTCAATGAAGTTTCAGTACTTATTCAGTACTAAATATAAGTGGCCTTCTCAATGCTGTTTCAGTACCTTTGCTTAAGTATTTTTACGATATGATAATTACAATAATTATTTAATTTTTAATTTTTTTATTGATTTTTTTTTTTTTTTTTTTTTTTTTTATTCCTTTTCCACTCCTTTAAGGAGTATAGGGCATTCACCAAGTTTAAATTTTAAACTAGGCTTCAGTTTCTTTAATCATAATATTCACTAAGCCGTTGATTAGTCGGCTGTAGCTATTGTATAAGGTTATGAAATATGAATGCACAAATGTCAACTTTGTGCGCCATCTATAATCTTACACAAGAATTATTTATATATTTTTATTAAATGTTATTTTATATTACGATATAAACTTTTACGATATAATTAAACAATTTTACGATATTTTTTTATTGGATATGATCTGACCGGGGTTTGAACCCGAGACCTTCCACATGAAAGACGTCGTCTTTACCACTACGCCATTGGTCAGATTTTTTTATTGATTTACAATAATTATTTTATCCTAACTAGTGTTGTACAGGGTGGCACAAAACGACCACCGATATGGTTTGAATGTTTAAAAACTTTTTTATTTAATGGTTAATTATTATTATTATTTTTTTGTTATACAGTATATTACTGTATTAATAGGGAATATTTTTAGCTTAAGAAGTAGTTCCATTTCCAATTCCCCAAGTTTTCTTCACAAAATTCGAAAATAACTTATCAACCATGTGTTTATTATTTATTATAGTATTAATACAACCAACCTTAAAAATTCAGAATAAAGAATAGGAATTAGGATCTATTCAATGAATATAAAAGTAAAGAGCATATCGGTCGTTTTGCGCGGCACCCTGAATAACAGGTAGAAACGTTTTAGATTTTTTATATTTTTCATAACTTTTCGCATTTTTTATCGCTGTTCTGTTGTGTACTGTTCCATTTCCAATTCCCCAAGTTTTCTTCACAAAATTCTGAAATAAAAATAAAATATATAAAAAAATTTAAAAAGTTATTAAACATTCAAACCATATCGGTCATTTTGCGCCACCCTGTATATTGCATATTGTACCATTGAGTCAACACCTTTAAAGAAAATTCCAATCACATTGCAAATTTCACATTATGATACTTACTTATTCTAAAATTTTCCGAAAATACCTATAAGTAACTAAAAAAAAATCAAAATTAATTAATACTTACCTTCTTTAATTTCAATCAAAATAATAAAAACGTTCTATATTAAATTAATATCATAAATAAATTATTAAAACTTAAATTAAATTCCTGTAATTTAAATTTTAGGCTTAATTTTTTAATTCCATTCAATATTATTCCAATCACGTCCTTTCAAATCTTTTTACAACATATTCTTCAAAAGACTTATTTTTGGTTGTTACACCTTTTTATCACACAAGGTGTAAATTTGGTTACATATAAATATATCTATCAACCATGTGTTCATTATTATTATTATAGTATTAATACAACCATAAGATTTAAGAATAAAGAATAGGAATTAGGATCTATTCAATGAATAAATAAAATTAAAGAGCAAAACATCAATGCACTATAAAAATAAGAGAGCATTATATTCATTCATACATTATTATTATTCACAAACATATCTACTTTAATATTAAATGTTCAAATATCACATATTCACATACCTACCTATAATAATAAGTGAATAACACCATTTACCACATGTATGAGACATGAGTACATATATGACATATCAACAAGAATATTACAGGAATTTTTTTTTTAATTTGTTTTATTTTTTTCTTATTATTTTTTGAGAAGAAAAGGCATGGCATGGCCAATACTACAAATTTGCAAAAATTTAATAAAATATAAAAATTTTAAAAAATAAAAAAAAAAATGCGACAACAAAACAAATGCAAAACAAAACAAAATTCTCTCAGTTCTTTTTTCAAAAAATATATTCAAGAAAAAATGACACAAGCAAAAGACAGCAACAACAACAACAACACAATATTATTTTTGTTTTCAACCTATGAAATTCAAAAATAAAAACAACAAAATAAAAAGCAACAAAATAAAAAGCAATTTAAACAGCTGTTGCTTGCGCTAAATCAAAAAAAAAATAAAAAAAAAGCAAAAACAAAAAAAAAAATAAAAAAAAAATTTATGAAAAACTGTTTAAAGTATGGTTATGCTAGACTGGATGCATATTTTCCTTTTTTTTTGTTTTCTTCTTATTGTTGTTCTTTTTGTTGTTGTTGTTTTTGAATTCGCTTTTATTTTTTCCGAAATTGACACGAAGTAAAATGAAAAAACAAAAAATGTGTAGAAATGTAGAATTGGAATGATAATTCTTGTACTCTATAAGGATATTGTAATGTATAGCGTAGGTATTTTCGGACAAATTATAAAAGATGATACACACACACTAATGGTATTTTGGCGGGAAGGATATTTTTTTTGCAAAATTTTATTATACAAATAGGGACGGAACTCTTAAAATATATTTTTTTTATTATTGTATTATATTTTGAACCTATTTTGATTTGAGTAATAAATAAAATTTTATAAAAATAAGTAATTGTTTATTATACGGTTAATTAAATTTTTCTTAAATAGAATTTTTTTCATTTTAAATTTGTTTGAATTTCTTAAAATGTGTTTAATGAATTCAAAAAATTGATTTAGTCTAGCATTTAATTTTTGCCATAGCATTTGGCAACATTTGTTTGTTTAAATTCTGTTAAAGTACATATGTGTATGTATTTTTAAAGGAAAGTCAAATTTAGTAAATTGAAAATTGAATTTAAGATTAAAAATAAAAATTGGATTTTTATTTGATCAATTTAACACTAAAATAAATAATTATATGGTATGGACATGAAATGGTCAATGTGCGTGATGCGATAGAATGAATAGTGGTGAAGACTTGAGAAGATGATATTAAAACTATTATGTTAACTCATTGTAATTAAATTATAGGATTAAAAAACAATATTGAAAATAAAACTATGAGGGTGGTTTAATAATAATGTAAAATATAAAAGAATTTTTGAAATTATAAAAGAAAGGAAGATTATAAAAACTTAGAGCATGAAATAATTTAAGATAATTATAAAGATAAAATGTGAGACTATTAGCCCTATTTTATGAATTGTTTTTAAAGAAATATAGAACTTTTGAAAAAGAAAGAGAGAGAAACAATAAGAGCAATATCCCTTCAAACTGTAAGGCTTTTAGTTACGATAAAACCCACTTCTTCGTTGATTCTAAGAAAATTACTCCATTTTTTTGTTTTCAAAGGAAAATATAACGGTTAAATTAAAATAGTAAAAATAGTTTTTAACGCATTTTTGGCCACTAGATGGCGTCATCGGTTTTAATGACATATATATTCGGAAACTTGGAAATACACGTTTTATTACCGTTATGTGATGACCTCATTTAAATCTATGATCACGCCTTAGCGGAAGTTTATCCGAGGGAGGGCGGTAGTAAAAAAATATTTTATTTTAATAACGCATTATAAATTGATATGAAAAAGTTGCTTTATTTCAGGATTCAAGTTTGAATAGGTTCTATTTATAGATAACCACCCATATGAATAAACTCGAAGCCTTCGAAATGTGTCGCTATAGAAGAATACTAAAAATTGCATGGGTAGTTGCCACAAATATTGCAGTTCTTCGAAGAATAAATTAAAGCCGAGAACTTCTTACTGATATCAAAAAAAAAAAAATATCATATTTTGGACATGTGATGCGAGGTCTAAAGTACGAACTCCTACATCTTATCGTGCAAGAAATAATTGAAGGTAAAAGAGGTGTTGGTCGAAAAAAAATGTTGTGGTTACGCAACATCAGGAATTGGACAGGTTTATCAAATATTGGTGATTTGATACACATAGCGATAGATCGAAATGAATACAGAAGCATTTTATCTAGATTTTAACTCAACTTTCAGGACATATGACCACTAACATCTAGTAGTAGATAGGCATCAATGAGAGAGATAGGCTTTGCGTACGTTGGTTTTTGAGTATAATACTAATTTAAATTTTTATAATTAAAGGATTAAATTACAGTAGAATTACAGTAGATGCTTCTGCCTACTGTGATTTAAAGATGTTTCTTAATTAAAGATGTTTCTTAATTAAAGATGTCTTAATTAAAATAGTTAGTGAGTTTTATAACTTTTTCAATGAAAAATCCTAACTTAAAAATAGTCTTAAACCCAATTTTGTGAAGTTTACAGAAATTTTCCCTTCCTATCTCTTTCACAATATAATTTCCCCCATTATTGAAGTCGCTTCTAAGATGAGTTAAATAATTATTTTCCTGGCCTGCGTTTCCGGAAACTTGAGTAACCGTCCTCAACGAATTGATAATTATTATCAATATATTACTGAAATACAAGAGTTGATTCCTTAAACAACGTTCTTAATTAATAACTTAAAATTTACTTATATAAATATTGAAATCATTTGTTATGATTTTTAGAATTGTAATTGTTAATTATATATTCAAAACTTTTAATCAATTTTGTAATATATATTCCCATTAATAAACTTTATTCAAAACAAAAGAACATTATATTATATAGTGTAAGAAAACAACTGTATATTCAATTAACAGATGTATTAAAGGTTCACAAAAAAAATATCTTAAGAACTAATGAAAAAAAAAATTCATGTACA
This sequence comes from Dolichopus griseipennis, assembly GCA_963082915.1. Classification (NCBI taxonomy): domain Eukaryota; kingdom Metazoa; phylum Arthropoda; class Insecta; order Diptera; family Dolichopodidae; genus Dolichopus; species Dolichopus griseipennis. The sequence goes on along the minus strand of OY720442.1, from coordinate 96,326,089 downwards.
TATAACTATATGTATACTTATTAAAATAAATTAATAAAATGCAAAAGATTAGAGACTCAAAACTTAACAAAAGTACAAATTACATACACCTTAATAAAATAAAATAAATATTATAAAAAAATAATAAAAAAAATGTTAACAAATTAAATATTTATATACACAATCGTCAATATGTATGTTAAAATAATTTTCAACTATGAGTAATCCTTAAAAATTTCATGCTATAGAGATTTATTTAAAACTAAAAAATTAAACTTAACAATGACTAACTAATAAAATGAAACTAATGTATGTATATATATATAATAGCTTACTTATATATATACTTACAGGCAGACATGTACTTAGATACAATGTATAAATATCTCTATTTTAAATAAAAAAAAAAAAAATTCAGGATTTACCTGAAAAAAGGTAATAGTTACAAAATACTTATCATATAATAAAATAAGTTTTAAAATAAAAAGTGTATCTTTAAGATTTTTAAAAGAACGTTGACGACAATGACTATATATTTTAATCCTTGATTTAGTAAAATGAATAGATTTGTTATTTTAAAATTAATTTTAAAGGACCGGAGATTTTTTTATTTTAAATTGGATTTAGTTTTTAAGGAAATATTTTAATGGTTTTTAGTACCTATCTTAAGATATTTATTTAATATCTTTGTATTAAATTATTTCTTATATATTTGTTTTTTTCAAAGGTAAAAATCTAAAGTAAAATTCTAAAGATCTTTTTATACCTTTGCAAACTAATATGATTTATCAGTTACAACTATTAGGAAAATTACCCTAAAATTCTTAAAAACAAAAATATGTGATTGAGGGTTTTCTTCCCTGCTGCAATTTTACAATATTTTAAAAAGAAATTATTTGACTTATTTCAAATTGAGGTTGGCATTGTTATTCAAAAAAAGATCAAGGGCTAATTTTAAAAAATTAACCCGAATGTGAAATGAAAATGTAAATTATTTTATTTTATAAAATTTGGGTGTTACAGACAAAAAAAAATGTCAATATAAAATAATTGGTACTGTACTGACATGGGAGATTTTTTTTTATAATTTAACAATATTTATTTAAGAGCAATTGAATTCTTTAATATATTGAATTGAATTGTGAATGCTAAAGGAAATGAAATCACTAGTCTAAACGTTTCTGAGAATAATATTTTAAATTTAAGTGTAGCGAAACGATTAAAATACAAGCGATTTTTGCACTCAAAATATTATTCAAATTATGAACAAATAAATAAGCCGCAAGTCGCGACCGGCTTAGCTAATTAGAATATTCTAAAAAGCGAATTAACCAATTAGTTCTTATGATGTATTCAAATGTCAAAGTGACGTACCAAAGTCATTGCAAATGTCAAAATCATTTTCAAATGTCAACGTCATTTCAAATGTTAAAGTCAGTTCAAATGTCAAAATCAGTTCAAATGTCAAAGTCATTTCAGATATCAAAGTCATTTCAAATGTCAAAGTCAGTTCAAATGTTAAAGTCAGTTGAAATGTCAATGTAATTTCAAATGTCAAAGTCAGTTTAAATGTTAAAGTCATTTCTAATGTCAAAGTCAGTGCAAATGTCAATGTCAAAATGTAAACTAAGTTTTAATTTTCCATGAATTAGAAATTTTGATGACAAAACATATATTTAATTTTAAAGCATGTTCTTCAACTTTTGGAACCGCTTCCTACCTCCTTTTTGACACTTATCGGACAAATTATTTTGTTACAACTGTTAAATATTAAATTTAGCAGCTCAAAATTTAAGTTAATGAATTAACCTAACTGTAAAGTTTCATTACACCATTATACTAATCACAATTTTTAATCAAACTTTCCAAAATCTCCACATAAACTTAAATATATCTAGTGCAAATCTTATATTCCTGAAAATTAATAAAACATTTCCAGATATTACCAAAAGAATTTATTATCTGCCAAAAATAAAATTAATAATAAAATTTATCTCTAAAATTAATTTTAGAATCAATTGAAAGAAAATTTACAATAAAAATTAAAACTAAAACGAAAAAAATTGTCGGGTAGATATAAATCTTTTAAGTATATGTGTATATAAATTTTATTTCTGTTCATAAATTTAATACATACGATCAATTCATAAGATTTTATCTTAAGATACATAAACATATATACAATGTATGAAAAATGCTAAAATTTATAAATTATGAATATAATGTATTTACGCAACGATTTATATTTTAAAATTAATTTTAAATATCAAACAAAGAATTATAATTTTGAAATTAAACTAAAAAAAATTACTATTAATATTAAATATACGTGAAAAAAGGGGTTAACACATTCCCATAACTATGGAACAAAGAAAAACCAGATTTTTAAAATCTAGAAATTAAAAAAAAAATAATAAGACAGGATAATAAAAAAGGAAACAAGTAAATCTTAATACAATGCGTAAATAATCTGAGACGCATTTTATTTTAAACTTTCCCTCTTTTTTTTTTTTAAGAATACATCTAATTTATAAGTAAATGTTAGTATATGGGTAGTTTGGTATCATTATTAATCATAGTTATTATTTTAGAAATTGGTTACCTTTTTGTAATACATTATTTACAATGTAACAAATTGTAACTCCCTACTGATTTCCTTTAGTTTTTATTTAAAATTTAAACGTAATTTCCTTAATAAATTAGACGTTATATTCAAATACAACATAATATACTTTTTATAAATCATTAATATTTGCAATATGCATTGTATGTATAAAATTGTTAAATCAACTAATAAGACATTCAAAATAATATTCATTATAAAATTTTATAACTCAAATATTCTTTAGAAAATTTTTTCAAAGGATTTCAAGGATATTTATTAAGGATAATGAAATATTTATGTGGTAGATTTAATACTAAAACTACCCCAGCGATTTATGACTTCATAAGCTATTTCTTAACTACTGGATACTTAAACTATTCTTTCATTTAAAAATTGAAGTATTAGAATTGGGGAAATCTCAAAAAGGACTTCGGATAGACTTAAACTGTTTTTTTTTAGAAAATGAATAATTTCTTGTTTAGAATATTAAATAAATTATCCTGTTTTTATATTATTTATAAAAAAACGACGTAGGTAGATTACCAGAACCATTGCGAGGACTTTCTAATGAGAAGACTGCCTTATTGACTTCCAGTCTCAAAGAAAAAGAAATATATACAAATCCATAAATAACTGAAAAAGAATGGAGTTGAATTTTAAACAAGCCTCGCCCACTAGTTAAGACTATAGTCTTAAACAGACACATATAAAATGATTTAACGGGTACTTGATGCATCTAAGAGGGGTTTTTCAGGAAAATCATAATATGTATTAGGAATTAAAAAAAAATTTTTATGAGTAGTATGAAAACTAAAAAAGTAAATATTTATATTAAACCGATATTATTGAGTTGATAATTACAGGAACCATGATTCCAACTCGCCATGAACGATGGTATTTGCAGATTGAAGTTATCGATTAAGCCTCTATAGTACTGGTGCTTAAACTACTGTTAACCTTCATACTAGCCTAATTTAATTATAAGTTAGCTAACATAAATACTAAAATATTCAGACGGTGAGTTAGCAAATAGTACCTTTCATTCACAAAAATGGTTAAAACTTTCCGTAAACTCTTTATTATATCTCAATTTTGACAGATAATGTGAGGGTTTGTATGAAAGCTATAGTCTTTTTAATTATCCTTTCTCGTGTTCGAACCATTACTAACGTTCACGCTGTTTCAAAATGGGACTTTAAATATACTATTAATTACTTTAATCGGCTTATTCGTACAATATTACAAATTCACCTATAATCAGCTTATTCAGTATATTCAACTAATCAGCTTATTCAGTCACAAAACTACCGATTGCGGCTCATTTATTTGCTACGCTTTGCAACACTAGTTAATTGAAATCTAATTTTAGTAGAGAAGACTTTGAGAAGATTTTTCTATTTTCACACATAGGACTTTTAGATGTTTGATAAAATAAAAGAGACACTAGAAGGATCAGAGAACGCGATAATTGGGTCTTCATCTTCATCATAATGAAATCAATTTTAAAAGTCTCAAAAATGCTTCAAAGAATTCTCAAAGATGTTTAAATGACCTGATGCTAAATCTATAGAATTGAAAACTCTTAAAACTCTTAAGTAAATGAAAAAGGTTAAATGCATTTAACCTTTCAAAAAGGTTAATTGCAATAACGATATTAATACAGAATAAAAGTAAGTATTTTAAGACAGATGTTCAAATAGTTAAATAAAGGTTTACTACGAACAGTAAGCGTCAATTGTAATTAAAATGCAGATGGGGAAAAATTTTCATTAAAAACTTCCAATTTTTTTAACATATAATCATTTGTAGCAATTAAAGAATGTTTCGGGAAAATTAGCTATTATTGTCAATATAAAATCAAAATTAAATAATTTTAAGATAATATTGTATTACTATTATATTTATTGACAAATTAAATTAGGAAGAAATGAACATATGTCATTCGAACAATTTGATTTCATTATGCATATAATTACTGTTTAGCAAATAAGAAAAATGGCGGTATGTCAAATCTGCTAAATGTCAAATATCCTAAAATAAAATTGTCAAAAGTCCTTATAATTTTTGCATACAGAAATTATAAAATTGTGACGTCATCTTTAACGTTTAAAAAATATGTCACAATTGTTAAGAATTTTCATTAATTATTCTGAGCGCTCAGAGCTTGTAATTTGTGTTTTTGTTTTCTTTTCTGAGCGCTTAGAACGTGCTCTACGTGCTCAGTGGAAAAATATTGGGCTGAGCAAAGAAAAATACAAAAACATTTTGACGTTTGTTTAAGATTTTCCTTGTAAAATTAAACTCAAATGTTTTGTTTATTTTAAGTTATCCATTTTTATTTTAATTTAATTTGTGACAATTTAAAACGTAACTAAAATGTCAGTTTTTTCAAATCGTGTTTTTATATTAAATTTTAACGCTCTGAGCGTACTCTGTTCATGATCTGCTCAGAGCGTGTTTTAATCTACGCTCTGATTTAATAAAACCGCCTATAATAATGAAAATAAAATTGTAAATTATTATTTCAATTATAACATTTTGTTTTAATATTTTTCTTTCATAATTTAATTCTCAAGGGGTCCGGTGTTCAAACTCTGCTTGGATCATATCTAATAAAAAATATAATTTATATCACAAGTAATAAAGTTTTATCGCTTTTCTTAGAAGTTTTGTCATTTCCAAAAATTAAGTCTTTTGTAATTAATAATTCTCCTAATAAAATTTTAAGATTTTTGACATTTTTTTACCATCAGATTTGACATTTAGGAGATTTAACATATAGGAGATTTGACATTTAGCAGATCTAACGTATTGCCAAAGGAAATAATTAAACATATTTTAATATTAGACTACCCGTATGATTTTCATTTTAAATTCTTAAATTAAAAAATTTGTATTTAAATTTATTATTTAGAATACATTTAATTATATTAAATAAACGACTTTCTCCTAAATTAATGCAATTACTGCAAAAAAAAAATTGAAAATAAACATATTTCAAATGTATTTGATTGAAAACTATATTTGCCGCCTACACAGAAAAAAATATTGAAACGAATATACTATAATTTTATAAAATCCACAATATATACTTAATTAATAAGTTTATTTGGTCACAAAAATGGTCGCGGCTCTATAATTTGTTTGTAAATATAAAAGCTGACAACTTACTCAACAAAATGGATTTTTTTCAGTTTACAGTAAGCTATTCAAAAGTTGAGACTCAAGTACGTGCACTAAGTGCAGTGCACGTACTTGAGTTCCGGACACCCTGTATAAATCATAATTTTAGTGTGAAAATCGCATGAATTTCGTCACTGGAATATAGTTAGTTGCTTAATAGATATTTCAGATTATGAGTTAAATCTTTTATAGGAAATTTGATTAGTGTTAGCACATTCAAAAGAACTAATTTCTCATCCAACAGATAAACAAATTGCAATCAACTGTAAGTCTCGTAGAAAGTATGAACATTTTCATTCAAGGAAGTAAATTTTTTTAATAAAATTAGTAATTCGTATGATAACAACTTCCGAATAAAAAAAAAATTCATATTTATTAAACAATTCTTGAACTTCCCTCCCCAAAATGTCTACTTAATACTTATTTACACAAAATTCTGTTTAAATAATTTTTTTTTTTTTTAATCACACTTTAAAAAAATTAACTGTTCTTAGAAAAACATGCCTAGATATAGTTTATGATATTTTTAATATAAAGCAAACGACTCATTTATATTATTATGAATGATTCAATAATTATTTATTTAACAGAATTGTATGTATATTTCCTTTTCCGTAAATATTATAATCTGTAATAAAAATTTAAAAATGTACTAAATATATATATATATATATATATATATGTATATATAAAAATATATCTTAAAGAATATTCGGTTTCTATTAAAATAATAATTTAACAAAAAGTTTTTTTTTTTAAATACCTTATACTTTATTTAAAACTTATCCGATTTTAGCTACTCTAATTTATACATATATACATACTTACTTATTCATATTATTCAAAATTAGAAATTCCTTTAAAATTTAATATAATGGTGATTTCATCGAATTGTTTATATAACTTATCTTTTTGAACGTTTAACATTTTTTTTGTAATTAAATGATAACTAACTAATTTTTGTATATATATATAGCTAATAGCTATGTTTAGTTTTTTATGTATAGTCAGTAGTATGTATATTATACATTTTCAGATATATTTATTAAAGGTATATTATTTACACTTCATTGCTACTAAACTTCGTAATTATTTAGACTTTACTTAAATTAGAGTTTTTTTTAAAAAAACAAAAACCGCCGATGAAAAATTGTTTTAATTTTTTTTTAATAAACCTAGTCTTAATACAATGAACTTAAAATAAATAAGAAACGAGAAATTGTATAGTAGAGTGTCAACTCTGGGATACCCGTATGATAGTTATAGCGACATTATATTTTTTTCGATTAATTACTTTTGACCAAATTTTAGTCAACCACCTTTATTAGGTATCAACAACTTGAACCCTCTGCAGTAGACCAACCAAATTTTGCACAAACTTTGGCCATGAAACTAAACTATTTTTGGCAAAATTTCAGACACCCAGCTTAATTAGGTATAGAGTAAAGATGAAGTTGTATGAGTATGACAGCTACTCGAACCCACTGTAGTAGACCAACCAACTGACGGACAGACGGATGTTCATACATAGATATGTAAGATATACTTTTCGATTCCGATCCGATCCATACCTTTGAGTATATATCTACTCTCCCTCCTTTTCTGCGTCCCAAACGTAATAGCAAATTTAATATACTCTTTTTACCTATAATCATACGGGTATAAAAAGAAAAGAACTTAACAAAAAATAAAACAAGAATAAGCGCTAAATCACTAATTGTAACAAATAAAGTATATACGAAAAAAAAATTAAGAAAATTAAAATGTAAGTTATAAGATAATGAACTTTAAATATTGTTAATTCAATAGATTTTTTTGCGTTTGTACAAACTATGACTTAGTAACTATAGTTATATTATATATTAATTCCAAGTTAGACTAAAAATTTAATTTCAACAATGTGTTTAGTTTAGTTTATATTCTATTAGTTTAAAAGAGTTATTACTTATTACTACTAGAGGAAATAAGAACTATAAAAATAATTAGAACTTATCATTCAGTAAGTTTAATTAAATAACATTTAAGAATTTCAAAAATTTATAGTACAGTACGGAGCTGTGAAAGAAGGACTTCCGAAAGACCTCGGAGTGTTATTTCTCAATGGTAAGCAAAAACTGAGACTCCGGAGTATAAATTCCCTTTAAATTTCACTGACAACTTTTTCAGAGTTAAAGTCTCGGGGGGATATTTCTCGAAGAAGTCAAAGATTAAATTTAAAATAACACCCCAGAGTGGTATTTCTTATTATTTCGTATATAAAAGTTTGAAATTTGGAAAAAAATTTATTCGAAATCAAGGGATTCCCCTTTTCCAGAATATTTCTATATGTGTAGATGAGATCTTGAATTGGAAGAGGAGGGAGGAGATATTTTAATATTGTGTAAAAGGAATATATCTAACCTATGTTTTTGTATCTAATTCTAAAATCCCTCCAGGTTAATCATTAGGGGCTTTCTATCACAGGGGTTTATTTCATGGCTAACTAAAGTATCTATACTGTTTATATTTATTCAAATAATCAATTATACAATAATTTTTCACATAGTTTTATGTCTTCTAAATTTCTTCAACACATGCTTTTCAATTGACAAAAGTACATTCAAGTGAACACCAATCTATTTTATACATATAAGACTAGAACTTACTATAATAATTTTGAACGAATGTATAAAATACCATGTTACCAACTGTAATAGCGAATGAATCTTTCCGAGGGTGTTTGAATGTTAGTCAAATATTGAGGCTTATATAAATATTTAAGTACGTATATAAATATACTATGAGTTTAAAGCAATCTTAACAACTTCGTAATTTGACATGACAGGTTTTTTAAGTTAAGACTTATATTTCGAATTAAGTTTTAAAAAATTAATATTAATAACTTTTTAATTTGAAAATATTTAAATATTTTCATTAAAAATTTAATACATATTAAGAAAATATTCAGTTTTACTTCATGCCAACTGTCATTTACTGAAATTGAAGATATGTTTAAAATCATTTCCGCTAGAACTAGAGAATTATAGTGCCACATTCGCCAAGATTTTTGAAATCAGAAATGTCATTGTAATCATAATAATACATTTAATAAAAATTTAACAAATTTAATGTCAAATGTTATTTTTAATTTAAAACTGAGCAAATTTAGTTGCCAAATGTCATTCAATAATACAAGTTTAATCTTTAGACCTATTAAAAATATGGTTGAAACTTTAGATTGGTTCAACTTTAAAAGCTAATTAATGAATTTTAATTGTATTTGACAGATCGTCTTAAGATATCTTAAGATCATTACCATTGGGACCTCAAAAATAATTTATGTCCAGAATTTTTAAAATTTATATTAAATTTATTTTGAGAACCAATAAAATTATAATACATGCATTTTTTAAATTTATTATATCAACAAAATATTTTAAGAAAAATGTCTATATAAAGTTAGGTATTTTTAATTTGTACAAAAATGCATTAAGTGCCTTAAATGTATAAAATAGTACATAAATTAATTTAAAGATATTATATAGTAATATCTTAATATAAACAATTTATTCAGAAAAAATATTCGTAATAGTATAAGATAAGATAAAAAATTTAATTTAATTTTGCTTGCAAAAGTAAACATAGCATTCGCATTAATTTTCCCATAGTATTTATTAATTAATTTAATTTATAAATTATTTTTAAGATTTTATTAGTAATCTGATAAGAAAAATTAAAATATGGTGTAGTTTAAATGGTAATACTTATTCAACTAACACGATATGTATATATTTTATGTACTAATTCGAATCCAAATATTTGTTATTTTTTTTTTTTTTAAAAATTTATTTATGTGCCTTTAATTTCAGGTTTTTGGAAATTTAGATCAGGTGAGTTAAGATCTTAATAAAGTGCTTTTAAATCATATTTGAGACGATTTATTGTCCTTTTTGTATGATAAATATTTATAATTTGAATTAGTTTCATTGTTCTAAGTTTAATTCAGAATTTCGATCCGATTTACTCGAAACATGCTTCAAAACATCTAGTATAGATAATAAATAGAAGGAGTTATAATTAACAAAATTAAACGGTAGATGTCAAATTTATCCGAGTCATCCATCCAAAGGAATATTCTTATTTACTTTTAAACTTTAGATTTTTATATCCTACACCTAATTTAGGTAATGGGGGTAATTAACTTTGGTACGTTGTTCGAATCTACCAAAAAGAAGCAAGCTAGATAATGAAATATTTATATTTACTCAATGTTACATTCCGAGTCGATTTAACGACATCTGTCCGTCCGTCCATCCATCCGCCTGCACGTCCGGAAACACGGTAACTCAAAAAAAATAATGATGATATCTTGATTAAATTTATACTGTAGATTACTAATCACGAGAGTAAGACGGAGATTGTAAATGGTCGGGATCAGAACATGGTTTCGGTTTCTTAAAGCTACCGATCGAATCAAGAGAAAACGAGCATACCTCGGTGACCAATTAGGATCAATATTTCGAATTAGGTACAAGTCTTCTTGTTTTCCTTGTGTTCTTAATGTTTGGAATAAATTTGAATTATAGTTTCAGTACCTTCTACACATCTACCATTTTCCAAGTCTAGCGTAATACTTGCATCCGGTGACTGTTGTTTACACATATTTATAATATTAAGCTATGTTTCCATTAATAGTGGAAGTTATTTCTATACTATTTATTTAAATTTATTTATCTTATATCTCTATACTTATTATTATCCATTGGTAAATTTTGCTTATTTGGAAGATGGTGCTGCGTGCTGTATTAGGAAGGTGTATTGTGAAGACCCTCACAATGATATTAAAACTAAAATGAGCAACCTAGATTTGTCAACCCATTGATAAATAATTTCGAAATCGCTTTATATTCAAATACACCCACACACACTCGCACACATCTGGAAAAAGGGATAATCTTGATTTTAAACCAATTCACAAAATCTAGAATCTAGCATAGACGAATATGCACAAATATTGCAAATACAACAGAATGTTGAAAATATAATTTAAATTGATATAATGTCTTAGGTATATATTAGATAAACTTTTGGTATCATCATCTGAGTTATTATTCAACTGAAACTTTCAACTCATTAAAGATGTCATATAAGACCTATCCTAATGGAACTTTTCACACACCACCATCTATTTAGAACTAATCATTTTTCAAATTTTTAAAACATTAAAAAAATTATCCAACAAAAATTAAAAACTATCAAATCTATTATTTTATACTAAGTAAAATATACAGATACTTTACATTGTATCTTTAAGATACATTATTTTATATTCATACCATAAACCTATAACAACAACAATAACAAAATCAATTCAAACTAACCCATTTAAGCAATATGATTAAAATAAATATAAAAAAATAAAAAAAAAGGATTGATTGACGAGCAGAATAATGAATTTGTTACTAACGTATCTACATTTTAATATCTATGAAATATCTTTTAATTTTTTTTTTTTTTTTTTTGTAATTTAAGAAAAGCAAAAAAATGAAATGACTGTAAATAGAAAGAAAGAAGAAAATATAATGATTTAATCACGGTATTTAAACCTTTCAATACATATTTACTTACATACTATTTGTTTTTTTTGTACATATATATACATATATATATCTTTTCTAAATTTAATGTATAAAAATACCATTTATTGGGATACATATAATTGTAATAAGACGCATTGCCTTCAATTTATATTACCTTTCTTTTTTTTTTTTTAATAAATTTTTACCTGGGCGTAAACTCTTCGAATTTTTTTTTTTTTTTTTTTATTATTCTTTAAATACTAAACAATAAATGATTAAATAAAAAAAAAAAAAATTACACTATTTGTCTTAAGAATGTATTTAATCACAATTCACAAATCAAAAACAAATCAAAAAAAAAAATGAGTGATTTTTTTAAATTTTTAATTTTTTATCATGTTGATTTTCTTTTACTTTCCACCTCACCTCCACCGCTTTCACACCAAATATCTATCGCTATCGAATAATAATAATAATAATTTTAATATACCTTTATTATATATATGTATACACTCTACATATATGTAACTACATGAATATATAAATATCTTATGAAAATATTATCTTATAGATACATTTATATTTAAAATATTATTCCCTGTTATTTAATATTTGGTTAATATATATATAAATTATCTTATAGTAAAGGTATGTTTGATTTAATATGATCGAAACAAACTTATAAGATACAATGCGTCACTCAATTAAAATACATAATTATACATATAAATTTATATCATATATGTATAATATATAGGATATGATATATGGTTCTTTTTTTTATTTGATAGTTAGAGATACAAATTAATTTTTTTTTATTTTTCAATAATATTTATATCTTATCCTTTCTTTATTATATATATCTGTATACAAGGTTGTGTGTTTATTTATTTAATTTTTTATATACATACATATATATATATAAATATTATAATTTTATGATGTACCCAGAAATTGACAAAAATATGCGACTTATGATGTGATAATGATTTCTTTGAATCAAAAAAAAAATAATACAAAATAAATCAAAAATAAACTCCTATAGGAACATTCATTCACAATAATAATATCTAATTTTAATTAAATATTAGGTTTTTTTAGTTTCCGAGGTGTTTGTAAAAATTTTGTTGTAATTTTATGAAACTTTTGTGGTTGTAAAAAAAAACTCAAATTTGAAAAGTATCTACTCGTGTTCTTAGAGTTCTTTTAAGCTTTTTTACTAATTAGGGACCTCTCCTCAAGAGTTTTATATTTTAGATGTTACAAATACGAAGAACTCAGTTCGTTGAAAATGTCATGTGTAGGGTCCCCACAAAAAGAAGAATAGTAATTTGAAACCTTGTTTTGTTACTCCAAACCATATATGATGTCTTTTCAAAGCCTCCATTTACTTCTTTTTGTTTCTAATATTTCTTTTCAGACTCTGGTTAATTCTTCTAGCACTTTTTTACACTGGTTACTTTTGGGGTTTCCTATTTAAATCAAATATTGCATTAAATTATGAAATATATGGCAGGCATGTAGCATAAAATTTTTAAGTTAATTTGTAGAAAAGTGCCTCTAAAAATTTCTAACTAGTCATATGTATGAAGGCAACTATTCAAACAGGTTGAACTGATTGAAGTACCAATTTGTCAAAGTCTTACAAAAAAACTTTTCCTGTAGTTTCTAAGGGAGCCGTACAAAATCTAAAAATTTAATACTTCCGATTGTAACCTCTATGGGTTCAACATCATTTATTTTAAGGTTAGATTCAAAATCAGAGTTTCAATAATTTTATTAGCAGAGGCTTAGGGGCAATTTAAAATAATTTTTGACAGATTAACTGAAGTGTGGCGATTAAATCTCCTTCAGAAATGGAAAAATTTTTCTTCATACACATCTGGAAACGGAACATAGTGTGAATATGTACCTATTTGAATAAAATAAAAAATTTGCAGGAATAACAGGACATATCAAAAATCTAGTTCCAATCCAAGTGTAGTGATAGAGAAGAAATAGAAAGCGTTAAATGTACTAATATTTGAATATGTTAATTAAGTGAAAATAGAATTAGCTTCAAACTTATATCTATACCTACTTTAAAATATATATAGTATCATTGAATATGTATCTACAATGGTACAGGGTCAGAAATCCCAGAGACTTATGACTCACTTAGTCATTTAAAAAATTTTAATGAGACATAACTCCCTTTAGTGAGTTATAACTCCCTTTATTAAATTTTGAGTTATAAAATCATGTAACTTAAATTGTAGCCTTTCAAAATGTTGTTTAAATGTAAAATTATGGTTGTTTTCTTAATTTTGGAAAAAGAGAATACTCTGATTTCGAATCCAACCCCAAAATTTGTACTCGTCATTGATATTATATAATTAAAATTAATATTTTTTTTTAATCTTACTAATAATTTTTAAGCTGAGAACCGTTTTAATGAGTTATGACCCACCACGCTGGGTCAAAACTCCCAGGGTCATAAGTCTCTTAGGAAGTTATGGCTCACTGCCACGTTCGGAGTTCTAACTCTGCACCATCTACAATTTTGTATCTATATGTACATTTGCATATGTATCTACAATATTCAAACACAGTTATTTTTACTTTTAAATTATAAACTAATTGCGAATATTAAATTAATCTATAACTATACCCAAGTCGTAAACTATTTTATTTATATTTAAAATCCACACCTACTATGTACCTACATAGTACCTACATAGTATCTATAATATATACATGCATACATATATTAATTAAATTCCAAATAATTGAATAATGTTTTTTTTTTAGTCAGCTAATTTTGTATCTTTTGTTTAAAAATATTATAATGATTTAATTTTTTTTTTTTTTATATTTAATTTTTAATTTCATCATTATTATGATCAATATCAATATCATTATCAAAATATCATTATGATTGTAAATATACATAATAATCAAGAAATATATTCAATGCGAGCAATTGTCTTCGCACCATATTAATGTTAATTTGTTTTTTTTTTTTTTTAAATAGTTTAAATATATTTACATACATACATTCACCTATTAAAATATATATCTAATAAATACATGATATTTGTATGTATGGATGTATGTTTAGATATTAAAATAATTATGTCTATCAATTTTATATAAATATAAATATGCTTATAGCATAATTTATGTGCTCTTTTCTTTTAATTTTTGATTTTATATACAAAAAATTTTCATATTTATTTACTTATAAATATATATATAAATATATATACATATATATGTAAATATATATATCCTATACTTTAAATATTGTATTTTGTATATGAAATGTATGAATATATATCAAAATGTAAAGATAAATAATAATTTTAAGGTATGTGCTTTTTAATCATATATACATGTACATACTTATATATGTACATTAAATATATCTATCAATATATATATATATATACATATATTCTAGGGTATGTATCCACATAAGTACGTAGGTATTTACTATAATATTTTATTGTATAATAAGTATAATAAGTCATTGGGATTGGGAGCGACCTGGAATTTATTTATTTAATTTATTATTTTTTTATTCATTATTGTTGTTGTTGTTTTTATTTCTTAATTTTTATTGTGATTTTTATTATTATTATGATTATTATTATTTAGTTTTTTTTTTATTATTATTATTTTTATTATTATTTTCATTTTCTCTATTTAACAAATTCAAAGAATTAAAACTATTCACAAAAATTTTTTTAATTTTTAATTTGTAATGTTTTTTTTTTGTTTTTTGCTCCTTTAATTTTTGTTTTTTTGTTTATTTTATAATATGAGGGGCAATCTCATTGTTTAATATTTGTATTATTTGAATTTTGTTGATTAAGTTAATTTAAAATTGAGATGTAATATATGGAAGTATTTTAAAGTTTTTATTTTTTAATGGAGAAATCAAAAAAAATCTAAAAAATATTTACCTAATGTTTTGATGATTTTTGATAATTAGCTGAATTTATAGAATTTTAAAGGTATTTTAACTTCTTTTGTTTTTCTACAATGACTGTAACTTTCAAACATTTTAGATTTTAAAGGTTCTACATTTAATTGTCAGTAAGGTAAGACCATTAGCGGGTTTTATAAAATTTCAATCCTGGGTTAGAAAAACCAATCCTACAAACTCTTTTAAAATGTAATACAATGTTTCTGTAATTCATCAATTTTAAAATCGAAAAGTTATCATTGATTATATACACAGTTGAATATATACAGATTATACAACACAATAGTTGCTTGAAGTGGTAATTAAAGAAGATAATCTTAAGATAAATTCTATTTCTATGTATAAACTGTAAAATGATCCCATTTTTATTACTATTTGTTTGTAAATAAAATCTTAGAAGGAACACCCTAGCTTAATTGGCGATGTGCTTGAGTAATTAAGGTTACTAATTTATTAACCGAGGATGTATGGGTTAAAATCCAGATAATTTTCATATAGTTCATAATGTTTCAAGGTGTCAAAAAAGAATAGAGCCTTGTGATCACGCATAACATTAGTTAAACTTGGAAAAACATATATGATATATTCAAATTGTATTTGCAGATCACCATTAAATTCTTATTAATTTAGCCCCCCGTTATTAAATTGTTCCATGATGAACTTTAGCTCAATTTTTATAAAAAAAATAGTTTCCAAAGGAAATATCTTGTTAATATTCAGAGTGTTTGTAAATCAAAGGTCACAAAAAACAAAGGTTGTAGAATATTCCATAAATTAGTCCAAGCATTATTTCTAACGGTTTCTAAGATAACTGCCTGCAAAAAAAATTTAGTTAATTTTTTAAAAAGCAACAACATCTTCGATCCTGTACAATATACAAGATCTTTTTAGGTGTTGATAGGTGTAATTAAAAACTGCACACCCTGTGCATATATATTTATCTATTTAATATAATTTAAAATATGTATGTACACCAAAGGTAATTATTAAAGAATATTATATTTTTTTTTTGTAAAAGACGCGATAACTGCGGCTTTAACAGTGCGTTAAAACCATTAGTTTACCACTTCCGTAACTACAAGGTTAAGGATATTTAGGGTTTAATTTTAAATCAATTTGGTAGTGTTCAAAAAATTCTTCCATATGTTAATTGACTCCGTTTGACATGGCTGTCAAGAGTTATTCTTTTGGCCAGTGCTGTCATACTCCTCATAATTAAAAATGTCAAATTAATTTTTTAATTAAAGATAACCCAAAATTGTTTGATGACAAAATATATATAAGATTAAATATATCTAATATTTTTTTTTTATTTTACTTTAATAATATTTGAAAGAAATTAAAATTTACACGAAAAGTTTGTTGTTGTTTATTTTTTTTTTAATTTAGTTAAAGATAGAATCTGATTTTTAAAGTACAAGTATTAATACAAGTACTCATAATAAAAATTAATTTATTTTCATACATTTGTATATATATACATATATAGATTCATATACAATGTATAGATATTTAAGTATCTATAAATTTATTAATAAAAGCAAATATATATATATATGTAATATAAAAAATTAAAAAATTAAAAAATTAGTTTATAATTTATATATATACATATATATATAGATAGTTAAATATTAAGAAGTAGGTACTTAGATATGTATTAAAAAAAAGATAAAATAAAATTGAAGAATAAAATAATAGAAAAAATAAAAGTCAAATCAATATACATATATATATAGGTATGTTATATTTGTTTTTGTTTTTTTTTTTGTTTTTCTTATTCTGAATATTAAAATAATTTTTTTTTAATTTTTTCATATAATATTAATGTTTATGTTGATGATCGATTACTTATATTTGATTACTTATATATTTTTTTTATTTATTTCTGATTTTGTTTTTAGTGTAGTTGTGGGATGATTTTTTTTTCTTCTTATTATTATTATTATTATTTTTAATTTCTTTAATATAACTTATGTTTAAAGTTTGTTATGTTATTGTTGTTATTTTATTTTTCAAGAGATTAACAAGTACCACCCATTTAAAAAAAAAAAAACAAATTAACAAAAAAAAAGTACAAAAAAAAGTAATCTATAGAAATATAATATATATATATATATATTTATTATATCTGAATAAATTTAAAGGTATGGCACAAGAAATACATATTATTTATTTGTTTGTTATTATTCTGATGATTTAATTTTTATATATATATATATATATATATATATGTTTTATTTTCTTTAATAATTTCTCATATAAATAATGTAGATATATGTACATACATAATATATATATATGTATAAATTGTATCTAATGTGCTGAGAGATAAATGGTAAATCAAAAGACAAAAAAAAAAAAAACAATTTTTAAATTATTCAGAAGAGAAAAGACAAATAGATGATAAATTTTTAGAAAAAAAAAAAAAAATTAGAAAGAGATAGAAATAGAATGTATTTTTTTTTTTATCAAATTTATAAATTGTTAATCTTTGTGAAAGTTTTTCTTCTTATTATATATTATATATTTTTATTTTATGATTTTATTTTGATTAAAATTAGAAATGGTTGTTTCAAATTTTTGTTAATTTTTCATTTTTTTTGTTATTGTTGTTGTTGTTTTTTTTTTTTTTTGATTCCTTCAATCCATATCTCCTTCAATTTTTTTTGTTTTCTTTTGTTTTCGTTTTTTTTTTTTTAATATTTTAAAAGAAAATATTATTAATGGTTAAGTACTTATATTTTAAAAGATATCAAGATATTTTTTAACTGACTTTATTTTTTAGGTACTTACTAAGGTGTATCTATCAGATATTTGTTTTATATATTTTACTTTATAATATTTTTCCGGCCGGGGGGAAATAAATCCCATAGTGTAATAAAGACTAATAGGCCTTTTTTGATTTTGGAAAAATTGACATAAAGTCTAAGTTGCGGAATTTACACTTTTTCCTGAAATTATGAATGTATTTAAGGTATGTAAGTATTCCGGAAATTTGGATAACTTTGGTTTTATAACATGAACTGTAACATCCCTGCAAATAAGTACATGTACAGGGTGTATCCAAATTAAATACATTGCTATATACCAAAGAATAGGTACTTATGAGTCGTTACATTTTTTGTATGGGCGCTAAGCTGGACCTCTCCTAGTTTCAAAGAAATAGGGGTTTAAATGAAATTTCAATATTTATTTTTAGTTTTTATAATTTTTCTCTTAACTCTGTTTCTTAACTACTTATGAAAATTCTGTAAAATGCCTGTCACAGCTTCAAAAGTACGAATTTCTACATTTATAAAATGTTGAAATTTTAACTACTTTGGTTTGAAAAGAAAAACACATTTACGCTATGATGTTACATGAAAAAGTTTCAAAATTTCATACATAAAATGTGTCTACTCATAAGTACCTATGCAGTGGTATATAGCAGTGCATTTAATTAAGAAACACCCTGTCTAAACAAACTTTTATTTTGCAATCAACCGCATATAACAACATTTATAAAGTGATCGAGGACATAGACGCGAGTATCAAAGAGTTTGTTCTTGGTCGGATTCTCTCCCATTTCTTCAAAGAAAGCACGTCACATCTTGTGAAGGGAGTCTAGGATTAAACAATTCCGGCTTTTATTTAATAAAAAAAATAAAACACTTTGATTTTAATTTAGTTTTAAATATTTTTATTATCCCGAAATTGGGTCTTGTAATTGATTGTAGAATTAAGACTGATTTTTACATGAAATTGGATTGATATTTATACTAAAATTTAGTTAATTGATTATATTGAAAATGCATTGATATGCATTTTCACAACCATTTCCGAGGAAAAATAACTTTCCAATATACTTTCAATAATTATAATTTTACCTGTACTAAAGGTTCAAATATGCTGATTTAGCTAATTTATATATAAAACAATTGATATGAATGAATGATGTAATATATTATTGACTTAATTATGTTGTTTATTATTGTTATGTTAGAATATGCTTACGCAGCTATTTATGTTATATTTATATTATGGGTTTGAGAGGTATTGTAATACCGTTAGTTATAACACCACCCCCCTTTGTCTGAGGCTCCGACGAAGATATTTCAAAAAATCTATAGTTTTTATATATTTTAAAAAAAATAAAAATTATTAAAATTATTAGTACTATCATTATTGAACCGTTAATTGAATTTTTTATTTTATCTGTTTTAATTATATCTACTATATATTCTCTGTTGCTTGTTATTTTTTCTAAATGTATATTATTGAAAGTTATCTCGGAATTGCTTGTGTTTTCTTTTATTGAAATATGAAAATTAGGTAATACAATATTTTCTCTTATTCTAATTTCGTAATTTTTGTATGTAACATTGTTAATTTTTATTTCACAATTTTCAAATTTTATTAGATTTGTTCCTTTTAAGGTACTATTATTTAAATCATTACAATTATTTGTTAATATTGTTTCTTTTATATTTTTTGTTATTAACAACCCATTTTTAATTTCTTTTATATTAGGGTTAAAAAAATTTTTTACATTACAATTTCCTTCTTTAAATTTAAAAATGTTATTAATACAATTATCTTCAATTTTAATTAAATTTTTTACAAGATTTTCACTTACATTACTATAAAAAACATTATTATTTTCATCAATTAAAATTTCATTATTTTTTATATCTAATGTTTTACTAGATTTATTTGGTATTGGTTCTACAATTATTTTTGAAAATATTTTTTCATAAAAATTTGGTATCAAAGTTATAATAGCTAATTCATGTTCAAAAGCAATCAAAACGATTTTTATATTGGCTAAGGTATCAAAATCGGAGATGTTCTTAAATTCTTCTTCAGTTAGAATACCTTTTGAAAGGATTCCTAACCGGCTTGTTAGTATCATTTGTTCTATGTCATCAATATGGTTTCTGAGCAAATTTATGTCATAATTTATTTGATATAGATGTTCTATATAAGAAATTTCGTTTTCGATGTCATGTATAGTATTAGTCAATGGTCCTGTTATTTTATTTGTAATTTCGTTAATAATTTTTTGTTGTTCTCTAATATATGTTGTTATATTTTGGGTTTGTTCTAACAATTCTTTATTTATCTTAATTTGTTTATTTGTTTCGGTAATTAACATTTTATTATTAGTTTTGATTAAATTTAGTTGGTTTAAAATATCCTTTTCGTCATTACTGTCCATGGTACCTACTAAATATTTTAAAGTTGTTCCTAAACCATTAATTAATCCTCTACGGTTTCTAAAGTGGGGTGAAATATTTTTAAGTTTTGTGTCTAACATTCTATAGTTGTGCAGTGTCGTATTAACCATTGCACCTACTAAATGGGGTTTATTTAAAAATATTTGTAAATTTTGCCATATTTGCAATTTTAATTGTTCGTATTCAGTGATATTAATTATATGAAGAATTTTCGTGAAATTTGATATTAATTTGATATTTTCCAATTTTAAATTTATATACCCGTTATTGTTTGTTATGTCTTGTATGTCGATGAATTGGGTATTTGTCGATATTGGTAAAAGAAACATTACTAATATAAGATACATTCTAAAAAAGAAAGAGAAAAAAAAATAAAAATAAAAAAATATACGTATATGTTTTAAGTAGAAGTTTTATTTAGTATTATTATTATTATTTTTTTTGTTTAATAACTGTAATATTCTATTCTTCTCATTTATTGATCTTATGGCCCAAAGACATGGTCTTACTACTGTTTTCCTTCGTTTTCTTGGTTGTGGGGGTTTGAATTTCTTTAGAAGTTCCATTATTCTAGTTTTTTCCTTAATGGCTCTTATAGCCCAAAGACATGGTTTTATTACTAGTTTTGTTTTTGGTTCGGGTTTCAGTATGTTACTGCTCCTTTGTTGATTTTCAATCGTTTGGATATTTTTGTAATTAGAAGGTTTTTTTTATTGAACTCATTATTAGCGTTTGGATTGTTTAAGTTGACTAGAAATTTTGAAATTTATTCAGAGTTTTTATATCAAAAATATAGAGGAAGAAAGGAAGTTACTTACTGATGTGTAAGTACTTTTTTTTTAAAAAAAGAAATTTATATGGAAATTTAATTTTTCTTGGAAAATTTATTTAATTTTGGACTTAATAGTAGGAATTTCTTTATTCTGATATTTTTTTGCTTTCCTGACATGTGTTTTATAGTATTTAAGGTTTCGTTCATTGTCTACTAAATGGTCATTACTTAATTTTTTTGCTTTAATTTTTCTGTACTTAGAGTGATTTTTACCTCCTCGAATTTCTTTAATAAAATTTGTACCGTCATTAATTTCAATGTCTTTTCTGTTTTCATTTAATTTATTAATAATTTTATTTTTTATATTGACAAGTCTTTCGTGTATTTCTGGGTATTCTGAATCTGCAATTTTCCCGTTTATAAAATCGATTGGTTTTTTGTTGGTTGTACTGTGAATAGTATTATTATAAAAGTGAATTATTTTGAAAATTTTTTCTTCTACAGTCCATGAATTGTTTTCTTCATGGTGTTTTAATAAACGTATATGCTCGTTTATTGTACTATGCAATCGTTCTATGTCTGCGTTAGAAGTATGATTGCTATTAGAGGTATAATGGATTTCAATATGTTCTTTTTCTAAGAATTCGCGTATTGGTAAAGCTTTAAAACCGAGTTCGTTGTCAACAACGATTTTTTTCATTTTTCCGTAAGTACTGATATATTGTAATAACTTTGTTTTGAATTCGTTCCAGGTACGGCTTTGAATTCTATATGCCTGAGCATGTTTTGTAAATTTGTCAATAGTGGTCATAAATAAGGTTTTTTGTAGACTATAAAATACATCTATATGAATAATTTCGTTTGGTTTTGATGGTGTTTCAGTTATTTTATAAGGTATCTTAGGTGGTTTTCTTTCATATTTTTCAAGTGAACAGACCTCACAATTGTTAATAAACTGTGTTATTCTTAATTTTAATTTGGGATGGTAAATTGAATCTTTTAATTCCTTAAAAGTTTCGTCTATGCCTCTGTGATTTTTACTTCTATGTTGTTTTTCGATTAATTCCGCGAGTTTCTCTTCGCTCTCTATATCTTCTAATAATTTTGTACATCTTATTATTTTAAATTTCTGGTTAGTGGAAAATAAATTTTTGAAGGTATTATGAAATTCGGTATAAAATTCTTGATCAATAATTATTGCATTGGTTTGTTTAGGATTGAAATGGGTTTTTAATAAAGTAATAGCAGTTTGGTTATCTAGATGTTTTATTCCTATAATTTTTCTGTTGTTATTGAATATTTTAGTAGTTTTTATCCTTAGAGAACCTGAGTTTATTTTATTTATTACTATTTGGTTTTTAAAGAGGTTCAAAGGTGCGTTTGTATTAAGGATTTCATTGGAGTTTTCGACTGTTTCTGAAATATTAATTTCTGGATTATTTATTCTGGATAGAGCGTCCGCGTTGCTATTAATTCGGCCCTTTTTATATTTAATAGTGTAATTAAATTCTGATAATTTTAGTCTCCATCTTACAAGTTTTGAGTTAGGCTCTTTTATTGAAAAAAGCCAAGTGAGGGGTTTATGATCTGTTTCGATCAGAAATTCTCGTCCAAAGAGATAGGGTCGGAAATATTTTGTTGCCCATACAATTGCTAATAATTCTTTTTCGATGGTGCTATAATTTATCTCATGTTCGTTTAGTGTTCGACTTGCATAACATAACGGGTGATCATCTTGAGATAGCACGGCTCCTAAAGCGTAATGACTCGCGTCTGTTGTTAGAGTAAATTTTTTACTGAAATCTGGATATTGGAGAACTGGGTCATTTACTAAAATTCTTTTTAATGTTTCAAAGCTTTCCCTATATTCAGGGTCTGATATATCTAATTTTACTTCTTTTTTTAAATACTTAGTCATAGGTTTTGCAATTCGAGAATAGTCTTTTATGAATTTTCGGTAGTAACCGGTCAAACCGAGAAATTGTTTTATCTGTTTTTGAGTTTTTGGGATAGGAAATTTAGTTATACATTCGATTTTTTTCGGATTTGCTTTAATTCCATTTTGTGTTACAACATGGCCTAGAAATTCTGTTTCTTTCTTTAAGAATTCGGATTTATCCAATTGAACTTTTAAATTGGTTTCTTTTAATCTTTTGAAAATTTTTCTAATTGAGTTTAAGTGTTCCTGTAGTGAAGTAGAGAATATAATTATATCATCGAGATATACGAGACAGATTTTATTTATATATTCTTTTAATATATTATTCATGAGCCTTTGGAAGGTAGCCGGAGCTGTTTTGAGACCAAAGGGCATTCTTAGAAATTCATAATGTCCGTTTTCGACACTAAAAGCTGTTTTGCATATATCTTCTTCCTCGATCTCTATCTGATGGAAGCCTTTTGCCAAGTCAAGCGTTGAGAAATATTGGCATTTTCCTAATTTATCCAAGATTTCATCAATGTTTGGAATGGGGAACTTGTCATCGATCGTAACTTCATTGAGTTTACGATAGTCAATTACTAGTCTCCATTTTACTTTTCCACTAGCATCGGTTTTTTTTGGGACAATCCAAATTGGAGCCGAGTAAGGAGAGTTACTTGGACGAATGATTTTACTATCAAGCATTTCTTGTATTTGGCGTTCTACTTCGACTTTATGGACATAAGGATATCTATATGATTTTGCAAATATTGGAATATTGTCTTTAGTACGAATTTTATGTTTTATTGCATTAGTAAAACTAAGATTAGAGTTTTCTTGGTAGAAAATTTCTGAAAAATCACGAATAACATCAAATAATTCTCTTGCTTCTTCTTCGTTTAAATGTTCACTGCGAATTTGGTCAAAAATTGGTTTGTGAGTTTTTTCTTCTATTATATTAAAATTTTCATAATCAACTTTTTCAATTTCAATGTTATTTATTTCAAGGTTTTTGGTATCAATATTTTCTTTTAACGGAATGTCAATTGCAAAGTTATTTATATTATATATTCCTTCGTTAATAATTATTTTTCCATCGGGAGATTTATAGTTTTTTATAAAGACTAACCCATCTTTTTGATTTATAGGTAATTTTGTATTATTTTGGGTTATTTCTTTAAAGTTTAATGATAAAGTATTATGTTCTGTTATAAGTGAATTACTAGTATAATCAATTTTAGCTTTTAATTTCCTAAGAATATTATTACCGATAAGTCCGTCATAGAAATCGTGAAATTTGTAAGTAAGAAAGTCTAAGTAATCAGATGGGTTACCTAACTCTTCAAATTGAGGTATTTTTACTTTTTCTGTTATTGGGACTTTGCCTTTTATTGTTTTAATTTCTATTGGATTCATAGGTACTTTCCATTTTGGGTTGCAAATCCCTGGATTAATAATGGAGTGAGTAGCTCCACTGTCGATTAAAAATTTTAAAGGCTGTCTTTTACTTTTTAATATTATATAGGGTAGTTGCTGGGAGAGGCTATCAAATGAAAATTTTCTTCGACGACGTCCATAGGTTCCACTGGTTGGTTATTGGGCACATACGGGTTTTGTCTTTGATTTTGGGCATAGTTATTTCGATTATAAAAGTTATTATATCTAGGTTGTGGGTAAAAATTTCTGTTATTATTTGCGTAATTTCTTTGATTAGGAGGACAAATATTATTATTATTATTATTATTATTATTGTTATTAAAGTTGTTTCGTTGATTTGGAGGGTGAGGATTATTATTAATATTATTAATATTGTTAACGTTGTTCCTTGGAGGATGAGGGTTATTATTATTATTATAGTTCCTAAAATTAGCATTATTTCTATTATTATTATTAAATCTTGTATGTGTTTGTCTGTTCTGTCTTCTGTTGTTATTTGTTTGGGATCCGTATGAACTTGTATAAGCGTAACCATTTGCAAAAAGTATTTCTATAGCATTTTCCAAATTTTCTGGATTTCGACAAGCTAAGATAGTTCGCATTGGTTCAGGGATTTTCCCTTTAAAAACATTGAGTGCCATTCTTGTGTTATTAATAGCACATTCATTGGCAGCAGGGCCTGGGCCCAAAGCAAGAACAGTTTTGTTATTCAATTTTCTCAATTTTTGTTTTAGTTCGTTATAAAAGTCAAGACCGTTAGTTTTAAATGTTACGGCTCTTAAATCGTCATATAATTCCTCTAAACCTTTTTTTTCACCAAAATAATTTACTAAAACATTTTTTATTTCCCTCCAAGAAGTAACCTGACAATTAATCTCTATCACTTCCCTAGCTTTATTTTTAAGTTTGCTTTTTATAATATCAGAGAATAGTAATTGTGACATATCGTCAAAAGTTAATAAAATGGGTTGAATTCTATCTATAAGATTTGAAAAAGTTAATAAGTCGTTAGGGTTACCGTCGAAGTCGGGTAACGAATTAAGATATTTTACTGGATCAATTCGTACAGTATTTAGTTCAGCCATTTTGTTTGCTTTTGAACAAGTGAATTTACAAAAAAAGTTTTGAACAAGAACAAATATTTACTTTAGTTCGACAAAATCTTATATATATATTTTAAAAATAGTTTTAAAAAAAAATGTTCTTACTTAAACTGCTAAACTGCTTTCTGGATCTACTGGAATGTTGAAACTTGAAGATGTTCTTAAAGATGAACTAAGATGAATATTTCTTTTTTTGTTGTTTTTTAAGATGAATATTTCTTTTTTTGTTGTTTTTTTTTTTTTACACAGCTTACAGTATTAATTTATTAAATAATTTTATATTTTTTTTTTTCTTTTTTAAAACAGTGTTACTGTTATTATATGCTTTATATTTTGTTTTTATTATTATTTTATATTTATTCGTAATTTTTATTTTAATTTAACGGTTACCTTTTTTAATATTATTATTATTATTTAGTTAACAGTTTTGTTTGTAACTATTTAACGTAAAAATTTTTTTTATTTTAACAGTTATTTTTTTTGAACTGCTTTAATTTACACGATTTAGTTAACAGTTTTGTTTGTAACTATTTAACGTAAAGAATTTTTTTTTATTTTAACAGTTATTTTTTTGAACTGCTTTAATTTACACGATTTAGTTAACAGTTTTGTTTGTAACTATTTAACGTAAATTTTTTTTTTATTTTAACAGTTATTTTTTTTTGAACTGTTTAAATTTACACAATTTAATTCATTTAGTTAACAGTTTTATTAGTAACTATGTATTTAAATTTATTGTAAATTTTATTTTTATTTTAACAGTTAATTTTTGAACTGTTTAAATTTACAAAATTTAATTTATTTAGTTAACAGTTTTATTAGTAACTATGTATTTAAATTTATTGTAAATTTTATTTTTATTTTAACAGTTAATTTTTGAACTGTTTAAATTTACACAATTTAATTTATTTAGTTAACAGTTTTATTAGTAACTATGTATTTAAATTTATTGTAAATTTTATTTTTATTTTAACAGTTATTTTTTTGAACTGTTTAAATTTACACAATTTAATTTATTTAGTTAACAGTTTTATTAGTAACTATGTATTTAAATTTATTGTAAATTTTATTTTTATTTTAACAGTTATTTTTTTTGAACTGTTTAAATTTACACAATTTAATTTATTTAGTTAACAGTTTTATTAGTAACTATGTATTTAAATTTATTGTAAATTTTATTTTTATTTTAACAGTTAATTTTTGAACTGTTTAAATTTAGACGATTAAATTTATTTAACAGTTTATTTTTTCTGTTATTAAATTTATATCTTAAATGCAGCGATTACGCGATAAAGTGTTGAAACACACGTAACTTTTTCGGCTTGATATTGTTCAGTCAGACTCTACTGAACTTTATGCGGTTGTAGTCTTTTGCAATATCAAAAAGTTACTTTGCGATATCCTACCGACTGCGCCATTAAACAATTCCGGCTTTTATTTAATAAAAAAAATAAAACACTTTGATTTTAATTTAGTTTTAAATATTTTTATTATCCCGAAATTGGGTCTTGTAATTGATTGTAGAATTAAGACTGATTTTTACATGAAATTGGATTGATATTTATACTAAAATTTAGTTAATTGATTATATTGAAAATGCATTGATATGCATTTTCACAACCATTTCCGAGGAAAAATAACTTTCCAATATACTTTCAATAATTATAATTTTACCTGTACTAAAGGTTCAAATATGCTGATTTAGCTAATTTATATATAAAACAATTGATATGAATGAATGATGTAATATATTATTGACTTAATTATGTTGTTTATTATTGTTATGTTAGAATATGCTTACGCAGCTATTTATGTTATATTTATATTATGGGTTTGAGAGGTATTGTAATACCGTTAGTTATAACATCTAGGCTAAAGTAGAAAAAAGGAGTGGCTCGAAGTGTAGGGCACGAAGGCAACTGAACTAATCAAAATATAGACTTCTCTTCAACTTAATTTTGAAATAAAAACTATAATTAATAAATTATCCCTTATTGCTCTGTAGGCTTAATTTCCCTCTTCCTATTTTTCCTTGTTTTGTTGTTTTTTTTTTTGTTTTTATATTATTTTTGGTAGTAAGAATTAAAGATTAATATAAATGACTTATAGATTCGTGATTGAAATATGGTTTTCGTTTAAATCTCAGGTATAAATCAAAAAAAAAATAAAACCAACTCAAACTCAATTACATTTGAATAATAGAAATTTTTGAAGTTATAAGATACAAAAAAAAAAAAAAATAATATTGAAAATTAAAGTACAAAAAAAAAAAGTGTTTGAATAATAATTTTAGAGTTCTTTTTTTTTTTTTTAGTTGTGAATGACAAAGCATTCTAATGAAATTCTTAGAAATTTTTTTTTTTTTTTTTTTGAAATTTGAAAAGAGAAGTTCTTCTTTTGTTATTTGATCTTTTTTAATCACATACAAAAATTATAAAATTCCAAAAAAAAATAACCAAAATACTTAATAATAAGTTTTAGTTTAGGTTAGTTATGGTTATTAAAAAATATTGTATTATAGATGAAAAAACAACAACTGAATATTATTTTATTTGGAAAAAAATTAAATTACGAACCAAGGTACCTATTATTAAGAAAAAAACATGATGTATCTACAGATATTTTTTTAGGCTGTTAGATTTAAAAAAAAAAAAAAACTAATGTGCCTAGCTATATGTACTTGTTTAATACTTTGTAAAGTATAAGTATAATAAGATCTTAACAATATATTTTTTAATTACTAATCATCATTGTTAATATACTGATGATGATTAAGAATTTTTTTTAGAATCTTCTTAATAGTTTGTTGACTTAAAAAGAAATTCTTCAAATAATATATGTGTGTATATTATGAAAAGAATTTTAGAAATAAATTAAAAATCTATATAAAGTAATAATTTAAAAATAAAAAAAATTTAGTAGAAATTATGAATTATTATAATAATACATGTTATTATGTATAAATTCTTATTTCTATGTATAGTAAGGTACTTTGATGACAGAGTACTTTTAAAAAATTTTTTTTTAAAAAGTTTTGAAATATTTTAAGAATTTAGTAAATCATTATTTGTTTGTAATAATTACATAATTCATCAATTTTTTTTTTTCCTTTCTACTCCCTTAGGGCTTAGGGCTTTTAAAAAGCCTTTCCATCTGTTTCTATTTAGTGCTCTGACTTTAATTTGAGACCATGTTTTATTTAGTTCTGTTATTTCTCGCTCTACTGTTCTACGCCATGTATTTCTAGGTCTACCAACATTTCTCTTTCCTTGAGGGTTCCATTCCAGGACTTGCCTGGCTATGCAGTCTGGGGGTCTTCTAAGAATGTGACCTATCCACCTATATTTTCGTTTCTATAATTTCTATTCTTTCCCATAAATCTTCATTTCGTATTCTTCTTGGCCATAGTATATTCTGCATATAATCCGGAGGCACTTGTTTACAAATACTTGTAGTTTATATGTTTCTTTCTTATTAACTAGCCAAGTTTCACTACCATATAAGAGGACAGATTTTATACATGCTTGGAATATTCTAAGTTTAGTTTTTCTTGCAATTTGGGATGACCTCCATATTTTCCACATTCTTCCAAATGTTGCTCTGGCTTTCGTTAGTTTATTATTATCAATAGTTTATTTAAAATTTAATTGGATTTTGCTTTGAACTTTATTATCAGTTGACTATTTGTTGCTGCAATTTACTTTGTTTGGGACTTCTTGCATAAGAAACTATTTTTTTCTTGTAGAAGTTTTCTTTACATCATCTTTGAACTTCTCACCTTTGATTCTTTCATGATTTGTCAGATAAGACTTAAGAGCTAATTACTTAGTATCCAATTCATTTAATAAACTTAGTGTTTTCAATAAACTATTTCTAATCCAATTACTTCGATGACCCTACTATTTCACTAATCACGTATCATATATCAAAAATTTTCAATAATCAGTCCTGTTATAAGTGAAAGTTTTTCGGATTTTGAGAGAGAGAATGGAAATCTCAGAAGCCAACCATTGAAACTTTGCGATGTTTTTTTTAGGTACTAAGCGACTTTAACACGCAATAACCACTGTCCTTTTTGAACCAACTGAAGAGTGCGATCTGTGATACAAATGTACTGTTTGGGTATAAGGATGGTGATATGGAAGAATTTCGGAGTTTGAGTTGAGGATATTTGGTATTGTATTATTGTTGAGTTAAGTGTCAAAAATAGCATCATTTAAATAGCGCAGTTAGTGGATCTTTTTTGAGGCTTCAATATTGTTAATGACTCTTTTTTCTCGGCTTCAATATTACAATTTATGTACGAA
Organism: Dolichopus griseipennis; assembly: GCA_963082915.1. Lineage (NCBI taxonomy): Eukaryota > Metazoa > Arthropoda > Insecta > Diptera > Dolichopodidae > Dolichopus > Dolichopus griseipennis. The sequence goes on along the minus strand of OY720442.1, from coordinate 96,296,035 downwards.
CATTCTGCTTTATTTTCTGAATGTTTTGCGGTTTGTTGAAACGAGTTTACGTCACCCCACAAGAAGTTGAAGAAACCCCACAAAAGAATTAGTCGCAGTGAAATCTGATATTTTTGAAAAGTTGGGGTTTGCTTTTTGCAAGAAATTGGCATATTATAGCCGTTCTGGTTCTTTTCGTGGTAAAAATTCTTGTGGCAATTGAGTTTTATATGGAAAAATCGTTAGATCAACTTTTTTGAATGGCGTCGTTGCTATTCTATGCAGATTCCCAGTTGAGTTGCATGAGTTTATACCACGTGGATACGTGAAAACACTTATTCGTACAGCATCTTCAGTTTGTTTAGTGTGAACTGGCCGAGCAACATTCATCAACATTCATTCACGGTTCATCACCTCGTGGGCTCTACCGCCTACTGCAACTGTGATGACTTCCAATGTAAACATGGTAAGAAGCTTAATAATCCGTGTGGAGAATCAGAGCCCGGAAACATATTAAAGTTCAACAATTTGTACACATTCTAGCACTGAGTATGATGACATATAATGTTACAAAATTTCCCTCAAAATCCAATAAAATAAAAATAAAAAAAAAATAAAGTATTTCAAATCACTCAATACAAGTTGGCGGGTTATAAATACTCGTATATAGTTAGTTGTTGTATTTAGCCAATATTTTACCAATATTTTGAATCTAAAATATCAATTTAAAATTAAAGCCTAATATTTATAAATTTTTATAGATTATTTTTTTTGTATTTATACACCCCTATACCACGGCTTGTACACGAAATGAACATGGATTTAGGGAACATTTAGGGAAACAAACGATTCGCATCTCCTTTAAAGATAATTTGACTACTAAAAATGTCCCTTAATACACAAATCTTTTACCTATACCTATACACACCTTTTTAGTTTTCTTCCTGTTTATATAAAATTGTTTTTATTATTATAGGTATGACAATAGTGGCTTACCTTAAATTGGTATTATTTAAAACCCACAACACTTTCAATTATATGATACGTACCACAAATAAAAATTTAAAAAAAAAAACTTATTTGGGAAATACCTTCTATTTCCGTCAGTTTTAAAATTTTATTATATTCCTCCTATCATTCTTATATATATATATATATATATATATGTATTATGATTGTAAACTTTCAAACAATTAACTATAATCAATTTATGATGTAACAATTTTTTATTTTTAAATCAGTAGCATTTTACTGCGATCAACAGATCATTATAATGGTAAATAAATAAAAAAAATAAAAATAACGAAAAAAGAAGACAAGAGAACATAATCTTCTTTACAATTTTCCGTTTTTTTTTGCTTAAATCCCGTATAAAATAACTTCCAACACCAGAACAACATCATATATAACAAACAATACCATTAAATTCTGTGTTAAAAAAAAAAAAGAAGAAGATAACATTGCGGGATATAACATATATAGAATGTAACAGGTGTTAAATTTTATTGCACATTAAGCGGTAGGGAATCAGCTACCAAATCATTATTCACATAAAAAAAAAAGTTTTTTTTATTCTGATGGTCTTTAGAAAATTTTTTTTAACGATTTATTTGGCATTTGGTATATGGAGGATAATGTACAATAGATACTGAACATATTATTTTGTACTTTTAACTATTTTAAAACTTTTATTCAATATATATACATAACTATTAATTTGCTTTACTATAAATTTAGAAGATTGCATCTATTTACATTACAGTGTGTAATGTGTTTAATTTTAATAAAACTTCTATTTAATTTTCAAGGCCTGGTCTTAGTTTGGCAATGCAAGTTAAATAGTATGACATTAATCTTGAATTACTTCTCATAAAACTGTCATGATATTGAATCTATGTTGTAGATTTTTTTAAAAGATGTTTTATATTTCAAAAAGCATTGTAAAAATTATTTTAGATGCACTAGGAGTATAGATGTTTCATTTACCAAAGCCATATCTTCCAAATTTCTCGAAGCCATGCTAATGGGTTTAAAAACAAAAGTAGTTTATACTGGTTCACATAATTGATAATTTTAATTAGGTTAGGAGGCGAAGGGAATTTATTCAGTTTTAAAGGTCGTACCAATTATGACAGACCCTATGCCATGAGGTTAAACGATGAAATAGGTAATTGTAGTCCTCAAATTTTATTTAAGAAAACAAAGAAGCGAAAGGTTTTAAATCAGAAGAGTGACAGCAAAAAGTCGTTTTGAATCTGTACCTTTATGGTTTTTTGCAGTCAGTGTAGAACATTCTTGTAATTTTTATTCATAATATCTCCTGAATCTATTTACATTATAGTGTGTACTGTGTTTACTTCTTATAAAACTTCTATTTAAATTTCAAGGCCTGGTTTTAGTTTGGTAATGCAAGTTAAATAGTATAACATTAATCTTGAATAACTTCTCGTAAATCTTCAATAATGCTGATTATATGTTATAGATTTCTTTAAAAAGTATATTAGATTTCAAAAAGCACTGTATAATTATTTTGGATGTGCTAGGTGTAAAGAAATTTCATTCACTTAAGCCATGTCCTCCAAATTTCTCGAAGCCATACTAATGGGTTGAAAAACAAAAGTAGTTTATACTGGTTCACGTAATTGATCATTTTAATTAGGTTAGGAGGCGAAGGGATATTATTCAGTTTTAAAAGTCCTACCAATTTCGACAGACCCATGTCAATTTGTTAAACAATAGGTAATTGTAGTCCTCAAATTTTATTTAGGGGAACAAAGAAGCGAAAGGTATTAAATCAGAAGAATGACATAGCAAAATTATGTTTTGAATCTGTATCTCTATGGTTTCTGGCAGTCAGTCTAGAACATTCTTGTAATTTTAAATGAAGCCCTTGTCACATTATTTATACTATAAAAATATTAATAAAAATATTAAAATTTCAATTGAATACAAATTTTTATTTTTGAATTTTTTTTTTAATTTTCCCAAAAAAATTTAGAGAAATTTTTGAATGAATTAATTAATTAATTCTAAGAAGATTGTCTAAAATAAAAACATGTTTTAAAATTCAGTGTTCGTGTTTTGATTAAGAAATTAAACAAAGTTTTTTGTCTTTTAATTTTTATTTATTTTAAAATAATAAAAGAATAAATTGTTTTTTATTTCATTTTCTCTTCAAATCTCTCTTTCTTTCTTTCTCCAATAAGAGAAGAATACTTAAAATAAAAAGTCCCATTAAATACGAATACTAAAATATAGTCGAGGAATAAGAATTAGTTAAAATTGAACAGATAGTTGTTAGGTATAAAAAAAAGAATATAAAATTAAAATAAAAATATAACTAAAGTTATAAAATAAAATTAATAAAATAAAAGGTATTAACGTGTTAAACGTTATTCACGTTTTTGCATTTATTATAAATTGTAACCAACTTTCTTGCTATTAAACATATTCATCCTAAATCACTAATTTATACCAATTCTTTTGATTACTTTTTTGGAAAATATGTCTTAATTCAAAAGAACAAAACAATTTAATCATTATTATTATGTATTATGATGTATTTCATCATAATAATAATGATCATCATTATTACGATCATCATCTGAATTAAAAAATATACGTGCAATATAATAAAATTTGATTTCACATTACATAAAAAAAAACTGTTAATTTGGTAAAATAATAATTAAGTATATTGGAGGAACTATTGAAATCGTATAGAATTATTATATCGGATATAATATTAAATTTATTATTTTAAATCAAACATATTTGGTTATAATATTAACTATTGTTTTAAAGTTTTTGGATTAATAGATTATTAAATTAAATTATGAACATACACCTATTTAATGAATAGCCTCAATAATTAAATTTAAATGTAGAAATAAAAAGAAGTGAGACAAAACCAATTGATTTTTCTAGAAGTTTAATTATATTATTTAACTATAAATCTTAGGTATTTTTTTGGAGTACCATGTCTGTTATTCCTCTAATATTACAAAATCTATTTTGCTTTTAAATAAAGCGAAGCTTCATGACAAAGTTTAACAAAATCCAAAATCGCGTCTTACTCCAAATTAGCGACCTCTGCGTGCAGCTTCCCCTTTTCTTAGGACTCGTCCTAATATTGGAGCTATAACCCTTTTCTATAGATAAGTATCTGATATAGGTATCGACACTTGCTCTATTGAATTAAAATCAATAATGCCTCACTTTAAACGATTCCAGGCTGGGAGGCTTAAAGTGTCCTTCCTACACAGTGGAAATACTGGTTATATAAACTCATTTATTGTGAGAACTTTTAGAATATGAAATAGCCATTATACAACTTCGAACTTTTCAAAAATAACTTATAAGCCAAGTCTATACGTATATTTTACATAGTTATGCTTAAAGGAATTCATTCCTACAGTTTGACTAGCGTCCAAAAAAGAAAAAACAGCTTAACTTGTAAACCGTGAAGTACGATTAAAAGCATATTTAATAATATGCAAAAAATGTTAATGAAGGAAAATGACAAATATTTAATTAAAACTTACAATTTTTATTACTTAATTTTCATATTGGTCACTTTAACCTTATTTCATATGAAGCATTTTCCATAAAAGAGAATATAATGGAATCTAATTAATAAGTCGAATTCTTTTGCTCAATTAAACATTTGGGCCTTTTGAAGTTTTGTGATTAATAATGTACCAAATTTTTCCAAATCTTTTATATAATTCTAATATATGTTTGGGTTGATCCAACTCTCAGGATATCATTTCCAAGTTTTGTTTTAGAGTCTTATAACAGGCTTAATCATCTTCAATCTTAACTTGTTTTGCAAGATAAGAGTCCGAATAGTCCTAAATTTCTTAAACAAAATTTTCCAAAATCTCTTTCCCATCCTCAGTAACGCAACCAAATTGAACATTTGTATTTAAGATCACATCCAAAAATTTGATATAAAAAGGGTGGGGTTTAAGTGTGTTGAAGTTTCGAACCGCACATAAAAAAATTCCGAACAGTTTCCAAAGATGGATTTCAATGTTTTCAACTGTCCCAAGATTGAAAAAAAATGAGAAGAGTTAAATTGTTACCAACCTTTAATAGTTAATACTATGAAGCTCTCAATTTCAATTTATAAGCTTTTTAAACATTCTAGATCCATGTCTTGTAATTCGTAATACTATATAACTTCCCGCTTTAATTTTACAAGCTTGCCAAATATATTAGATCCAAGTCTTTTGTTCAAGCCCAGAGTATCCAAGTCTTCTTTGGCTTTTTTATTTAGAATTGAACCTATTTTCACTATTCACATCCATTTTAAGAGAACACACATATCAATAAAAAGGTATACAAATTTTAAACTCAACTTTATATTAATTAATTGTATAGGTGTACGGTTACCTTAATTTTTTTTTTATTATTAAACTTGTGTACTGTTACCTTAATATTTTTTATTATTATTAAACTTGTGTATTGTTACCTTAATCTTTTTTTTATTATTAAACTTGTGTATTGTTACCTTAATCTTTTTCATTATTATTATTATATATTAAACAGTACATATATGTACGTACGTTTTAAAACGCATGAATAAAAGACAGTTATTTTAAATGGTTTTGTTTTACTGTTTTATTATTTAATTTTATTTATTTATTTTTTTTTTGTTTTTTAAATTCTTTAATTAAATTCTAGTCAGACTCTTATTTATGTCGTTAAACAATAAATACTAAAAAAAAAAAAACAGTAAGAAATTAAAATTTTGTATACCCTCTTATGAATTAAACAAATTATTTATATATTTTTTTTTTAAACTTATTGTTTTAGAGACAATTAAATATAATTTCTCTATTTTTATTTTTGTTTTTTGTATTTTGAAAGACTGTCTCTTTTTTATTTTAAAATATAATTTCTTTTTATTAAAAGAACTGTACACATATTAACAGATACAATTAACAGATACAAAGTTATACAGATACAAATTAATTTATTTTATTAAAATACTTAGTATATACATTTGAACTCCAGATGGTATGTTTAAAAGAAGTAAAAGAATCTAAAATCAAAAATATATTAAATAAATTTATTAAATACAAAAAAAATACAAAAAAAAAAAATTTAATATTAATAGAATTTAAAAAATTATTTTAAATTTATCAGGCATGTCATCGAACTTGACAAAATTAAATAAATTCCTAAAAACAAATATATACATATATATATATACAATAATAAAAATATAAGTCTCCAAAATGAAAATGTAATACATATATTTCATAAATATAAATGAGTTTAATGTTTAAATATATATATATATATGTATATATATTGTAAGCATTTGTAATTAAATGATTTCTATCTTTAGATAGTTTCTTAAAGAGGGAAAAAAAAAATTATTTTAAAATTATTTTCAATTCAATTCATTTTTTTTTTTTTAATAAAACACTTATAAAATGAAATTCATTTTTATTCTGCTGTTCGTTTTTTTTTTTTTTGTTATTGTATACATATAGAAAATATATATATACATATATGTATATTTTTGTAAATATAAAATTCAATTTCATTTTTATAAGTACCGTGAAATATATATACATAACTTATTTTTGTATATATATATAAAATAATAATATATGTAAGTATATGTATATTATTTATGTAATAAATTGAAGTTCTTTTTCGTTGAACTTTTCTTCTTAAAATGTCTTTTCATTTCTATATTAAATCTTTTGATTATAAATTTATTGAAAAAAAAAAAAAATTAGGATTGCCAACTTATGTAAAATTATTGAACTCCCACATTATTTTATTTATATGTTTATTTGTAGTACGAGACAATAGTTAATATTCTGATAATTTCTGATAAATTCTAATCCTTTGCAGATTTGACTTTTCGACTTATCATTTAATTATTGTTATATACACTATAGTTTTTATTAGATATGATCCGACCAGGGTTTGAACCAGAGATTTTTCGATTGAAAAGCTGCCACTTTACCACTGAGCTATCAGATTGCATTTTTTATTATCTATGCAAAGCGAAATATATGTAGCGTATAAACTGCTCAGTCGATTATCATGAAAATTTATATATAAAGGTTTTTGGGTATATGAAGAGTGTTTTTGTGCTAACCATTAGCTCTAATGAAACCGCCAAGTTGGAGTTGTTAGTTTCAACCCTTTTGTTCTAAAATAAAAATGGTTTGACCGATTGACTTCAAATTTTGTATACGTGTTGCTCTTTGACTTTATAAACAGACTTGGAATTAGTTAACCCATATCGGCACAATAGATTAATCTAAAAAATTTATGTAAGTGTATTATGTTCAATTTTGCATAGTATTGCTATTACAGTATACTTCAAAACAAAGTCTCAAAAAATCTTTTGTCTAGTTCCATTAACCATTTGCGGCACAATTTACCATGTGCGATTTCTTTCAATAAGAAACCTATTGAGAGGCGCAGAAACGCGCATATGATATTAGTTAATAATCAATAAATTTAGAGGTTATTTGAAAATTATAATAAATTTTATATCAAAAAATATATAAGCAAATATATGTTGCTAGACATTTTACCGAATTAGACTAGAAATAGATTACATAATGCTACATAATGCTAAATTTCTCAAACTAAATTCATCAAATCCTGAATATATCCTTTATAATATACTTATTCTTGAAATTAAATTGCATATTCGATTCAAAGGTCCTATTCTAAAATTTGGTTTTAAGGGACGATGTGTTGGTTTATGTTTAATAATCTCACACTGCCTAAGGAAACTCAGCACAATTTCGTTGGATGATTTGCAAAGGTTTTTACAGTTCCTGAAAATCTCTGTTCAAACTTTCCACTTAAAAAAAAATTTTTCATCACTCCTTATCATAAAACTGTACTTCGTAATTTGTAAGTTGTTTTGTGTTCTAGTGTAGACTATATAAATAAAATTCTATATTATATTAATTTAATGAAACATTTCTTCTTTATACCTCATACAAATTTCCGCATCCTGTACATAATTTGACAATCCTAAATATCTTAAACTCATATCCTGTCAAATTCCTATCTTCGAAAACGAATTGTACATTTGTATCACATGTCTCTTTAATGTTTGGTTTAAAATGATTGTTCTTTTGGTGTGTTAAAGTTCAAAACTATTCAAAGGAACACCGTACAGTTCCAATTGATGACTTTTGAAGCCTCCAATTCCCTCAAAAAAAAATATTGACTACTCGTCTTATCTCGATATCGATCAGTATATTTTCAGTTTCACTATCACATATGGCTTTAAAATTTTAATTTACATCTTTGACCTATCTTACCTTACATTGTTGGGTTTGGCATTTAGTATTTAATTATCATTTTAATTTCTATACTTAATATTAATTTTGTAGTTTTGCTTATAAGTACATACCAATTGATGTCATAACCCATGACTGCTGCAGTGAATATAAAAATTCAATTAAATATGTTCTAACTTTAGTATATGTTTCATGAGTTAAATTAACAAAATCTCAACTTAAAATTGTCCTCCCACAAGAGTTTTTTTTTCAATTGTAGTTGCAAATTAATTATTAATAACAGTTGGCAACTCTTTATGAAACCAAATGAAAAATAATTAAATGTACACATAGATATAGGTACAATTTAAGAGGAATTCAAAAATAAATATGATTAACTATTGAACTGTTTTTATTTTTTTTTGTTTTATTATTTTATTTTACGGTTTTCTTATAATTTTTGTTTTTTTGTTTTAAATTTCTTATTTATTTTTTATTTTTATATTCATTAAAAATTTAAGTAAAAAAATGGAGAAGAAGAATTAATATTAAACGTCTACTTAAAAATTATTCTCAACGCTTTCCCTCTTGAAAATTAAAATTAAAAAAAAAAACAAAAAATTTAAAATGTATCTTCGAAATTCGAAATGAATTAAAATTATTATTTGTTTTGTATTTGGTGCGATTTTGTTGTACTGTATTTTAATGAGTACAATTTTGTGATATTCTTTTCTCAAATGGTTGATGAGTACAACTTTAAAGTTTTTTTTGGTTTTTTTTTTGTCGCCAGAATAGAAAAAAAAAATCGTTTAGTATTTTTTTTAGCAGTTTTCTATTTGGTTCAATTTTTTTTCTACATATTTGTATTAAATATTTTACTTTGAGATAAAATTAGTATTTGGTTGAAAATATGAAATGTACGAGGCTTAATTAATAAAATAAAAAATACAATAATAAGATGGGCTAATATATTCGAGGTTGATATTTTATTAAACGCGTAGTCAATCCGGTCGTTGGCGTAATGGTTAGGACATCAGTCTTTTATTTGAAGGGTCGCGGGTTGAAACCCTAGTCAGATCATTTCTATTAAAAATATTATAATTTACATAATATAAAATATGAGGCACACCTGAAAAGGAAAGGTTGAATTACTCACTTATCACATTGTATGAGGTAAGGGACTGTTTATGAATAAAATAAAATAAAAATAAATGCCTAGATTCTATGCAATTTTAAAAATTCTCATAAACTGTTCAAAAGTCGTATTTTAAAGTTTGAGAAGACATAAACCAAACTTATTATAATCTTTTAAATTTTATCTTTTGCAGATTTAGAAACAAATTGCACATCAAATTGAACAGTTTCAAATACCAACAATCAATTATATCATTTTGTTGCCTGAAAAACTTGGTATCAAAGAAATAGGGATGAGCATATAATATACTCTTTTCACATGAAATTTATCTATTTCTAATTAATTTAAACTTTTTTCAAATTAAATTGATCGTAAGTTTTTTTTTTTAAAAACGACCCCACATCTTGAGACACAGAAGCCGAACTGTCTTATTTGAAAAACTAAATAACGAAAACAAATGAACATAAGTCACTAAAATTGGTTTCTAAAATAAATTTTTGGGCAGGCTTTCTGATCGAACTTATATTTAAATAATTAAAATTAAATTTACTTGCTGTATTTCAGTTGTACTAATTAATTAAGGTTTAGAATAAATACTTTTTTTTCAAAAAAATGTTGATCCAACTACTATATCCCAAAAACGGGCCTGATTAAAAAGGCCTAAATTTAATGTGAAAATTAAGGGCTATATCTAGTTTAAAAAATACCAAATTCATTTGAAAATTGACAAAAAGTTCATAATATTTATGATATTATTATGCATTGATAAAATTTGAGTTTGGGATGCTTTTACCATTCAAAATATCACTCCCATGTTCTAGTAAACTTCTCATACTTAAATAAAACTACCGCGTTATACTAATCAAATTCTTGTATTCTGATCAAAATACCCTGGCTTGAAAATTGGAGATATACAGTAGTACTGACAGATTAAAATAGTGTTCAACAAATGTTTATATGAACAATTGTCTACGTACATATAATATGGATTTAAAATATGTATTTTATCTATAAAAATATTTTTAGCTCAAATGATCTAGTCTCAAAGTGTGACACTGTAGTAATATCGCATATACATGCAATTTTGAGGTTAACCATAGATGAAACGAGACAAAACACAATGTGAAAGTTTTTATAAGAATAGAAATATACTAATAAACGTGTTTAATAATTAAATGCGTTCTACGTTTTTTGAGTTCAACTTTTAGATACCCAAAATAAATAAGACTGTCTTATATAAAAAATGAAAAATTTTATATGACATAATTATCTACTTTTGTTTGCAATTGAACTGTTTGATAGAAAATTAAAAATATTTGTTTTTTTTATATTTAATTACAGAAGACTAAATAAAAAAAAATATATAATACGACCAAAGTGCGACCTGGACTTGAACCGAGACGTTTCGATTAAAGATCCGACGTCCTTATCACTACACCATTAAGCGATTATTAATTTAACTACATATTGTTTATTATTCTATTCATTTTCTATTTAGTTAATAGTTCTGAAGATATTCATATCAGTTTAAACAATTTGTGTGGCAGCTTTCCAGAAGCCTTTGTCCGAATTAAACCAAAAACAATAGGGAACTTACAAATTGCATAAAAATTACTTTGTGTAAGTTTCGAAACTCTAGATGCCTTAGTTTTCGAGTTATCGTCCTGAGAGATGGACGGACAGATACACTCTACGGGATCGCTTATTTTTTAATGCTGATCCGATACGTATCGATGCGTTACAAACTAAGGAGTAATATTAATATACCTGTGACCTTATTTGTATGCATGAGTATAAACATGTTTTGACGTTCTAATATTTTTAAAATTTAACAAATTTAACATCTCATTTATAGTTTACACAAATGTCATAATTTCCTAATTATCCCATTAATGTAATTTTAGTTTCAGTTACATCAGTAATTGAATTTTTGTCTTCTCATGATCAAGTACTTTAATTTAGTTACTAATTAATCATTTTTAATTATCCTAGAATTTAAACAAATTTATCATCTGATTTTTAGTTTACACAAATGTCATAATTTCCTAATTGTCAATTAATTTATTTTTAATTTCAGTTACTTCAGTAATCCAATTTTTGTCTTTTCATTATTAAGTACTTTCATTTAGTTACTAGTTACTAATTATTTATTTTTAATTAATCTAGAATTATATTATAAATGTAACAGTAAAAAGTTTCATTAAAATTTTTTGAAAAATTATAGATTTTACACTTTATGTTAGTGTTATAGTGTTTATACTTTATACATAGTGTTCTAAATATTAAATAATATAAAATAAATACAAAAGATTCTAATTTCCTTAACTTAAATGCATTTCATTTTAATTTCCGTATTGATTTTTTTAAAAATTAAATTAAAATGGAAAAAAACATTTTTTTAAAATTCCCTTGTATTTATTAAAATTGAATAAATTGAAAAAATAATGAAATTTTATAAAAAAAAAAAAATTAATCGAAACAAAAAATTCAAAAATTAGAAAAAGAAAGAGAATCTATAAATAAAATTAAAAATTATAAAAAAAATTGTACCATCAAGTACTTTTTATAATCGTACCATTTTTTTTTTTTACATATTCTTCTATACTTTTCTATATTCAATACTTAGTTTATTGTTTAATTCATATTATATATATATGTATGTAATATATATATATATGTATATATATATATAATTTTTTTTTCTAAATCTTTTATATTAATTTTCGAACTTTTTAATTCTTTTAAAATAATTTTTTTCATTATGATTTTATAGTTCACTGACACTTTTATTACCTATATTTGGAATATTAGAAGAGTGAAAAAACCCTTTAGGCTCTTAAATATACAATTCGAAAATAACAACAACAAAATCCACAAAAAAAAAATTGAATAAAATTATTTTAATTTAATTTTTTTTTTTTCTTACTTTTCTTTCTTACACCATATTTTAATTACAAAAAAAATGTGGGGGTGGGGAGAATGTATATACGCATTACTATTACTTATTATTTATTAAAGTACTTTTTTAATATCTATTTGTAATTCTCAAAAAAAAAAAAAATTAAAATTAAAAAAAAAAAAAAAGAAAATTAAAAAAAAAAACACTTTAACCTCTTCAAAATATCAAAAAAAAAAAAATTTTAAATTTTAAAATAATCAAACGACAATCAATCGAATGTAAATCTTCGCATAATTAGATGTGAAGGCAAAAGGGGTTAAAAATATTTAAAAATATTTTTAATTTTTATCTTCGAATAAGGATGGCAAGAGTAAAATAATATCGCGGGCCAAATACATATTTTGAAATTAAAATGAAAAGTAGTAGAAAATATTTTCTTATGAACTATTATGACTAAAGCACCTATATATTCTAGAAGACTTATCATACGAAGAATACATGAACTTTAAAGCGATGCTTGTTTTTAAAGAATGCTTCGCCTCTGATGCTTGCTTTCTTTGTAAAGTATTTATTTACGAAGCTATAGTCATATTCTAACAGTTCAGTTATACGTATTACCGCCGTCTATTAAGTTATTTTCAAGTGCATTAATTTGGGAATTGCAAAAGCCAGAGATCGATATAATTTAAAAAGTTTTTGGGGAATTTTTATGGTATGAAAATGAAAAATTCAAAGAAAAATTTTTTTTTTTTAAATCTGAGCCCGCTCCCTAAATTTAGTCCCCAAAAATTTTAAATTCCGACTTTTCTATTTTTTTTTAGACATATTTAAAGAAAATCGGGGTTTGGGTTTTTTGAATCACAAGGATTCAACAATAAGAGCTTCCCTGATTTTTAGGACCTTTTGAATTCAAGCATACACTAATCAATCATTTCAATTGTTTCTACTGGGGACTCGAGGTGATGTGAGCTCGATTCATTCGATTCGATTCGTACAGGTTGTAAAATATTTAATTGAAAAAAATTATTAAAAACCGTTTTTTATTTATAAAATCACCTTGGTAACTAAATATAATTTAAATATAAATATTATATAATATATTAACAATATAAATAATATCACTTATAAATTAATAAAAAGTATTGGAAGTGAGAAAAAGGCGCTAAGCCTAGATGTTAGGATGATACTTACTATTCCCGATATAAAACAAAAAACTAGAAAACTAATACTAAATAACTAAATTCCAAGGGAACGAAACTTTTCAAAAGTTTTCCAGTAATACAAACTTATACACAAGCGACATGATGTATTTTTCATCATGTCATTGATGTCTGATAAGGCTTCACGAATGTGGGTGAACATTTATGAGCCAAAAAATAAATAAAAGTTTTAAGTCAATCTCTTCCTTTGGATCAAATTAGTAAAAGTAAAGTTTTCTTAACTCTTTTATTTGGGGTTAGGTTTTGAAGAATGTCGGTGGAAGATATACTATATATTCCTTCTATTGAACATTTACTCTTGTTTGCTTACACTTGCGCCATATTGCTAATTTCTATTTGTTGGGATGTTAATATTAATATAAAGTCTAAAATAATTCTCAGTTGAAAGCGTTTCCAATTTTCTTTGGACATAAATTCCCCTAAAAAATACGTCTTTACTCAGAAGGTTAAAAATTCGATTGAAATATTGATTTAAAATTTTTAAAAGTTCGAAGTTCTTCTATTTTTAATATTTAATTTTGTTTTCATTTTTTGTATTTGAAACTATTTTTGGGACGGTGATTTAATAAAAGGTTTACAATGACTGACTGTTTTCTATCTTAAAAATTTTTTGATGACAAAATCAAAAAAGACTTGATTAGAATTATATCCAATAAAATTTGAATGAAATTTTTTTCAATATTTTCATACTCAATATATAGAAATTATACTATATATACATAGATCTTACATACATATATGTATGTATGTGTTCACTACTACTACAAGCGAGAATATTTTGTATGGTGTATAAAGTGTGAACTGTGATTTGTGAATAACAAATTGTTCCTTGTATTAAAAAAATTGTCTGATCTACTTATATAATTATTTAGTGTTATTTATTTTAATTGAAAGATTTTTAATTTTTAATGCAATCGCATATAGACATAAAAATGTTGATCTGGAAAATGAATGGGTTTATGTAGAAATTAATTAAAGATAAAAATATAAAATACGATTTAATTTAGAAAGATATTGGATTAAAAAACTAAAGATGTTTATTACAACAGCTTCGTAATGCGACTATTAAAAAATTTGTTAATTTATAAATTTGTATATTTAATCTTTTACATGTATAGAAATAAATAGATAACATAAATTTAAAAGCATATGGTAAAAATTAAAAGTATCTTAAGATATAACTCTATTTACAATTGTTCTCTACAAAACTCTTCAAAATATATTGAAATGTTTCCAATAGTTAAAGCTCAATAAATTAAATGCTTCAAAAGTTCAATGCTTTTATTAAATGCTTCAATTATTCAATTATTTTATTTAAATGCATTTTTATTTGTAGAAATTAAAGGAAAGTTGTCTATGTGACATATTAGAGTTATTCGACATGTTTCATTTATTCGGTAGAGAACAGGACTTAATTTACATGCAAAATTCAGAAGTTGACCTGCCTTTTATAAGAAAAGCATGAATATTAAATATACATATTATTGAGCGCTCCAAAGAAATATATACAAAAAAAAATAAAAAACGAGTAGTTTCCTTTTAATTTCAATAAAATTATTTATTTTTACAAATACCAGTATTTCGTCAACGACATGCAGACGTTTTTTATTCTTTCAAGAAGAGTATCTATTGATTATTAAACGAGTACCGCCAATTCATTTGAATTATAAAAAGGTATTACATGCTAGACAGATTAGATTTGTTCGGTGTAAACACTTGGAAAAATCTTTAAAAAGAGAGATCGTGACGTAATTTACACGTGGGTCATTTTACCAAACGCCTTTCGAAAATTCTTTCAAAACTTCTTTAATTTCTCGCTTTTCGAACAATTAAAAAATTTTTGAACTAGCCTTATAAGGATCACCACTCTTTTTTTTAACCAATTAAATAATAATTTTTTGATAAGTGAGTATTTTTTGCTAATCAAACTTCATTAGTTTTTATTGATTAGTAAATAATCAAACTTCATCGGATTATTGGATTTTTTAATTAGTAATAAGTTGTTAGTGCGATAGAGCCCTGACCTTTCAAAATTTTTGACAGTGAATAAAAATCGAAACAAGGTAGGAAGCACTTTTGACATTTTCTTTTTTTTTTTTGAAAAGTCAAAAATTTTACTTTTAAAACTTTTAAAAGAGGATAAATAACTTTGTGACATTCTGATGTCACATTTTTTTAACTGTCAAAAATAAAAAGTTTTTGCAAACCGAACATAAAACTTTTTTAAACTTTTAGAAAATGGAATTGAAACGAACTGTATATCTATTTGCAAAATTTACGAAATATTAAAAGTAAAATTTCAACGGAACGGGAAACAAGGATGTCACTTTTCTTGCAAAATTATTTTATTCTTTAAAAATAAATGTATATATTACAAATAAATACTTTTACCTAACATATACAATTTTATATATGCATATGTATAAAAACATTATATCGTAATTCTAAGTTAATTAATCATATACAAATAACGAGTACCCACTTAATTGTGAATCATTCACATTATAATCTAAAAATGCGTATATTTATTTTGTAAAAAAAAAATATTGTTAAAATTTTAAGTTTTCGTAGGTTTTATTAATTAATTTGATTAAATTTCGGTGTTAATTTAGTATCTACACACCGTTCTTTTATATTTCGCATATTGATGTCATCATGTATATTGTATATTGATTAATATTGAAAAAATTAATTGAAATTAATTAAAATTTAAAAGAAACAAAATAATAAAATTTGTGTAATTCATAACTAATTAAAATTCTAAGAAATACATAAGTAATTAATAATATATGAGTCAGTAAATAATAATGAAATTAGAATTTCAGAAAATAAGGCAATTTAAACAACGCCATTTTGATTAAATTATTAATTTTAATTAATATTATTAATCGAAAATTAGTAAATGAAATACTTCAAGTAGTGACTATCTAGGGTGTTTTAAACCCGATGAAAATCCTTCGCATTTTTCATTACTTTGATTTCACTAAGTACATTTTTTTTTTTTTTTTTGTATTAAGCGCTAACTGTTTAACTCTTAAGCTAATAAGCCTTTGGTATAGGTTGGAACAGAGGATTATATAATATTCGTACTAGGCCTTATAACATGTAGAAACGTCTGAGATTTTCAATAGATACAATTCTATTTTTTGTTTCTATTGTAATATTTTGTATTTAAATTATATGGTGTTCTATATCTGTGAGTTATATTATTCCATTAAATTATTTGCTTACATTTTGTATTTTTTATTAAAGATATATAATTATTAATTATTGATTAAGCCATTAATTTGAACCCAATGGGAATCGTAGCTGAGTCGAGTCGAAAACCAAAAAAGTTTTTTCACTTTCACTGGGATTCGTACCCGGGCCTATTACATAAAAGGTCGGCACTCTAACCACTGTGCCACTAAGCCGGGAAATATACATAATGTATCATTTTACAATAGATTCTGTTCCATAGTTTTTCACTCGATGCACTGCATTTAATTAATTGCTTGTCATTTTCTTTTAAAAAATATGACTTATAAAAAACTTGACATGTTAATAACTTGAAAGACTAGTATGAATAAATGAAATCAAAATTCCTCTTCATTTATAATATACGTGATATGACGTCCTTATAAGAGTTGAAGATAATGGTTAGTATATATTATTTAAAATATTAAAAAATAATTCTGCAACATTTAGTTAGATCCTATTTATATAATTCAAGATCATATATCAATTAAAACTTTTTTTTTATGATTTTCGCAGTCAACAGCTTCGAAAATCTTAAAATCAGCTTAATTAGTATAGAATTACAAATTTTTTTTAAAAAAATTTTCAAAAAGCACCTGAAAACTTAACCCCCTCCCTGTTTGTAGTGTGAGATTCTTACTCATTAAAAAAAACCTCTATCCTTAGCCAGAATAATGAAATACGCACCCAGTCTACTTGCGCAGCATAAAGGCTGAAAAATAGCAATGGCACATAATATTCACCAAGGGTTGACTGTAAAACTCCAGAAGGAAAAAGTTTAATTCCCTGTTAAAATTTTTTTCAAATCATAAGTATCAAGAAACACATATGGGAATAATGGGTTTCACAATTTGTAGGTCCGGTTTATAAAAGAGATCCCTCATTTCTAGTTGAGGGAGTTCTAGTTTTAAAAAGCTGTACAGTATACAATAGTTATCAAACTGCTAAACAGCGTATATTACGTCGAAAGGATTAAGGTTTTGGCATAATATTTTATGTTTCTTCTGAAATATTACGAAGTCAATATTTATAGAACAGACAAAAGATTATAAGTCTTTTGTGCTGTATTTATCAATTATCATTAATGATACGAAAAGTCTTTTTTTTGTATCTTATCAAGAAGTTACAGAACGGTACTGAGTGCACCAGTATAAATATGTGAGTCTAATATTGAAGACTCGGTCGAATATAAGTTTTACGTATATAAAGCAGTTTTAAAATTTAAAGTATTTTCTCCTCGGAATTCAAAGCATTTTATGTATATAAATAACTTATTTAATACATATCAGTAAAGAAAAACCGCAGTTCTTATTCGGAAGAAAAGATCCAACCATAAAGATAATTTTATTTAAGTTTATGGTTTAAATAATGTGCAGCATAAGTTTAGGTCTTCAGCCTAAAAAAATTCTTTAATAAACAAATTTCGTTAAATTTTTTACGAACAAATTTCTTAAATGCTCCTGAAAATTTAGATTAAAAAATGGATTACAGTAAAAACTCAAAAATGGTTCTGAATTTTAGAAATTAGATTATAGAGACCCAGAAATCTTCAAAGACGAAGGAAAAGAAGAAATTTTGAACTTTAGAAATATATAATATATATATATCTTCTTAAGGAACATTGAGTTACACCCAATTTCGTAAAACAAAAATTTAATAAATCAAAACATCAAAAATTTTACGAAACTTCCAAAAAATTTACATATAATTAAGTACATACATTTAAAATAACAAAAAAAAAAAAAAACAAAATTAAACACACGTACTCCCAATTTAAATCTTTTTTTAAATGTTACTTTATTTTTTTTATTAATTTTATTTAAAAAAAAAAAATTCGATATTTTTAAGATAAAATAAGATGATGAAAAAAAAAAAGAAAGCATTGTATCTATATGACATTCACATTAACTATTAAATATGTTAATTGTACACCTATTGTTTTCTTTAAAATATATATATATATATTGGAATTTTATATCTTACAAATCATAATAATTGTTGAAATTTATTTGGTAAATTATTTGTGGGACGCATTTTTCTTCTGTTTTTTTTTTTTTTATTTTAGAAATTTCAAAAGAAAAATAATGATTAGGTTAATTTTTATTTTTTTTTTTTTTATCTTAAGATATAAGTATTTTTTTTTTTTAAGTTTACAGTTATAATGTATGTACATATGCCAATAATACAATTTTTATATATATATACATATTTTTAAGGTGTATCATCCAGATAAAAGGAGTACATAAATTAAATTAAACTTTCTTTATTATAAAAAAATAATAAAAATTGTAATAAATATATAAAGTGTATCTTTAGGATACTTATTAATAAGATTTATTATATATATGTTATTTTTTGTTATTTCGGATTTCTTTGTAAATTTTTTTTTTTGATTTTGTTTTTTATTAGAGTAAAGGTTCAGCTTATTACAGTTTTATACTGAAATACAATTTATTTCATTGTATTAAAGCAATTTTAATATGACGAATTAATACTTGAAAATTAATAATAATAATAACAATAACAGTACAATAATAAAAATTAAAAAAATTTAAAATAGTTAATTTTTTTTTTATCTAATTAAAAGAGTTATGTTATTTTCTTTTTTCCAGATCACCTTTTGCCCTAAAGGGTTTTTTTTGTATAAAATAAAATATTTTCTATAGTACCTACCTATATTTATATATTAGTGTATAAATGTATATTGTATGTTATTATATATAAATGTATTAAATGAAAATTTTTAATTAAATTACCGTTAAATATTTTAAAATGACTGATAAGAATTTGTTTTTTAACCTCTGCTTATAGTGGCGTGTTAAAAGTCCTAGGATTAAAAGCCCTTTATAGGGTGTTATGAGTCATTAGTATGAGTTGTATAAGTTCCTGAAGTCTCTAAAGGAGCCTTCAATTTTGCAAAGCCAATAATAAAACCTCTCCTAAGGGAGTTTTGATTCATTACTTTGAGTCAACAGTTTCACTTAGAGGGTGCTACAACTCATTATACAATGTGTCAAAAGTTCTTTAGGAATTTATGATCCACAAATTGAGTCACAAGTCTCTCATTTAACATTATTTTGCGATATTATATATTATTATTATTATTGATTAAAATATTGTTTATATTGTTCTATAAACACCCCCACACTTAATATCATAATTCTTGTTATTTTTTGACAGAAGTGAAAACCCAATGAAAACTCAATAAATTTGAATGCCTTGCTTGCTTCTTACGCTTTGACGTCTGAAATAAAAAATATTATTGTTTTATGTAACTAGGCCCAATAAACAAAGCAAACAAAGCTAATAATGTCAAAATTTTAAATTGAAAAATTTTTTAATTAATTGCTTTCTTTTAACGCTTTTGACATTTAATTTTGGCAAATACATTTTTGAAATTCAAAATTGTTTACATCTAGTACACAAGTGATGATGACTTATGAAATATGTCAAAATGTCTGTTTTGAAGTTTATATTGGGTTACATCATAGAATTACTAGTACTAGAATGGCAATAGAGAAAATATTTTCAGACAAATTTCAAAATTTGGTACGTGTACCGTTTGTATGTATTTACTAGTTTCTCCGCGATTCATTTCATTTTGAAAGTGAAATATAAAAGCAACTTTTAAGTACGATTTAAGTAAGATTTCAAAGTTAAAAGTAAATGAAAACAAATTAGAAAATATTATATTCAAAAAGTTTGTGTGTTGTTGTGCTCTTTAAAGTTTTTTAAAAAAAATTAAATTAAATAAAGGGTTATTAAGATGGGAAGAAAGTTTTGCTTAAAGAATTTTTTTTTATTTCTTTAGGTTTTACAGATTTCAGCCGATTTTTTTTAAATTATTTTAAAGGTATTTTCCTTTTGGTTTTTGTTTTCCATTTTTCATTATTATTAAGTGATCGTTCTGTAAATTTACCAAAACATTGTCTATTTTTGAATAGAATCAATTTGAAAATCATATTGTAATGCTAAAATTTTTAAATAATAAGTAAAATTTTGATTGAATAAAAAAAGTGTAAAGAAAAAACCTTTTAATTCTTTATTCGGAAACGTTAAGTTATTTGAAACAGAAATCAAAACCCTTACGGTTAACACAAAAGTAGATTTCATATTTGCAAAATGTTCGTTCATATTTAAAAATGACTAAAAATGTTTATATATTCACAAGACTATAAATACTTTTTGTTTTGTTCAAAAAATTATGAATTGTTTTTGATTTACTTATTTTCATTTTCACGATGAATAAATACCTTAAGATAAATCAAAATAGATATGTAAGTTAATTAAAATGAAACTAAAAATATACTTGTTGGAGATTCCATTATTTTTAAAAATAATTGACTGCAATTTCTTCTAATATTATTCAAATTTTTTTCTTGATGTTTTGTTCAATTATATATTTAATATTAAAAAGTAAACATTTAAAATAAAAGTAAATTAAATCAAATAGTAAATATCGAAATAACTTACAATATACAAACTGCCCAATTCAAATGTATTTCTATGTAAAAATGTAAACAAAAAAACCAATGAGAAACTGCCTAATAAACATTCTCATTTACTCAAATATTAGCAATGACAGATGAAGTAGCCGTACCATTTGTATACGCATACGAAATTGCATATGTATTTTTTTGTCTGAATACCTCAGGATAGGAAATCACATTAGAAGAAAAGAGTCGGGAACATTCTTTTGCCATTCTAGAACTAGTAATTCTATGGGTTACATAGTTACTTTGCTTGCTTTTCTGAATCTGCAAAAATAAGCATAGGAAGTAAGCAAAGCGTTTATTGGGTTTTCACCTTTATCTTTCAATAAAATTTTTTAACTGTCATTTTTGAATTTAAAAATAAATTTTTGACATTTCATATTAACTAAAATTTGTTGTGAACGTCAGAGTTCATTTAACTTAATATTAGTATTATGTATAGTTAACTAACTTACTAATTACCTTGACAGGAGTTTATTCCTACAAAGTTTGAATCAAATTCATTTGAATTTCTAAAAAATCCTTGAAAAGTTTATGAATACAATTTGGATCTCAAAATCTCGTTTCTTAAAATCTTTTATTTTTTTGTTATATTTTTTTGCCATCACTCATTTTAATTGTTTTTATTTAAAATTATGTGGCAGGACTGTACATAAATGAATAAATATACATATCTATTGATTTTAAAATATTTTAAAAAAAATTCTGTTAGTTTTAAGTTTTTTTTAACCGGCTCGATTTTGAGATACGAACAAACTTATTGCATCCCTCTTATTATCTTTTAAACTATTTAAGCAAACAAAAAAAATTCTAAAATAATATTTTTTTAAATGGTATGCACGAGTAGTTGAAGGCAAAGTATTCTTCTACAAGTGCTAAAACCATTCACCCCATTGTAAAGAAAGTTATTTTGTTCTGTAAAAGTGCAAAATTTGTCACTACTTTATATTAAAAAAATTATTTTTTTATAAATATATTATACAATATATATATTAAAAAAATGTCCTGTATAAATTTTTAAAATTACTTTATTATATATTTGAAGGGCAGTAACAAATCTTGTACTCGTAGTGCCAAAATGTGAACACTTGTTGTGGCAAAGTATTGCACTTGTTTTCTTGAGTTTGGTAATATGGAAAACTTTAACCCTCATGTATATGAAATTGTTTTATAAAAATTTAATTGAACTCTATAACAATAATAAAATTTGTAAAAATTTCAGTTCAAATACCAAAGAAATTTTCAATATATAAATCAAAGGGGTCAAATTAAAAAAGTACTTGAAAAATTGATCCCTTTTAAAAATAGTTGTACTTTTAAAACACTACAAAAAAATCACAAGATAGGGATGGCACAAAATGTGAATCAAAGATTTTTTTAAAGTCATTATAGCGTATTAAATCTACCAACTCTTTTAAATACAACTTTAATTAATTATGTGACCCTCTTAAGGATCATAGTGCATGATCCCTTTGCACTAAATACTTTTCACTAATTTCAACAATAAATTTTTTGATAAATTTATCCAAATAAGTCTATCTGCTGATTTATTAAATAAATATCGATGCAATATACTAAGCTTGAGGATTTTTTTTTTGTTACTTCTCGTGGGAGCATACGACATCCACTTGCCTTTTCAATTGAACTCCTCCTAAGTTTATCCGTTTCTTGCTGGTTCGGTCGTAGCTGTTCGACGCCACGTATTGTTGGGTCGACAGCGCCTTCCACTACCTTGGGGTTTTCTATATAGGGCAATTCTTGTTATGTTAGTTGATGATTTAATCAGAGTGTGGTCTATCAACCTCCATTTTCTGCGCTTGATTTGGCTCATTACCCGTACTTCGTCTGGTACCTGGTGTTGGGCCAGAATATTCTACATATAATAACTCTTTGGCGCTTTTTCTTGTAACTTGGAGCTTTTGTCTGATGTTGTTTGTAGTCAGCCAAGTTTCACTACCATAGAGAAGTGTTGACATTACACATTCTTTGAATATTCTAATCTTAGTTTTTCTTGTTATTTTCAAACACAAGAAAATTGGACTTAATTCATATTGGGCTTAATTCACCAAAGGCGGCTCTGACTTTACGTAGTCTACTGTTGACATCTTCTTTTGTATCTCTATAGGATAGAAATTATTAATTAAAATTACGAGTATATTATCAGAAAACATCAATTAATTTTATCGCATTACTTAAAATTTCATTTATATTAAAAAATTACAAAATGGGTGCGACTCTCTAGTACCAATTTAATAATTATATAAAAGGACATTGACAGTTTTCTAATCAAAAACAAAAACTTATTTCATTTTTTTAGAAATTTAAATAATTTATTTTTGATTACCAAAAATAGATAAAAATACTTGTCACTTAAAACATGAATATAAAATATTATAAAAGTGGTAAATAAGTATAGAAAAAAAAAAAACCCAAATTGGTTTCCCATAAAAATTTATTTAAATTTTATTTGATGAGATTAATTATATTTTACATTAAACATGTATTATACCTCCATAATTCAAAAAAGTGTAGTATGACAGTATATGTACATACATTTATTTATACATATATACAATTAATAATTTTAACTATTAAATAAATAAAATTTAATAAAAAAAATTAAAAGAGTTCAATTACCTTTAATAAGTTTTTCTGTAATTGGTAATGAACAATAAAATTAAAAAAAATTATTTTATCTCTTCTTAAAAAAAAAACATTTTTTGAACTTTCAATTCAAAAAAACAACAATAACAACAAAATGTCAGTACTCTTTCCGACATAAATAGAAAGATAAGAAAGAGACAAAAAATAACTTTCCCAAATATATATACAAAATATTAAAAATCCCAAAAATAATATCTACTTATAAATCAAAACCTCGAAAATTTATGCTTATATCTTTAGATATTATTACATTACATACATACATATATGTATATGAATTAAAAATCTATAATGTTAATTTATTTTTTATCAATAATAATAATTTTTTAATTTTTTTTTTTTTTTTCATTTAAAAAAAAAAATGACAAAAAAAAAAACACACCACGTAATGAATAGTGCTGATAGACCATTATTTATAAAAAAAATAAAAAAACTAAGAATTAAATTTTTTGGTACACGTTTAATTATCGCTTGTAATGTACGTTTTTTTTTTTTTTTTTTTTAAATTTTAAACCTTTATACCTCACCTAATTTTTAAAAGTACACTCCAACTAACAACAGTTTTTTTTTTCTTCTATCTATCTAAGATTTATAACATATACATATTTACATTTATAAGATATTTTTGTATCTTATAGATAGATATTAAGTATTAGGTATACCTAATAAAAATTTTTTTTGAAAAAATTAAATTAATACCATTATTTTTTTTAGAGTATCCAAAACTAAAATAAAAACAAGTGATTGGAAAATTTAAAGGATTTTTGAAAAAGTCACTAGTTACTCATTTTTTAAAATAAACACTGTCTACTCTTATGAATATATAGGGAAGACTACGACATTTTTTCTGAGCAAACTTATTTATTTATTAAGTATTTACATGTGCATAGAATGTCCTTTCGTAATATTTATTTATTTTATTTATATCATTTGTTCTATATTTTACTATAAATATTTGGTCACCATGGAGATTTCAATAATCTTTTTTTAGAATTAAAAATTCATGATGTGTACTGGAATCGAACCCGCGCGATTCGATTAGTAAACCAAATGCTTACCCATTAATCCAACGAAGCCCCAGCAAAATTATGCTGATTCTCCCTTCCCCGCCCAAACTTTTCAAATTCAAGGAATTAAATTATGACTTCACCAAAATTTAAATCTTTTCTTAGAATTTTTTTTATATAGACAAGAATGGATAAAAATGAGGGGAAGCTTTCTTTAATTTTAAGAAAGCCCTTCAGATCTAAGAAAAACCTTTACCACATGTTGAAACATAATTGGAGCTTTAATGTTACTTAAAAAAAAATTGGGGCAGGCATTCAAATTACATGTATTTAAAAATAATGAAATTTCAATTTTAGACCCCTTACAGTTCCTAAAAAGTGGGTATCCCAAAAAAGGTTATCTGAGATGATTCGTCAAAGTTATCTTAGGATCCAACTTTTTCCAAAATTTCAAATTTCTAACTTAAGCGATTTAGAATAATGAAGGAGCCAAAAATTTTTAGTTTACATATAACGGTAAATTAAAGACCGTAAAGAAAATCTATATTTACATCCATTAAGCAGCCATTTTTTACAGTTTTCGGATTGACAATTTAAATACAGGGATTGACAATTCAGCTGTACCTCCGTAAATGGTAGCGGCTACAGAAAACAGTTATTCTGAAATTAATTTTTGTGCGATACCTCCTCGTATTATTTTAAACGGTGTAAAAGTTTGTAAACACGAGAACGAAGAGACAGCAGAACTGAGTAAAACTATACAGGCAAATTATTTTCAAAAATTTTCTTGAAAATATGCTAAAAAGATTGATATTAATTGGTATGTTTGTTTGTAAGTACATAAGTTTTTTTTTTTTTAATAAAATATGGTGGCATAAAAAAAACAAATTCACCCACACTTAATTTTTTTCTTTTTCAAATCATCAAATCAGAGTAGGTATATTATATATATATATATATATAACACAAAAATATAATGTTTGATGAATTAACCCAAGTACCTTTATTAATTTATATTAAAAAAAAATAGTTATATATTTGTTACAAATGATTATTATCAATCAATTCAATATCCATATTATAATTATAATGATAATGATTGAAAATGATGAAAATAATGAAAAATAATATACTTAATAATAATAAATACAAAGCAAAGGAATGATCGGATTAACTTTTCTAGAATTTTTTATCTTAAGATACAAAATAAAATATAAAAAATCAAAAAAAAATTAAAATAAAAGATGAATTCAATTGTTTTTTAGTTTTTGATTTTTTTAAAATCTTCTGACCCGGTAAATATCACGTTGATAGTTTTCTGTTATATTTGAATTTAAGATGATGGGTTTTGTTGCTGCTGTTTCGAAATGACTGGTTACACATACAATTAAGGGATTAAAAAGTCTTAAAACAATAACCACACACAAAAAAAATTAATAAGAAATATTAAAAAAGGTTAAGATTAACATAATATATAAAATAATACATGTTTATATTATATATAAACATATTATTATTAAGAAATGTTATGCATGCACGTATATTTATGAAGTAATATCACTAAATATTTTTAATCTTTGTTTCTAAGGGATCATTCAATTATTCAATTTTGAATAATTAAATTCAAATAATATAAATCAGAGTTGTATTAGGAATGATAAATTGTATACTTAGACTGTTAGAGCATATCAAAACTCTTTTTGGAATAGTATTAGTTCATGAATTTGTAATAATTAGTCCATAGTGTATATGTATGTAGTTTCTAGTCTATTACACTATACCTCCATTTATACTACTAAAATTAGGTGTTTAAGTATTATGTATTTACGTACGTAATATAACTACATACCACTTTCAACATGTCCTTAATTCGAAATAACTAATATAAGTTCTAAATTTTTGAAATCTATAGAGCTGTTAGTCATTTGACTAACAAAAATAATAAAAGGGGTTTCCATAAAGAATATCACATTTATTTTGTTAAATATATTTCTCGAACTCCGACGTAGCCGGTCCCAAGCCCGGTTAAGAAAGGAGGAGGGAAGAAAAGTTGCAACCTGAATAGCCACATACAACGGCGTTTTAGGAAGTAGGAAAATGTTATATAAAGCAGTTGAACTCGTCACATAGTTATGAGAACTTCACACATTATATAAAAAAATCTGAAGCAACATTTCAAACCCAACGGCCCTCCAAAGATGGAGGTTTAGCATACGGTTAACAGCCCTATCCAGTAAAAATTATTGTTACGATTAAATCAAAGCTTCTGATACAAATGGAAACACGGCACTGACCCAAGCAACAGAAAATGGATATTAATTTTGCAACATTGTTTCAAGGAGGCTAAGGTTCGACAACGGACTGTATCGCAATAGAAGAAGAAGAAATATGTTTACTTGTTTTTCCATACTTTAAAAGAATAATAGGGCACCCTCAAAGTAACCAAAGACTAAAATCCAGTTTTTTGAATTGTTACATACACTAAGCGTTTATATAAAATGCCTATAATCTCATCTATCTTCTATACAAGAATTATTTATTAACTTTTTTAAATTACGATATTTAACATATCAATTATTGCTATTGAATATTATCTGATCTAGGTCGAACAATTTGACTTTTCATTTGAAAAGATGTCGTATACCACAACAGCTATCGAATTTTAAAAATCACATATGTTTTGTTTCAATTAATGGAATCGTTATTATGTACCTAATTCCTATAAAATAATCTACAGCAAGCTTATAATGAGCTAAGGTTATTAAGTAGTATGTAGTTTATAAGGGTGAGGTGAAATAACCAATTTGAAGTAAGCCAATTTACTTTAATACCTTTCTGTATTTGACTTTATTTCGTATATGAGTACATATAAATATTCTGGAAAAAGGGGAATACCCTGATTTTGAATCCAACTCTAAAATTCCGCTTAAATCAGAATTCCTCATATACACATATATAAATATTCTGCAAATATTTTGATTTTGAAATGAAGTCTAAAATCTCTCTTAATTCTCCGTCAAAGTCTCTCCCCCCTCTTCTATCCTAGTTCACCTTCTCTTCTTTAACGGCCATTGGTCGAACTGGCGGAAACTTTGACGGCAACTCGAACTTTTGAAAGCGCAAAAAATAGAGTTATAAAGGGTTTCAGTTTACTTTAAAAGTGCAAAAAACCCCGAATAAAACGTTTTAAAAAAGGTCCCTCGGGCGTTATTTCAACTCATCGTATTTATAGACTTCAATTACTTTGGCCCTTTTAAATTAAATCTTTAAAATTTAAGTCCTCATGTTTAATTTATTAGTATATATATGTAGTTAATTTTGTTAGTGTTGTTTAAGTTATTTTGTCATTATTTTTGATATATTCAAATTTAAAAAATGGAGCAGGGAGGTCGAACCTACGCACATAAAGTACTTATATTAATAAAATATTTTAATAGATCTTTGTTCTTATAAATTTTTAATATTCTATACTACAAATATTTCCGGAATAAATACAAACAAGTAAAGAAACAGTCAGTCGGTGCAACCGACTTAGAAATACCCTACACCTATTTGGTTCAAAATTAAGGACATATCCATAAGTTATTTTAACACCATAAAAGCTGTTATTAATTTGATCGTAAGACATAGCTAACCAAATTAACTTTATAATACTAAAAACATTTTCTAATTATATTATCTATTAAAAAATATTACAAATTCTTACTAATTTGTCTATTTAAAAATATTCAAAAACAAGCAAACTTGAAATAAATGAAAATATATTTATTCCAATTCAATTACAAAATGAAAAAATTCTAATTATTAAATTTTGTGATAAAAAGATAATCAAAGCATAATATATTTAATAATCCAAATTTTTAAAAATTGCAATTATTTTAAGTGGTTAGTTTATATACCTAATAGAAAAGCTTACAAACGCAAAATATGCAATAAATGTATTTCTAAAATACAATTACAAATTTAGACCTTTTCATATAATTCATTTAAATATTCAAATAAATTTTACATAAATGCAGCAAGTACCTTTGAATATAGCTGAACCACTACAATTAAGTCTAGATTTCGGAGACACATAGGACATAGAAAATATATTCTTTGGCTTTGAAATTAAACTCAACCAGAACCAATTCCCATGGTACTTTCATTACTAGTAACCTAGAGTTTAAATTTCATCAAAATACCGGCATTATTTTTTGAGTTATGGTGTTTTAAGATATATGTTTGTTAGTCCTTGAACTTGTCAAGGGTTCCAGAACCCCAAACCATGGTACGATTTCGCCCATATGCAGTCCCGTCATACTTTCAATACTAGTTAACCCTTGTATACAATTGGAACGTTCTATCTTAATTTTAAGTTACTAGTTTTATTAATTTCGATGATAAGCTTTTACACATTTGGGGGTCTAAGAGAGGTTCTGAACCACCACTCCAAATGATCCCAAATTAGGGGGGCATGGAAGAAATAGTAAAGAACACCCTGGGCCAAAAGCTTCTACATTTGTTTCAAGTTACTATTTTTATTAATTTCGAAAATATGCTTTAAGGTCCTCAAAACTGAGTGCCTGGTCCCCGACCCACTAGTCCAATGGGGTCCAAATTTCAAAGACACTTACGCAATTGGACGGGACACCCTGATACCAAATTTGGAGGTTATATCTTCATTGGTTTCGGAATTACGCTAGTTTGGCCTAAATTCGATAAAAAAGTTCTCAGTTCCGAACCCATTGTCCAATCCTCACCGCACGTAATCACCGCCGTAGTTTCATTACCAATAACCTACAGCATAAATTTCATGAAGATAGCCTCATTAGTTGTTGAGTTATCGTGATTTTTAATATATGTTCGTTATCCCTGACACCGACTAAAAGGTCCAGAATCCGAACCCATGGGCTGATTTCGCCCTTATACAGCCCGCGCTTTACTTATAGTACTAGTTAACCCTTGTACACAATTTAAACGATCTATCTTAATTTTAAGTAACTATTTTTAGTAATTTCGATTATAAGCTTTTAAAACTTGGGAGGTCTGAGAGGGGTACTGAACCACCTCTCCAATTGATCCCAAATTAAGGGAACACGCAAGAGATAGTAAAGAACACCCTTGTGGCAAATTGGAAGCTTCTACATTTTTTCAAGTTGTTATCTTTATTAATTTTAAAGATATGTTTAAGGTCTTCGGAAATGTGTGGCTGGTCCCCGACCCAGTAGTCCAATGGTACCCAAATTCTCAAGACACTTAGGAGATAGGAGGGGACACCCTGATACCAAATTTGGAGGTTCTATCTTCATTGGTTTCGGAATTATGCTCGTTTGGCCTAAATTCGATCAAAAAGTTCTAGGTTCCGAACGCATGGTCCAATCCCGACCTTACGGAATCCCCGAAGTAGTTTCATTACTAGTTACCTACAGCACAAATTTGATGAAGAAAGCGTCATTAGTTGTTGAGTTATCGTGATTTCTTATATATGTTCGTTAGCCCTTCGATCGATTAAAAGGTCCAGAATCCGAACCCATGGGCCGATTTCGCCCATATGCAATCCCCGCCGTACTTTCAGTCCTAGTAACCTACAGTTAAAATTTCATCAAGATAGCTCCATTATTTTTTGAGTTATCGTGCCTACGGACGGACGGACGGACGGACGGACGGACGGACGGACGGACGGACGGACGGACGGACGGACATGGCTATATCGACTAAGGCGGTCACGCTGATCACAAATATATATACTTTTCCATATCTAGCTCGCTTCCTTTAGGTGGTTACAAACACCATACCAAAGTTAATATACCCCTTTACCTATTCTATAGGTGTAGGGTATAAAAATAAAGTTAATTATAAGGGAAAGCTGGATTACATGATACAAAATTTACTTTTAAATCCCACTCTGTTAAAATAAAAATTAATAATGTACTTAAATTATTTTTTTAATTTCAATTCAATTTTTAAGTTCAGACACCTTTTCAATTTTCTGTTCTTTTTCTTTTTTTTTTTAAATCTTAAGATAAAATTCTAAAAATATTTTTATTTTAAATTATTTCGAATTAATAATTTTTGAAGATTGTTTTAATAAAATAAAAAAAAAATTTATTTATTTTTCTTTTATATTTTTATTTTTTTATAAATTTTAAATGAGATGCCATTTTATTCATTGTTAAATAAATTTAATTTGCTTCCATATTTAGTTCAAAAAATTTGTATTAATATAAGTACTTTATTATAGGAACTGATGTATTTTTTTTTAAGTATGATAAAAAATTGATGAAAAGATGAATGACAATATATATATATGTATAATATATATGTAATATGTATATGTATAAAACTAAAGTGTTAAAATTAAAGCAAACGTTCCCCTGAATAATAAGTCATAAAATCTAACAAATAAATTCATATTATATAAATATTATAATATATATATATATATATATATAGGTATATATATTAAATTTAATACTTGGAGTACAGTTGATTTGTATGAACATTCGGATTAAAAAAAAAATTTAATAATTTTTTCCCAACAACAGGATTAGGATTTTTTTTTTTATTTGAAAATAATGTGTGTATGTGCGTATGTGAGTGATAAAATATCTTAAAAAAAAAAAATTATTAATTTACATTTACATTTTATTTTACTTACCTTTAACAGTTTTTAATTTTCTTATCTTTTGGTCTTTGGATTTTAAAAAAATTTATTTAAAAAACGTTTATTTGAATTTTTATATATGTGTAACGCTTTGCCGCTTAATATTGTTTTTTTTTTTTAATTTTATTATTTACTTATACTTAACGTAACTATTTACTTTTTCTTACTTTTGAGTTATATCGTATTTAACAAGGGTTTTTTTTTATAAATATTGAATAGATTAAAGTGACCAGTTATATTAAATTTTCTTATTATATAGAGTGTCTTATAGCCTATCTACAATGAACGCTCTCTAACTAGGTGTCAAACTAATTGAAATGTATTGAATTATATGAAAGTGTCTACAATAGACGCAGCCATGTCGCAGCCATTACGCAGTCATTAAAAAAGTTGTATAACTTTTAACTTTTTCGCTTTCTCTACGTATTTAAATGTCAAATTGAGCTTTGAAAAATATTTTTTATTGAAAAATGAAAAAATATTATAATCAAAATAAAAAATTAGTAAAATTATTAATTTTTTTTTCTATCTTGGGTTAAATAATATCAAACCATTATTCGGAATAGCTATACAATAAACTTTAAACTGTTGAATATTTTTTTATTAATGAAATTTGTAAACAAAACAATGTCAAAAAACGCTGTCATGTACATTTCATTGTCAACACTCCTTTGTTGACATACCGTAGTGCGAGAGCGAAAAGAGAGCGTCAATGTAGATTTTAAAATAAATAAAAAACTTTAATTTCTAATTCACTTTTATAATTTTCGTGTCTTGAAGTTCCTTGAGGGTAAAAACTTATTTTGCGTATATTTTAAAAGAAAGTTTGAATTTGATTTTCAAAAGGTTGGTTTTCATTTACAAAAGGTTGGTTTTGATTTGAAGTGCAAAACCTGTATGTATATATTATTTAATGTGTGTGGTGTCCCAGTGTCCAGACATCAAAAGTCATGAAGATTGAAAATGATGAAGAAGTTCATAACAAGCATAACATTGTTCTTGAAGAGGGGTTAGAAGATAACTGCAACCTTCAAATTAATTTCGTTAACTTCTAAAATAAGCTACAACACCTTCGTCCCTCTACAAAAACAAGATAGAAGATTCTTTTAATTGTCGAAAGTTAGCTGAAGTTATCGGCTTTTATACTATTATCCGAATAAATATTCAAATTTTTTTACTATTTCCATAAAAAAACTATAATTTTTGCATATATATAAACTGTTACTAAGGTATCAAATTTATTAAAAGCATCTATTTAAGGATTTAAAAAATTAATTTTTTACATTAATAACGGTTTTTATGGCAAAATTACAGTTATTTTATGAAAGCTGTCAAAAATTTAAATATTTTTATATTTTAAAATATTCCTTTTATGTTAACAAAAGTATTATATGAAAATTCATTCCGTATAATATGCATCCACACTTTAATTCTAAAAATTTGCCTTACCTTCTCCGAATTCTGATATTTTTTTAATTTATATTAATTTTCAATAAATTTTTGGACACATTTGAAATCATATTGAAATTAAGTGCTTCTTGCAGTTGAATTTTGACCATTTATTCTATATAATAAAACTGTAGGATGCTCTCATTAAGATGAATAATAATTTATTTTTTTTACTAGAATTCAAACATTTAGTAATTTACGACATTTCTTACTAAATGTCCTGTACACCTTTTTATAATTTTTATATACATGAGCACATCTTGGAAGATTTTCAAACTTTTAAGTTCCATTTCCATAGACAATAACCTAATAATGAACCTAATAAAAAAACTATGAACTTATTTCTCTTTTATATTTGGTATTGCGGCCAGAACTGATTTAGAAAATATTTTTCAATTACTTGTTTCCTAAATAATTTAGGTGAAGTCAATTTAAGTCCGCTTCGCATTCCTACACTCACGACCTTTGCTTTATGGTTTAGAATAAGCATATAATAAATTAATAGATTTATATTCAATATTAGAGTTATTCGCTTTTTTCAGAAAATTCATACATATACGTATATCCTAGATCATGGATTAGGAAGCATATTAGAGTTAAATTCAAGTTAAGGGTTTTACCCTTTTCCAGAATATCTAGATCCTGCAAAATAAATGTAATAATGTATATCACTACTTAATTTTGTTAAAAATTTTCAAAATATTGTAGTGAAATAAGGCCATATGGGCCCTTATTCACAATTTAAAACTAAAAGAGATGGTCTTCATTCCATTTTAAATGAATTAGATATTTTAAATTTCGGCCTTGGTTCCTATGGTTACAATCGCCACCCGTAATATATCCTCAAACAGTTTTCAGATTTAATACAATTGTATTATTCAAAACTAAAACGCTAATCTAAACTTATCCTAAACCAATTTTTAAAAAAAAATTATCTTATACCAATACTGTAATTATCTAGATCAGATTTAAAATAAAACGGTATTAAAAAGGAAATAAAAGAATTTTAATATTTAGTGTTCTGCATTTTAATAAAACCCAATCTGTTTACTTTAAAATGAATGTAAAATGAAATAGTATTTAGTTAGTAAGTTAATCTAGAAGATTTATTCAAACGCAGGCCGGATGTTTATTATATGTATTATTTTTTTCCATTGTTGTTTCTGATTATAAGATGAAGGAAATATATAAATACTATATTATGCATATACATATATATATACATATATAGGTACATAATAAACTATTATTTTTATAAATTTAGGCTGGCATTATTATTTTTAAAGGGATTTTAAATTTAAAATGAATTTTTTATTTTGTTTTATTTTTAATTTAATATTTTAATATTCTATAAAAAGCCTTAAAATAAAACAAAGAATTATCTTTAAACTCTTGAAAATGTTTAAAATGGGTTTTAAAATTAAACAACTTTATTAAAAAATAAAAATGAAATGACTAGAAATTAAATATGCAGAATGAATAAAATATTGAATTTATTTGTTACTTGAATTTAAAAATTTAGCAATTGAAATTTTTTTAATTAAATACATGGAATAAAGATTAAAAAAAAAAGAATTAATGAATTGAGGTTATTTACTTTTTAAACAGAATTTAAAAATTTATTTATTATAACTCTATATCCCATTTCTAAACAAATTAAAATTTTTTTTTTAATATTATATTTAAGTTTAAATCAAAATACTAAGTATATAGAAAATGTACATATGTATATCAAACAAATATTTCGCATATTTTTTACATTGGTTCCTTCGATAATTTTAAAAAAATTGATGAAATTAAAATAATCAAAAATTAATTCGATATGATTAATGAATTATTACTTAAATATTTATAAGGTAAAGTGAAGCAAGCATCAGACCATCAGACCATGAGACTATATCAGTTTTTTTAGCAGTATCTTCAGGGACTTATTGATCCATGATCTACAGATTTACTTTATATTCAAGGTGTTTTCTAATTAAGTGCGCTGCTATATACCACTGCATAGATACTTATGAGAAGATAAATTTTGTGTATGAGAGCTAAGCTAGGTCTCTTCTAGTTTCCAAGATATGGGGGCTTAAATGAAATTTCAATATTTTTTTTAGATTTAATAATTTAACTCTTAACTATGTTTCTGGACTAGTTATGAAAATTTTGATAGATACATTTGAAAGCTTAAATTCTCTTTTAAACTAGTACATACTCAATTTTCTATCTTTTACAGTTTCAAAACTGTAAGCTTTTAAATTTAAAAAATGTTGAAATTTTAACAATTTTATTTTTGAAAAAACCACATTTACACTATGATGTTACATGAAAAAGTTACAATATTTTACAATATTTCTAATTTCTGAATCTTCAGCTTTAATTTGCAGTACTCTTCATCTCATTGACTTACACGGTTTGGGAATACAGATTATTTTATATGACCATACATGTAATTTTTATAATTTTTGCTATTCTCTACTTAATAAAAATTTAATTATTTAATATATTATTAATTTTTTAGAAATAAGAAAGAAAATTAATTACTTAAATTCAACTGCAATTGTTAATAAAAATTTTTAAAGAAGGGTATTTTTAACATTTGTTGTAAAATATGTATATTGTAAATAAGCTTTGTTTTCAAAAATTTTCATAACTAGTTTAGAAGCAGAGTTAAGAGTAAAATTATGAAACCTAAAAAAAATATTGAAATTTCATTTAAGCCCCCATATCTTGGAAACTAGAAGAGACCTAGCTTAGCTTTCATACACAAAATTTATCTTCTCATAAGTACCTATGCAGTGGTATATAGCAGTGCACTTAATTAGAAAACAGCCTCTATATAAAATGCGCAAGAATAGAGTATACAAACTCCGAGTTAATGCTGAAGTAGTATAGTAAAAGAAACTTTATAGAATAGTGGATAAACATTTTCATCATTTGACATCATCTGAAGTTTGAATGACTCTAGTCTAGAAAACCTACAGTTTTTATATGAATTCTGAATCTGCATCAATTTATTTAACTCGACTCTTTTAATTTGAATATTCACCCAGGTTCTTGCAAACAATATTCATGTCAGATCCTAAAAACAATTTTTTTGATTCAATCTGCGTTAAAGAGAGTAGAACTGATATAGAAATTGATCTAGAAGAGATCTAGAGCTATGAAATTATTACTTTGCAGAAACAGAATGGTATTAGATATCGTAAATTTACTATATAATTTTACTTGATTACTAATTACTATTTTTTAGCCTTGAAAATATGAACTAAGCACTAATCAAGAAACTATAGCACTAACCACTTATTACTAATCGAATAATCAAATAATAAATGTTTTTGATAAGTTGTTGTTGCATTAAAACCATATTTTGTAATAAATTCAAAAGAATTTTGATTAGTAAAAAACATGAACTTATCAAAAAACAAAAAAATAATTTTTTGAATATTTAATTAGTGATAACTGATAAGTAATTGGTGACCCAGATTACCTATTTATATTCAAAGTTAAAATTTTAATCAAAAAATTATTTAAATATCTTTTAATCATTATAGCAGACTAAATTTAATTACTTTTGTTTACATTAATAAATACATAAACACATATTATAATTCTATGGTTACCAGATATACTAACCTCAGTAATCCATTAAATATTAGTATTATATTTATATATAGTTAATATTTATATTGTTTATGGATTGCCTTGTTTATTTTCGAATTTAATCCAAAATCTGGAAAAATCTCGTATTAATTATGAAGACTTCAAACAAAATGGTACATATATAATTTAAAACTTAGATCTAATTTAAAATCTTGTATAAAATTTAACAATAGCAATTTTTTTTTTTAAATAATATGAATATTATTTGTAAATTAACTTTTTTGAAAGTTCCTATATAATTTGTAGTTGCATCTATTTAATTAAAATATAAATGTTACTTAATACAACTTTTAACAATTTGATTATTTAATTAATTTCTTTTTATTTTTATTAATTTCAGGTGAACAAAACGTATAATGCCGCCGATCTGGATGCATTCATGAAGATTGCAGCCAGTTGGCAAAATAATACACTTGCTGAAGATTTTGGTGCAAGTGGAGGAGGCGGCGGTGGCGGTGGTGGTGGTAAGTTCAATTCAAATAACTTTTTAATTGAATATATTTACTGTTCGAATATTTTTAAAATTTTTTATCATTTATACTAAACTAAAAAATTTAAATAAAATTGAGAAAAAAATTTAAATTAAAACCTCAGAGCACATAAAATCAATTTTAAATTAAATTTTTAAATTAAAACTTCATTTATAGTTAATCAGTCTTTTTTAAATATAAAATAAATATTATATAAAATAGAAAAAAAAAAACTTATTAAAAAAATAAATTTGAATATAAAAGAAAAACGAATACAAAATGAAAGTTTTTAATTCTTATTCTCTTCAAGATATGCAAAATTATTTGAATCCTGCAATGAATATGTACAAAAAACGTGAACGAACACAAAATTGGAACCATCAAGAGAAAAAATTTCTATTGGAATTATGCAAAAAAGATATGAGAATTATTGAAAATAAACGATTAGATGCTGGATTAACGGCTGTTAAAAATAAAGCATGGAAAATAATACATCAAAAATTTTCAGCTGAATTTGGTACAGATCGTACATGTAATCGTTTAAAAGAACAATGGCGTAGAATGAAAGGTAAATTTATATATATATATATCTACATACGACATTTAAAACTTGTAATATAATTATTGAATGAAATATTAATTTTATTTTATTTTAATTGATTGTTTTTAGCTTGTACTAGAAATGAAATATTGGATTATAATAATCGTGTTCAAAGATATGGTCAAGAGGCTGCAGATCGAAAGAAACCATCACCGTTCACATTTGAAATATGGGAATTTATGCAAGAGGCTAAAAGACAATGTAAAAGTGAAGCATTAGATGGAGTTGATTACTCAAAGATGCCATTAAAATTAGAAGAAGATTTTGAATTTAATGAGGCTTTAGCAGATAAAGATGATAATGATAGTGAAGAGTAAGTTTTGTATATATTACTTCTTTTTTAATCATCGGCTCATATAATTTTTATTTTATATTTTTTTTCATTCTCTTATTTCTTAGGCCAAAAACAAATGAAATTCATATTAAAGAAGAGAATGGTGATGCAGAAGATAGTGATTGTGAAAATGATGGTAGTGGTGGTAGTCGGCATAGTATTGGTCGTCCTTGTTCTGTTGATCGTATGTCTTCCACACCACCAAATAATTTAGATGAATCATCAACAAATGGCGGCTTAAATAGCGGTGATTTATCAAATAATCAAGCAATGAATAGTTTTCAACAAGAGAATAGTTTATCAAATTCATTTAATATAAGTAATATTGCATCAACATTAGAAGCATTAAATGCTTTACGTAATAATTTTCAATTAAATAATGGTGTATCTGGTATTAATGGTACAAATGGTGGTGGTGGTAGTGCTGTTGTTACTGGTGGTACTAATATTTCAAATGGTGTATTAAATGGTTCAATATCAGATGGTCCACCATCATCAAAAAGACAACGTCGTCAATCAAATTTTACTGATGATTCACATTATGGACCTAATCAGCATAATTCAACACAAAATTCATCACAAAATGGTACTGGTGTTGGTACTGGTGTTGTTGTAGGTGTTAGTAGTAGTATTGTTGGTTTGCCAAATGGTAATTTAAATAATAACAACAATAGTACACAATCAACTGAAATGAAAATATTTATGGAAATGCAAGCAAAAGAACATTTATTACGTATGCAAATATTAGAAACACAATTACAAGCGGCCAAATATAGTCGTGATATAGTAGAAATAAATAAAAGTATAGCATTACAAAAATTACATGATATTGCAAATAGACGTATGAGTTAAATTAATTAATTAAATTAAATTTAAAAATATAATTATAATTATACAAAAATAAACTTACCAATAAAAAAAAAAAATGAACAAATTATGATTATTATAAAAAAATAATAAAATATTAATTACAAAAAAAAAAAGTAAAATAATGAGCGCTATATTATTAAAATATATTTATAATTTATAAAAACTAATATTTTTTATATATACTTAACAAAAAATAATTAATACCATTTTTTTTTTTTTTAATTAATAATTTATAATGTAAAAGATGTAATTTAAAAACGAATTTTAGTTAAGCAATTTTTAAATTAAATTAATTTTTTTCTATATATATATATGTTATATAAATTAATTAAAATTAATTAATAGAAAACCCAGTAAAGAAAATATCTACTTTTTTTATACTTAATTAATACATAAATTATTTTTATTAATTAATTTTTTTTTTTAACATATACATTTAATTTTTAGATATTTTAAGCGTTATTATTAATAAGTTTTTACATATTGAAAAGGAATGAAAAGTAAAAACACGAACAAAAACTTAATTTATATTATTTAAATTATCTATAATTTTAAATAGTGATTACATTTTTATTTTATTTAATTACTATTAAATATTAATTTAAAAAAAAAACGTTTATTAAAAGTATGTGTTAATATTGTAATTATCTTTTACAATGTAAGAGAAATATCTTTTAAACATACAATTTAATAATTCAAAATCAATATTATGCTAATTAAAAGTACTTGCTTCAATTTTTGGTACTTAACATTTATATCAACTAATAATTGAATTTATTAATTGAAATTGCTAATACTAAAATGCGTATAGCAATAAAAATTTTGCTTTTGTAATAAATCAGTATTTTTCTATCATAAAATCGAATACGATTAATTTACTTAATTTATTAAGTAATTATTTACTTATACAGGATCTTTCTTTAGTTCTTTACAAATTTAGATCAAATATCCTGTTATTTTCTAGATTAAAGATAGAAATTTTATTTAAATTTTCAACAAAAAAAAGTATAGAACAGTGCGCGAACACAGTAGTTTTATAGTTGCTTAATATCAAAAGTAAAAAATACATTTGTACATTCTATATTTTCTAAATATCTTAAGATGCTAGACATCAAGAAAAATATAAAATTCTTTAAATTAGCATAAATAATATTCTCTTTAAAAAAATTTTTTTACTCATTCTTAAATTAAATGAATTAAAATTTTATTTTCTTTTGAAATTAATATAAATAAAAAAAATTATGTAGAACGCATTCCTATATAGACAGTATTCATATTTTTCAAATTAAAATTAAAAATTGAAAAAAAAAAAAAATTTATAAGCTTCCTTAATTTTTGGATATAAATTTTATTCTTAATTTAACATTGTTACTTAATGAATTCTTTTTATTTTGTTTTTTTTTTTATATTAATATTAATTTAATATAAATTGTAATAATTGCTACTGTATATATAAAATTTAATTTAAATAAAAAAATTAAAAATAGTAATAATTTTATTTATTATTAAAGTAAAAATGAAACTTTTAATTTTGAAGTAATAAAAAAAATAAACAAAATTACAGAAAAATCTCAATTTATATACTTAATTAATAATTCATTTATAATTAATATATATTTTATATTAATTAATTTATATAATATTATTTTAATTAAAACTATTTCTTTTATTATAAAAAGTTTATTCAAGTTTTTTATTTAATTTTATTTTGTAAATTTAGACTTAATTAATTCAAAATTTATATAATGAAAAGCTATTTTCAATGAAATTTCATAGAAACATACTGATATGTTTTTTGTTGTCCTAAATTTAAATTTTTTGTTTCATTAGTTTTCAAAGGTAAGATTTTATACCTCGGATTATAGATGAAATTTTACAAAATCAATTTCTTATTCCCATTTAAAATAAACTTATTCTTTAAAAGCCAATCAGTTTCTGAAATTAAATTTTTATTAAATCTTATTTCAATTTTATTTGCTTGAAAATCAAAATTTCTAAAGAAATTCTCGAAATATTTATTACTCTACTTAACACTTATT
Organism: Dolichopus griseipennis; assembly: GCA_963082915.1. NCBI lineage: Eukaryota > Metazoa > Arthropoda > Insecta > Diptera > Dolichopodidae > Dolichopus > Dolichopus griseipennis. The sequence continues at coordinate 96,255,065 of OY720442.1, read as the reverse complement.
TAATAAATTACTTAAAACAAATTTTTACTTAAATATATTTACTTATCTGCACATTGACTATATACAGATTTCAAAAAAAAATTTATAATTTAAATTGTATTATACAACGTTATTTATTCATCACTCGGATTAAAAACTTATTTTTATTTTAATTGTAAATTTTCCTAATTTTTAATGGTTGAAAATATAGTGTTAACACTCTTAAATTAAATTTCACCGCTCTAAGGAGCAAAATTCTGAAAATTAATTTTGTAAAAATTAAAAACAAATAATTACAGAAGTCGTACAGCTTTGACTGCTTTTATGAACCATTTTAACTTATATGTTGTCGATTTTTCAACTTACATTTCGTCGACATTGTAATTAATTTAAAAAATTAGTTTTATACAAAAAATTAATAGTCAATGTGCTACAAAAAAAAACATGATTTATTTTATTTATAAAAATAAATAATATTTTTAATTAATTTATTAGTAAGCCATTTAATTTTTATTTTATTATTAATTATGTGCCTATATTTATCATTAAAAGGAAATGAACGAAATTTTTTTTTTAAATTTTTACTATTTTTTTTTGTACTTGTTTTGTACTTATTAATTATTTTTATTGTAAATTTTTTTTTTTTAATAAATTTATAAATATTTTATTGATCGAAAAATTTTATTTTAAGTAAATAAATAAAAATTAAAAAAAAAACAAATTAATAAAAAAAGAAATAAATATGTTTTCTTGTTAAAATATAAACAAAATTTACTTTTTATTTTCAAAACTTATTGGACTGTTAATAAAACAAAATTTAACAAATTGCTCATAAAACAAATAAACTAACAAAGATTATAATAAAAAATTACTTTACTTAAATGAAAAGGGAAAAAACTCAACAAATTATTATATGTATTTAAACTATTAAGAATACAATCTAAAATATTCTAATGATATGAAATAAAATTAAAAATTATTAATTACAACTATTAATTTGTAAGTCACAATCACAATCATTATTTAAAATAAACAAATCATTAAAATTGTTCTAATTTATTATCTTAATTTAATTAATACATTTTTGTATGAATAGTTTTCCAAGACATTTACATACTCTGAATCTTATTATATATAGACTATTTTAACAAATAAAATTCTTACATTAATTATGTTTTTTTATAAAACAGATTTATAACGTAAAAGTTATTTTACAGGACGATGCATTCAAGTCGAAGAACTATTTGTACTCATTAGTAAAACTAGAAAATTTAATGAGGTATTTGAATTATTAATTTGAATAAATTATTTGTAGGCATTCTAACTACATAAACTTTTGGCATATTTCGTTCATTTATTGAATATTTGAATCAGAAATAGGTCAAAATATATTTAATTCTTAAAATAATTACAATAGAAAGCTCTAATAAATTATACAAATGCTACCATTATTTAAAATAAATTTTATTAAAACCTTAATAGTATTTTCTTATTTAAAATAACAAATTTAAATATTACATATTTGTTAACAATTAATAATTATTTATAATTTAAATTCATATCATTAAATATTTATTAATAGTTTAAATAATTAATAATTAATATATAACAATACTAATAATGTCTGTTAAAATTAATTAAATATTAAAATAAATTAAAAACTGTACCCTATTACATATATTACAAAAAAAAAAATATGACTACTATGTATTTATTGAAGAAAAACTATTATAAAAATAAACAAAAAATATATAATTAATAAGAAATATAAAAAATTAATAAGAAAAATATATATATATTAACAGACAATAGTTTTTTAAGTGTTACCAGACTGTTAGATTTATATTAATAAAATATATTATATAAATTAAAAGAAAATTTAAAAAACACAAAAAAAACTAAAAATATACAATAAAATAAACAAAAAAAAAAAAACAGCATTTTCATAAAAAAAAAAAATTTAAAAAACCAAGAAAAAAAAAATTAATATTATTATAACATAAATATATATTACTATTAATATATATAACAATACTATACAAATATATATATTAAAATAAATTATAAAATATAGAAGTTTAGATAAAAAAAAACGGTTATTTTTTATTACTTATAGTATTAATAAATTTTTAGAAAGTTTCATTTTAATTAGAGAGAAATTATCGGAAAACACCTTTTCTTTAATCTGCAGAGCTCTTCCTTTTACAATTTTATTTCTATATTTATATATATACATAATACAAATTCCATGCCATTTGTACTTCATTTATACTTCGCCCGATTGATTTGGCTATAGATTATTTACCGGTTAATATCTAGAGTTCTCCATATGGTGCTTAGCTAAATTATGTAGAATTTTAATTTGAAATTATGAAGCATGTAGATATGCTTGGGACCATTGTTTTCACTTTAGAATTTCCTCAATTAAGTTCAATATTATAATTAACTAATTTTTGATTATAAAGACTTGGTAATGGAATTTATAAAACTGTCTGAGCAAATATAAATGCTTGTCTGCTTTTAATATTGGCTTTCTTTCTATTAAGCATTTTTTAATATGTATTTAAAACCGTATTGTTGCGCTAAAAATTTGAAATTTTTGAAACAAAGCTATTAAAATTACATATTTAAAGTTTTTTGAATATTGAAGCAAAAATAAATCAAATTGAATTTTTTAAATAAATTTTTATATAAAAAAAAATGTTAACAATTTTTTTACTAAACTAACATAGTATTTCAATTCTTTAAGCCTAACTAATTAAAATTTAATCACATTTTTGATGTTGCAAACTTATTTGCTTTATCTATTGCCAGTTCTAATTGATCTTCAAAAAATGTTGATACAACACGTTTTTCTTTCATATTACAAACTTCATTTGGATTTTGTCCTTTTGGTGGGATTACATGCGCTTTAAATATTGAAGCAAATTCATTTAACCAAAGTTTTGCATTAAAATCATTTGTTGCCAAATGCTAAAATTAAAAGACAATTACAGACTTATACCTTTTTGTTCTTACAAACTGAATTATTTTTATAATTTTTGTATTTGTACCTTTGGAACACAACATCTAGCTTTAACCATACTCTTATTTAATGATATCACCATAATCGGACGATCTGTACATAATTTTGTTGCCTTTTGTAACGGTACTGATTCAAAGAGTGTTGAACTGTCTAAGAAATGAATAACGAATGGATCAGTCTGATGTTGTTGTAAAACTGTTTGCATTTCAATTTCAACAAATTCTCTATAAAATAATTATAGGTGGATATTTCTTACATATAGATAACGCTTAATAAAAATTTAGTTATATTTACTTTAAAGTTATCCTAGCTGAATCTTTTATTCTCTTTAATATATCATTAATTTTGTCTAATAAGTCCATTCGAAATACATAAGGAAGAACTATGCTTGCATGTAATAATTTATTTTTAAGTTTTTGTAACTCTAAATCAATTAAAATATGTTTGTCAACTTCATTTCTTAATTCAGCTTCTAGTTTATTTACTCTTGTTCCATACAATTTTGATAAGTTAATTATCTAAAAAATCAAAAATTAATAAGTGTAAATGTTTTTTAATTAAAAGATTAAAATGATTTTGAATATAATTACTTCGTCAGCTAAATTACCAGCTACAGCTGTAAATGCATATCTGGCACGATTTGTTTGCTTAAAATTTGTTATGCAAAAATTTTTCAAGTGTTTTGTATTATGAACATGTGTACCACAACATAATTCTTTTGAAGTATATCCTAATTCATTATCACTAATTTCTAATAATCGTAAGCCATCTTCAGGATAAATCTCTCCAGGTACCAATGTAATTTCAGGTTTATTTAAAACATCAGTTGCTGTTGTCACTACTGTGGTTACGGGGCATGCATCTTTTATGATATTTCTGTTGAGAATTTTTTCGGGTCATATAACTATATGAATAAAATTTTTAATGTACTAAGCAAAAGTAATATTAGTTTAATGAACGCTACCATAAGCTAAATGATTAATTTTTAATTTAAAATAGTTTTGGTTAAAGCAATTTAAAAGATTTTCTTTAAGTATAAGCAATTAGTAAAAAATTTAAGAGCAACCCATGAATTAAAAAATTTAAAGGCTATAGGAAAGAAATTAAAAAAATTTTAGAACCTTATTAATTTTTCGATTTGTAATATATCATTTTTATCAATTTTTCTTCCAATAACTCCTAATTCTAGTTTTAAATTTTCATTATTTACTGAGCTAGATACTTGATATGTGACTTTTCCAAATAAATTTCTAACAGCTGCATTTAATAAATGAGTAGCTAAAATATATCAAATTAATTATTATATTTTGTAAAAACATATGATGTTCATTTACAAGTGTGATGCATTATATTCTGGGTTCTATGTGTTCTATCTACAAAATGTTCAGCTTCATCATTGATACTTAAAATAACATTAGGACATTGAACCTTTCCAATATGAACAATATTTCCATTAACATATTTAACATCTTCAACTATAAAATTAACACAATTTGAACTCATACACGATCCTTTGGTTGTGATTTTAAGAATTCCTTTATCACTTTCTTGTCCCCCCGATTCATAATAAAAGTTACTCTTATCGGTAATTAAACATACAACATCTTCACTATCTGCTGCACATTGTTTATGTATAATATCACCATTTTTAATTAAACCTATAATTCTACTTTTAATCGGATCTGTTTCATACTGTTCAATAACATCGTTAAATTGATAACTATATTTAAAACTATCATTAGTGTTTGAACACATTTGGCTTAATTCAGATATAGCATTTTCAAATTTCTTTTGCATATCATCACCTTTTGTATAAAGTAATGATTTTGTTTTTTGTTTAGCTTTCAGTAATTCACTTTTGAAACTTTCAATATCATAATGTAAGTTTTCTAATTCAGCCAATTTTTGTATTGAATCTTCATTTAAACCATAAGTATCATATAATTTAAATAAAAATGTTCCTGGAATTATATTATCAACAAATAATGGTTTTTGAATTTGCAATTCTTTATATGCTGTAACAAATCCAGGATTATCAATAAAATCAAGTTCATTAAAATTTTGACTTTTTAAAATTACTTCAGATTTTTTTAATGAACTAGATCTCAAAATTTTAAATATTTCTTGTTCATGAGAAATTATTTCTAACGTGTCATTCAACTTTAATTGCATCTCTGGGTAAGAAGAGCCTAAAGTGTGAACGACAACAGGTATAATTTTCAGTAACAAATCTTCTTTTTTAAATATTTGTTCTGAAAGTTGAAGTGATGTTCTAAGTACTCGACGAAGTTTTTGACTAGAAAAAATTTAAATTTCTAAAATTTTACTGTTTTTAATATTAAAAATACAATTACTTTTGATCTGGTAACATTCCATCTGAAAGACATGCTGTTATCATCCGAGAATGATCTCCGAGTATTCTATAAGCTGTATCTATATCTGGTTTTCCACTATTTGTATTGAACGAACCTTTGTAAGCTGGTGCTCCAGTTTCCTTAAAAAAATATATATTTATTTTTCGATTTTATGAAATAATTTTTTTCCTAAATTCTCACCTTATTTATGAGATCAAATATAGGAATAAATAAATCTGTATCATAATTGGAAGTTTTATTTTGTAAAAGTGCACATAATCGTTCAAATCCCATTCCAGTATCAATATGTTTTTTAGGTAAATTTGTAATAGTTCCGTTTTCTTCTCTATTATATTGAATAAAAACAATGTTCCACAGTTCAGTCAAATCACTTCTTCCAGTATTTACTAAATTTGCACGATTTGTTGCATTTGGTACATGATCAATATGAATTTCAGTACATGGTCCACATGGTCCAGTTGGTCCCATTTCCCAAAAATTATCTGACATTCCAAATGGTATGATTCTATCACTTGGTATCCTAAAAAAAAATCAAGAGATTAAAAAGAGCGTTATATTATGTATATAAATAATATTGCTTATAAAATAATATTGTTGGCCCACATCCGAAAGGAAAAAGAGCAGTGAAATTTGCAAAGGCATTGTACGCACTTGCAAATAATTAATAAATAAAAAAATAAGTATATCAATTATACCCAAGTTCTCTCCAAATATCATAACATTCCATGTCAGGAGGTATATTCAATTCTTTATCTCCCATAAAATATGTAAAATATAAACGTGAAATATCAAGATCATACACGTTACGTAATAAATTTAGTGCCATGGTTTGAGCTTCTCTCTAAAATATTAAAATTTAATTAAATGACATCTTAAAAAGAAAAATTTATCATAAACCTTGAAATAATCTCCAAAAGACCAATTACCAAGCATTTCAAAAAACGTATGGTGATATCCATCAGTTCCAACTATTTGTAAATCATTATGTTTTCCCCCTACTCGTACACATTTTTGGGAATTAACAACTTTTGTATATTTTGGAGTTGTTTTTCCCAAAAAGACTGACTTAAACTAAATTTAATTTTTTAAAAGATAAATTTTTGTTATAAATTCCAACACTTAAGTAAAGAAGATTATAATAATTTTATAATAAAGTAGTTTAAAGGGTTAACTATATGTACAAATTAGATAAGGTATATATTTGTAAGGTAATTATATAGTTTTAAATTTAATTTTATGTATATTTATTTAATTGAAGATAAGTTCATTCTTACCTGATTCATTCCAGCATTTACAAATGCTACAGTTGGATCACAAAATGGTATAACTGGACTTGATCTAACAATTTTATGATTTTGTTGGATAAAAAAATCTAAAAAGGATTGACGAATTTCTTTTGATTGTGTATGTCTATTAATAGAACTTTTAGAATAATATCTAATAAAATGCCGAATTTTATGAATTTTAATCATTTTGAAAATAAGGATGAATTAATTTAAAAATAAAATATAGATTTAATTGATATCAAGTTCAAGTACCAATGTACCAAACCAACCGGTTCCTTCCTTTCCTAATTAATTAATATTTTATATTTGTCAAAATCACCTGTTTTTAAATTGGAAAAAAATAAGATAAGAAAATTTCATAATAAAAAATAAAGCTAAATATAGTTATTTGACACTTTGACAGGTAAACACCTTGCAGAATTCTGTAAAGGAAAATTCTAGGAATAAAAAATAAAAGAAGTGTCTCGAATCAATATCAGTGTTGCCTTATTAAATTAAAATAGTTTTTGTAAAAATTGGATAAAATTTTATTATATCGCTTTTTTTTTACGTTCGAACAAATTTTTCACAATTTAAATTTAAATTAAAAACGATAAATTTTCATAAGTTTTTTGATTTGCAACTAAATGGTTGATTTATTGATTCTGTTGCTTAACATAGATTTTATAGTTAAAAAGCACCTTAACACTTTAATATTATATAAAATATGTATAAATTTATTTTAAAAATACCCAATGTTTAATTATAATTACATAATTAAGTAAGTATAGAATTATTAGGTTGGGTGAAATAATTAAAAATATAATTAAATGTATTAGAAAATACCTAATGTTTAATTATCAATAAATAATTAATTTATAGAATTAAATTTATTAAGAGAATTAATTAAAAATTATAAAAAGAAGCAATTTTTAATATTAATTCTATTTTAAACCGAAACCATTGTTTTAAAAATATAAAATTTAACTCATTACACCCCTGCCGCTAAAATTTAACATTTATTTGACAATTAAATTGTCAAAAATTACAAAAATTTTATTTTTACAGTGGAAAAGAAAAAATCATTTGGGTCAAAAATCTAGAAGGAAAGGAATTGTTAAAATAGAATCTATTTTTTACATATAAAATTTTTTTTTGAATAAATATTTTTAACTAAAATCGTAAGACTAATTAAATAATCATGTTTGTTGTCCAAAGATCTAAACGTTTGTGTCCAGTTGTCGTAAGGTAAAATGCTTTAATTATAATTAAAAAAATTCAATACCTTGTGGTACCGGTTCATTTGACAATCAGTTAATCAGTCACATTTACGTAATATATATTGAACGTAAATTAAAAATATTTGGAATCATCCAAAATACATAAGCCATTTTTCATTTAAATATTCGAGAATAAAATATATAAGTGCTTAGGAATTATATTTTAAATAATTTTTTAATATATTTTAGATTCGCTAAAATGAGTTCTAATCAAGCTGGATCTCTTGGTGACGGTGCTGGTAAAGGTGGCGGTGGTGGTGGAAGTATTCGTGATGCAGGTGGTGCTTTCGGTAGAATGGAAGCAGCACGAGAAGAAGAATACTTTTATAAGAAAGTAAGTAAATTAAAAATGAAAATTGGATTACGTTTGGACTAATTAAATTTTTTACTTTTAATTTTAGCAAAAGGCCCAATTACATAAATTGAAAGAAGACCAAATTCATCAAAAAGACTTCCATGAACAACAAATTAAAGAGCATGAAGATGCTATACGCCGCCATAAGGAGTATTTGAAGAACATTGAGAATTAAATGGATAATTTTTTTTTATTTGCCTTTAAATTTTCAGATAATTGAACGCGGCATTTAATTTTGCTTTTAAAAGAATAGAAAGCTCAGTCCAATCACATTATTTTTTGATTTTCTTAATTATTCTTTAAGTTTTTACAATTTTCAATTTAATGTTTTGTTTTTATGCAGTTTTAAATTTATTAATTTTTTAATTTTATACATTTAATTTAATATACATACTTATTTAAATGTCGAACTAAATTTGTAATGAAGTAATTAAGTAGTAGTACAACTCTGAAAAATTATGCAATAGAAATGCATGAAATAAAACTAAAAAAAAAAAAAACTTGATAAATAAAATTTGTTTTTAATTTAAAATTCTTATTTTTATTAATTCATCAACAAAACTCTGTATTCTTAATACAAAGTTATTTATAGCACCGTATAAAAAATTGAGTTCTTTATTTTTAGTTGCATTTTGGTAAATATACTTTAGTCGGAATTCTCGAATTGTGATAAACAAAATAAAAATAATTTCTAAAAATATTTCTGTTGCTATTGTATTAAGAATTGCTACTTTGCATCTAGACTTAATTCTATTTTAAAATAAATGATACAGAGTAAATATTTTATTATATAGAATTAAATTTTTTCTATTAAATAGATTTATATAGAAAATCAGTAAACAATAATATTAATCATAGTTTAATTAATTATTTTGAAATACAAGAATAAAAAATAAACTTAATAGAAAAAAAATTTGGGGAAAAGACACCAATGTGTAAAGAAAAAGTCTTATATTAAACAGTTATAACTTGATTTAACTAATAGGTGCTGCAACCTTTAAAGTTTTATATTGTTTGGATACGAAATTGTTTCAGATATATAACAATTAATTTTATAATTTGAAAGCATGTTTTTTAAAGCCCATCTCTACACTACACTTGTATTAGCGAACCATCAAGGAAAGAACCTAATTAAGGCTAAGAGTTAAGACTAATAAAAGAAATAACTTATTTTTATCTCCTTAATTCCAACTTTGTTAATTTCACATAGGCCCCCAAATTTGCTATCCAATTTTTAGTATAACTACTAAGTACATACTTACTATATTTGTTAATTTGAATTGACTTGGTATTGGTTTAATATAAATAATAATGCATCGTACTATCAATACTTTTTGGTTTGTATTTTTTTAAATGAAAAATTAAAAAAAAAAGAAAAAAAATGATTAAAAACGTTAATCTCCCGCCTTCAATACAAATTTTATCTAATATTTATAATACATAATATGATGTAAATATTCCCACACAAACAATTTGTACACTTTTCAAAATTATAATATTTTTTCAATCAATTACTTTTAAGGTGATAAGTTTTAACTAGAAAAATTTTTATCGCGTTTATATAAATTCTTTAGCATCACTACAATTTATTTTTAATATTTTGAATTTGAATGTCCATTAAACAACCATCTTCAATTGATAATCAAAAATTATCAGCTATTGAATTTTATGCAAAACATGAAATTTTTCCTTCAATGCATGAAACTGTTATTTGTTAAAGTGTATTCTTTTAAGGTTGCAAAATTGCGTAGGCAATAAAAAGAAGATAAATTGCATTTTTAAAAAAATCTTTGTGATTACTAATTTTTCTTATAATATAGTTATTTATATTACATTGTTGCATGAATGGAGTCTTCTTAAGTCGGGTTTCAATTAAATTTTTTACAGGTTAAAGAAATAAAATGGCATTGATTTAGGTGAGAATATTTAAATTTTTATAGTTAGATAACTAAAATGGAGTTGTGATTTAAAATGTGATAACTAATACTATGTATTATTTTACTTTAATAGGAGAAGCTTAATATTATTATGCAATTAAATAGAGTCATTGGTCTAGCGGTTTTATCAAATTATAATTTAATTACAGAAAGGGTTTCAAAATAATTACAATCTGGCTTTAAACTGCAACGTAGTAAGTTTTTAATTATGGTAACTTTAAAATATTGAAAATTGTAAAAAAACGATATGTTATGAGGGCGAGGATCTTAACTTAAGTTTAAATTCTATAACGATGATTAAATATTTTAGCGGGATAAAAACAATAAAATAATCTTCAGTAATCTCATGCATACGCGTATGGCTTGATATATTTTACATTAGAAAATCCTAGAAATATAGAAACTCCTTTTGACAATAAATTTTAGATAAAAATGATAAGTTTTCATATCCAATCCTATTTTGCCTGTCCCAAAAACTGGTTTACATGAATTTTTCAATAAAAATTATATTAATTGAAGAACAATTACAAATACCCAATAAAAATGGTGATATCAATGTGCATTTACATGGGGGTCTCATTGGTATTGTATATATTCAAAATATAAAGTATTTTTTATATATATATTCCTCGACGGTTGATTTATTATTTTATTTCGTTAAAAATTTATAATTTTATAATAAAAAATAAAATTTATTAAGATTAAATAAAAATTTTTTCATTCAAATATAATAAATTTTATCAAAATATTTTAATATTAATTTTTTTTGCGGAAGTTGGTAAATATTTTAATTCGACTAAATTAAAACATAAAAAGTTGTGAAGTAATCGATGGTCACTGTTAATATTAACTAAAGCAACATGATTAATTTATTATTTTTTTTTCCATTAACTTTGATTATTTTTATATATTTTTTTTTCAAATATAAATTGTAATAAAGACATAGCGTCCATTCTATGTTTTCTTTTCTATTCAAATCAAAAGTAAATATAGAGAAGATTTAACAAAGGATTTCATTACTGAAAGTGAAATTATTTATTGAAAACGAACAGTTTTTTTGAAAAATCGAAAGTTTAAATGAAACCGTCATACTTACAATAAACCATTATTATGCAAATTAATATAGATTGTATTGATATTAAAATTAATAATGGGTTTGATTAAGCATTAAATAGATTTCAGTTTATTTAAATGGAATCAATTCAATCATGGAAATTAATAAAATTGATTAACGTGACTTAAAATATTTGTATATAGTATCATATGGTATTTTATATTTGTATGAATGGGGAACTGGAATACATTTGGGAATGATTATATAGTTGTAAATGCTAATCAGTTTAAAAAGAATTAGAAAACGGATAGCTTCGAGTCTAAAAAGAATTAGAAAACGGATATTCCGGTGAATCTGATTAGAATTCACAAAAGAAACAAAGGTTCGAAAGATTTTGATACCAGGTTTGAATTTGCTCTGATCTTAAAAGAAATCTTTTTTTACTTCAACTTTTACCGTATTGTAAGAAAATTCATTATATATTTTTAAGTCAGAAATCTTTAGCTATTTAGGAAATCACATGTAAAGAAAAGGGCCTGTAACATTGTTTGGTAGTGCCGCGTAGTTCTAGTACTAAAAATTTTATGATTTTGATGAATATGAATTACAATTTACTAATTGAATTAATTTTAGTAACTTTGTATCCATAAGTCTGATTTAATATTTAATACATATATAATTACATATTTTATACTGAAGTTATAACATTGTATAGTATGTATAACCAAGTATAACTTAAATAATTAAATTTGCAAATTTTCATTTTGTTATGCATAATAAAACCATAACTAACTATATAGCTAGTAAACTAGTTTTTCATTTTAATATAAGTACTTAAACTTGATTTTCTATTGTTATTTAAAAAAAAAAACAGTTTCAAACAATTAAAATTTTTATGTAATATTAATGTATACTACAAAAATGATGTGTACAAATAACTAATAACAATTAACAATACAATAATATTGTTTAAAGTAATTGTAAAACTTGCGTTTCTTCAATTAAATAATTCATAGAAATATTAAAAACAAAAAATGTTAACATTATGCAGGCACGATTTGTAAATTGTAAGTATATAGCTACTTAATATAATTAAAAAAGTTTAAGTATTAACGTAACTGGTTTCTTATTTTTCCACTAGAACTAAAAAAAACATATTTTTTGACTATTAGAAATTGTAACGGACTCGGTATATGTTTTCCCGCCAATTTGTACACAAATGATAAACTGATTACATATCCGCAATTTTGTATTTAAATAATAAATTTACCGTTATTTCAAAGTAAGTAACTAACGGAAGACCAATAGTAAATCGTTTAAAACTTTAAGAGGAGATTTAAGAACTTTTTTAAAAAATGAATGAGATGGCAACATAACCCTTAAAATCTAATTCACTTAACCTATAATTGTATGTGTTCAACACTCAAGAAATTAATGAACTTAAAATTTAAGTTGAGGAAATATGAGATTTTTACACCTCTGATGAATTTATACATAAAAAATATTTTTATGACGAAGTAATTTGAAAAAAAAACTTATTTAAAATTATCTAAACTTATTATTATTTAACTAACTAATGTCATAATCTCACATGTGACAAACGAATGCATGTGTAAAACAATGTGTATACAGTAACTATGTACTAGTTTAGTTTACAATTCGTAATTCTTATTAAAAAATTAGTAATTAAATCTATTATTATTTAAATATTAAAAATTTATAATCTTAATATTATACAGGTTTTGCAATTCAAAACCAAACTTTTGTAAGTCAAAACCAACCTTTTGCAAATCAAAACCAACTTTTTGCAAATGAAAACCAAGTTTTTATAAAAACTAAAATTAATTCAATTAATTAGCAAGTAATAATTGGACATTTCATAGTCTAAGTAAACAGCATAGCTTTCTTCTATAATGACAATTTTATTTAAAATTATAAAAAAATTTTTAATCCACCGATTTCAGTAAGTAAAAAAAAAATAACTTCATACTCCTAAAATGAGTGCAGAACATCTATCAGACTTATCAGATTCAAATTTAAACAGACCACAAGCTGAATTTCGACGAAATCGTTTTATCAAAATTATAATATATAAGATCGACTTTAAATACAGAGCTTGAAACAATACCCATTACCCCAGAAACTTAATGCCAACTTGATATGTAACAACAAAACCATCTTTTCATATCATATAAGAAACTGAAAACTAAATATTTAAACCTGTTAAGACAATAGTAGGGGTAGAGCCGCGCGGATTTTCACCCGGACTCTTTTCTGAACATTACCACTTCCAATTATTTATTGTTGGGGGTTTTACTTTTTTTATGTAAACCGTTAGAACCTTTGACAGATCAAAAAAAAAAATCAAAACAGAAACTGTTTCGTCCTTTGTATGACCTCTATATTTTAAGATAATATTATAATTTAGTTATTTCATCAATTCATTATTAATTATAAATAGTAAATTAAATTGTGAATTCCACCAATATTTGGATGTAACTTCTTCAAAAATATCAAGTCACCAGCTTCGACCGTTTAGAAGATAAGTGGGACCAAAAATATTTGCAAAAATTGATTTTCGCATAACGGTTAATTTAGTATAGTATAGCAACTCTATACAGTTAAGCGATATATTTTTGTAAAGCCTATATTTATTTTGTAAACATACAGATGGACGGACTCGACAGAGTGAAATAAATAAGAACATATTTTCAAATTTTTTTGAAATTGTACTAAAACCCACAAATAAAGTACATTAAAGAACATCATATTACTCGCGGTAAAATTAATTCACCTGCTTTAAATGAGGTTTAGAGAAAATTTGAATAATTTAAGATCGGCCGAGCTTTTTAACGTATCACACCATTCTACAAAATACGGTAAATTAAGGTCTGAGAGACTAATTTAAAGTCTAAGCTCTTTGATACTAACGTTAGCAAATGAATATTGAGAGCCAGACTTTACGCGAACATAAGTAGCTCTCGTAGAATTTATGATTTATCTACCATTGTAATTTAACTTTGATGTTTGTAATGCTTGACTTAGTGGTGTTGGCACTTTTTGTTAACATATTATATAATTTTTAGACTTGTTAAAATATTTGGTTACTAAAATTATTAATTTTTATTTTTAATAGTAGAGTAGCATCATTTTACTAACACTAACCTACTAACTACTAACTAACTCCTACTAACCATTGTAAATTGTGACTTTTCAGTTTATTGTGATGGTTCACTAAGAGTCTGGTACAAAAAAAAGTACATTTAGGGTTTTGATAAATGTACTTTTAGTGTAAATTTAAGGTTTTTGAGTTTTAGGTTTTTCTTAAGGTTTTTAAGTTGTTTTGGATTGAACATTTAAATTCTAAAAATAAAATAAGTTATGTCAAAATGAAAAATTAAAAAGTTTCAGTATCGTTCATACGATTCGTTTGTCGATGATCTTAAATGATCTTGGGCTCCTTAGATATTCTTAAAATATTTTTCGACTCTCAAAATAATTAAAGTAAATTTATGTTTTTTAATGCAAATACATATAATAGTTATTAATAGATTAAATATTTTCCTACTTCTTTATTGATAAATTAAATTGATTAGAAACTATATCAGAAATAATACATTTTCAAAAGAACATTTTTCATAAAATATATATATAATTTTAAATAAATTTTTGAATACACCGAGGCCTGATTAGTAAACTACTGCCAGTTGGTAATGGGAGAAGTTAAAAATAACTTTAAAATCTGCAACACAGAGTCATAGAAAACCTTCTAATTTCCCAAATTAAAAATATTAATAGTACTAGAGTTCTTTTAAAGAATGTTAAAAAAAAAATTAACAAGGTCTGAGGAAGTTGGAGATAAACCATTAACCAAGTTTAAATGATGTTCATAAAATATAAATAATTATAATTAGTATAATGAGATATTTCTATTACAAAAATATGTATACAAATGCAATTATACGAAGTTAAATTTTTATAATACTAAATTTTAATTTATTATATTTTTTAACAGTTAATAATTTTAAGTAATTTATTAGGTAATTATTCATTATAATACTATTGTATATAGTTTATGTTATTTCAAATAGTATTTTATGTTTTTATAACCTATTTTACAACCTTAAATTTATCACATAATTTTTCACTTAATTTTTTTGTATTTTCTATATGAATTTATGAAAACTTCGGTTGTAAATCTTTACAGACTTTAAAAATTTTAATAGTAACTGCTTGTTCATAACAAAAGATCTATTAAAGAGTTGATAGAAAAAAACCTAAAAAAAAAAGAGTTTTTTTTGAGCGCTGCACTGTACCGTCCCCGTCCCATTAAAAAAAAACAGAATAGCAAAAAAAAAAGTTAATAGCAACAAATTTTCTCTTTGTTTTAAATTAAAAAAAAAATCCGACAATCCGACATTATTAAAAAAAATTTGATCTAAATCTTTTTTTTTCTTTAATAACAATATGATAATAAAATATTTTCTCATAAAGTTAAAAATTAAAAAAAAATTTAACAAAAAATAAAACTTTGGTTCCTTTCATGTCCCTTACTTCTTCCCAATCGTTTTATATTTAAATTGGAGTAAAGATATTAGAGTCTAGCTAGAGACTAGAGTATTCAGATATACAGACATGCAAAATCATTTTTGTCTCTTTTTTTTTGCTCTTCAATATATATATATTTGTTTATATACATATATATATATATATATATATATAATGAGGAATTTTTCATTATAATATTTTCCTTTCAACAAAACAAAACTATTTTACCGTTATATTTTATATTATGCAAAATGATAAAATTTTTCACATAACTGAAACCATTTTAATGCGATTGTGTCGTTTAAGAATTAAAATTAAGTCAAAAAAAAAAATTAAAGTTGTTTTTGTTGTTGTTGTTTTTTTTTACACCTGCACAAAATTATTAAAAATGGGTATTAAGATATTCATATAATGTTTATAAGAATTTTGATAATAAATGAGCATTTAATAAATTTAAATTATCGCGAGGGTCAACTATCACAAATGTGATAACTGATAAAATTTATCAAAAAACTATATCGTGAATTGTTAGTGATAAATTTTATGATACTAATTTACTATTGCGGTTTACTAGTCTTAAATGGAGCTACATTATTCACTGAAGGAAGAAAAACAACTTAATTTGCAGAGAATATTTAAAACGTTGACAGATAATTCTAACCCAATGGTGTTAAATGGTTGAAAATTAAACCGTAAACTGCGTTGTAACGGTTTATTTAATACATCAGTTTGAACAAATCAGTACTACAATATATATTGAAGAGTATTGAAGATAAACACAGGCTTAATATAAGGCAAAGAACTGTGTCAAATATTATAAAACTTGCAGCGATCTTAAGATTTTCCGATTTCCACATTTTTGAACATTCGCGAAACAAAATTATCACATGACATTTGATTAAATTTACAATCGATTTCATATCAATGTAATCAACAATAGATTTCATTTTCCATACATTTGACACTGGCGATGTGGTAAATGAAAATTGTCACAAATTGAGATTGACATGTGACAATTGACACTCACGAATAGCCTGTAAATCTAAAATTTAAAGGTTGTATCACAATGCTAGATGGAAGTGTCAATGTTGAAAATAAAACATAATTACTGAAGTGAAAAAAAAAATAAATTAACAGATTTAATTAATCTTTTATTGCTTTAAAAATATCTCATTTAGTATTGGATTTAATTAGAGAAACTATTCGGAGTATCACACCAACAGTGTGACGTTTATAGTAGATTATGTAAATAAATTCCAGTTAAATACAAATAGGCAGAACATATCTAAATAAGTTAATAAATCTGAGTAGATTTATCTAATTTCAAAACAATTACAAATATAATCAAATTACAGTAAGTCGACGCAACCGACTTATTAAAACGCTGGACATGAAAAATACAAATGACAGTTACATGAACTACCACTTCAATTTATATCAGATTTCCGGAACATTAAGTAAAAGGGACATGACTATTTTCTTTTAAATTTTTTCTTTTAAGTTTTTAACTATATTAATTTCGAAGATATGAACGTTTGACAGATATGATAACCACTACTATAAATCTTTTCAAAATTTATATTCTTATTTTTACTTCAATTCCTTTTGAAACATATAGGAAACAAAATACTCTTGTAACAAATTTGAAGTTTCTATCTCTATCAATTTAGAGGATATGCTAATTCGGTCTTGGAAGAAGTTAGATAAATACTCCAAACACCAAAAAAGTATGAAATTTAAAGAGTGTATTAAAATGTTAGATGAAAGTGTCTCAAACACCAAACAATTCTTATAAAAATTCAAAAACATAATGGAAAGAGAACAGACCTATCTTTTACGAAATTTGAAGTTTATTTCTTTATTCATTTTGAAGGTTTGCTTCTAAATCTTGGGAAGTATCTAGGTGGCCCGAGCCATCACCTCAATTATTTTCAAACATTAGGGACATAAGGAAAACAAAAAGAGACACCTTTGTGTCTGTGGATATGCTCGTTTGACCTTGAAATCTGAACCCATGGTCTGATCTTGCCTATAAAAAAATCTTCACAGTACAAATATCATTACGAAATCATTATTGTTTTTTGAATCATTCGGCGAACGGATGGACGAATGAAGAGACTTCGCGAAATCGACCCACGAGGTTACGCTGGCGAAAAATATTATATACTTTTCTGTATCTAGTTTGCTTCCTTTTAGGGCTTAAAAGCACTGTACCAAAGTGAATTTACCTAAAATAGGTATACCTAGTTCAATAATGACTAATTTCGAAATTTTTTTTCTATTGGCAATCCCATTTAGAAAAACAGAATTAATATCGAAATTTATAAGCTCTTCTCTAAGTAAATGTAAATTTTTATATAACTTCGAAAAGAAAACTTGTAGTTTTCGCAAACTAGTACTAAAATTGATTTCTATGGTGATTTATATCATTTATGGCGAAAAAATAATAGTGTTTTTGGATGTGTTTGTTTTTCTTGTGTCCTTACGCCTCCTACGATTTCGACTTTAAAACAACAGTAAATCGCCGCGCACCAGTTCAACGTCTTGGTCAACGTTTAAGAATGTTTAAGGATTAGAAAATATTTACTAATAATATCTATTTCGGTTTTAAGATAAATTTTGGCTTTCATATGAAATACTGACCTGAACCTTGAACGCAAACTGGGAGAATATACATATAAGATTAACTGGAGTTCATTACTTTGGAAATCTAAACACTTTTACAATTATAACACTATATCTTGTAATGGTTTGGTTTAACTGTGAATTTTTTCTTGTAAATAAATTATCTGATTGTTTTCAAAAATTGCATTTTAGTTCACAATAAATTTAAAAAAATAAAAAATGGCGTGAAAAATTTTATATTTAATATAACAAATACTCCATAAATTTTTGTATTTAAATTGTTGTAAAAAAAAAAATTAAAAATAAAAGAAAATTTATATAAATTTAAAAATGACAAATCACTTGAATTTTTGACATTTTATCATAGGTATAATTGATGTTGTATTTGTTTGCACACCGTTAGGTGGTACTGTTGTTTTTACAATTTAAAATAGTGCATTTTTTTTTTTAAATTTTTATGAAATAAATTAAAATTTTACTCTTATTAATAAAATTTTACTCTTATTAAAACAATATTGTATTGTATTTTTAAAAATTATTAAAAAAAAATTTTATAGTAATCATAAATAAAAGTTATTGTGAATTTATAAAAGTTAATATTTTGATTAATAACTTTTTTAAAAAAAAGGTTATAACTGTTTTTTAAAATCGTAAAATATATCATTCTTTGTTGGTGGAATTAAAACCTTCATAAAATTTAACAATAAAATCTAAAATTATCAAGTAAAAAAATAATCAATTGTGGAATAAATTATGTTATTAACCTAAAAATTCTGCGGTTCGGTATTTGATAGAAAATCAAATCATATTTATTCAGATTATTAATAACTTAATTTTTACCACTTTTAATTTGGGTTAATTTGTACTTACTGAATTGCCAGAATTTTTCAAGTTCTAGAAGGCAACTTTAAGCCGGGGGACAATGACGATGGAAATATAAGTTTCAGCTTCCTACAAGCCCTTCTATGAGATCATTTATATAAAACCAATATGTTTAAATTTTGATGAAAAATCATTTGCATAAATATCGCTTTCTCAATGTCAGTGTGCATGAGATCTCAGCAAATTTATTTGAATTATTTTTCGAATTCAATTTTGTAAAGGGTCTAATGAACTGATAAAATTTTCAAATTAATTTTATGTCAATAAATCAATATACATTTAGCATAATGTTTTTAAAATTTAACTTAAAATTGACCAATAGCTCAGTGGTTAAACTGGCGGCTTTTGAATCGAAAAGTGTTGGGTTCAAATCCTGGTCAGATCATATCTAATAAAATAATATAATTTATAATTGGTATCGTAATAGTTTATATCATAATATAAAATAAATTCAACTGCTACAACTGAAAAGGAAAGGCAGATTCACTCACTTATCACATTGAATGTAGAAGGGGACTGCAGAAATAAGTTATAGTTTTTAGATAAATCTCCTAAGAATCCTAAACATCAAATAAAACGAGGAAGAGTGCAGGAGAGCAAACTGTGTCAACTCCAGAATACCTGCATGAACCTAATATGGACATTATATCCTCCGGTTAATTATTTTTGGCAAAATTTCAAATACACAACTTATAAAGACTTTGAGTTATGTAGAAAAGAAAATATAAGTTGTATGGCAGTTGTTCGAATCTCTTACACTACACCAATAATTATAACATGTACAGATGGTAGATATTAAATTTTAATTTTTAACAAGTTTTCAGAAATTCAACTTGATTAATATTTTATTCTCATATTTACAAAGAAGTTGTATAGCAGCAACTCGAATCCATTATACTAGATCAACCAAATTTTATACAATCTTTAACCATAAAACTAATCTATATTTGGCGAAATTTGAGACACCCAGCTTTATTACGTATAGAATTATTTTCATATTAAAAAAGATGTTGTATGGATGCTAATCGAATCGTTGAGGAAACTGGCTGGTATTCAATAGTGCTGACGGCTCTTTCGTAAAAACCAGTTTGTAACAATTTCAGAATCCAATAGATTCTTTAATTTTGAGTTATCTTGCGAATAGACGGATAGACACACATTACTAGATCGATTTACTTTTCGTTTTTGATCTGATCCATACCTTTGGCAAATAAATGGCAAATATAGTATAGAAATTATAGTATAAAAATATGTGATATTATGCTTTAAGGTCTTGGGAGTAGTGGGGGTGGTACGCAAACCGCAATTTCAATTCATCCATCAAAATTCGACTTACACAAAACAAATAAGATGAAACACATGTGCCCCAAATATAATGTTCCATCTTCTTTGGTTTCGAAATTATACTAGTTTGTATATACTTTAAATTATACTTCAATTCGATCAAAAGCTTCTAGAATCTGAACCCGACAAGAACCAATTCGATGATATTTTCATTACTAGTAATCTAGAATGTAAATTTCATCAAAATAGCGTAATTAGTTTCTGAGTTTTGGTTTTTTTTAAGATATACTTTTGTTAGCTCTTGAACTTTTCAAAGGTTCCAGAACCCGAAACCATGGTTCGATTTCGCCCATATGCAGTCCCAGTTATACTTTCAATACTAGTTAACCCTTGTACACAATTGGAACATTTTTAGCATGTTATTAGGAAACTAAAAATCTTAATACATGTAATTTTAACGTGAATATTTATATATATTTTTCCCCAGCGCCACCTTCTGAGTCGATATATTATCAATATACCTACATATATCTTATTTATAATATTCCAAGATTAAAAATCAACTTGTAATGAACTTGTTAACTAACTTGTTGAACTAATACCGACCGCAACTACTGACATTATAATGTTTATATAATTACTTTCAAAAAATTTATTAACTAACACTTTCTCACTTTCTAATAACTGTTTTTTGAACTCTTTTAAATTAGACATAATAACAACAACAGCAAAATGTAAAAAAAAATTGATGGACTTAAAGTCTAAATTACTTATTTATCCCTGTCATAATTATGACATCTTTTTTTTTTTTTATATATGAAACAAAACATCTGTCATCTTTTAAAATTAATTTCTTTTTATTTTTCTTCATTTTGATGTCTCATTTTATATAATATATGAAATAACTTAATGACATCTTACAAGTTAAAGTTATAAGAGAAAAGGAAAAAAAATAGAATGTATATAATTTTATACAATGATCATTAGAAATAAATATCTAAGAAAATTAAAACTACGAGTATAATCACCTAAATAGCGTCTCTGTCATTAGATTCCTTTATATGAAATCATGATAAAAGTGACGCGCCATATATTAACTACCTTAATTTTGTGACAGAACAATGGTTATTATTTTTTAATGTACTATATATGATAGTTTTTATTGAAATTTTATTAGAATTATTGTTGTAGTTGTGGTAACGGTGAATTTTTATTTGCATTAAAAATAAGAAATTTGAATATTCCATATTTATATTCCTAAAAATATGCAATATTTATAAAATATTAGATTAATATCATTTCCGTTGGTTAAAACAGTTAATATTTGATCTGCAATGGGACCATTATCAAACTCAAAATGGTATTGTTAGTTGAGTTATTTATTTATTTATAAACAGTACCTTACCTAAAACAATGCGATAAGGAAGTAAAGCATGCCTTTCCTTGTCGGGCGTGGCAGATTATAACCTATCAACATTTAACGCTCTCGTTTCTCTACACAAAGCTATCTATTAAACTAAGTTAAATGTATTGAATTATATGAAAGTGTCTACAATAGATGCAGCCCAGACCTGTCATTACGCAGTCATTAAAAAAGTTTTTTAACTTTTTCGCTTCCTCTACGTATGCAAATGTCAAATAATTGGTTAGTGTCAAAAAAAAAAAATAAATTGTCAGGATTAAAAATTGGTATAATTATTAATTTTTATTTCTAACATTTAATTGTGGACAGCCCTTTGTTGACAACAAAATGAGACCGAAACGAGAGCGAAACAAGAGCGTCATTGTAGATAGATATTATTTTTTAGTTTGGTTTATATCATATATTTTATGTCTTACTAGATACTTAGTCACCATGGTGATTTGTAAAGAAAAATTATAAAAAAAAAAATAGTGGTTTTTCAATTAAAAATTCATGAAGCCCTTCGTTTAATACCCCGAAATGCTTATCAACTAGACCACTGAGGCCCCGGAGTTATTTTTTAACAATATATTTTATAATATAAGATTTATAAATATAAAATAAATCAGGAGCCTCAGGTGATAGTTAAGCACATACCTCAATCCTGTAGGATGTATGTGTACGGGCTCGAATTTCGCATAGATCATTAGAATTTTGAATTGTCAAATGACTGATAAATAAATTTTTCTAAGAATGGACGTCATTCTATCAGAGTACACGTCTAAGTATTCTAGTTTAATAGATTACTCGTAAGTTAAAATTAAAACTTATTTATTAAATTAAAATTTTTGTATATCTGCCTTACATAAGTCGAGAGTAAGCTTGTAATAAAGTGTTAGAATTAATTATTAAAACAAGTGATAAAAAAAACTAAGGGTTTTTAAAAAAGCACATTTCCAAAATTATATATTGTTTCATACTGAGTATTTTATCGAAATATAATGTTGGAGCTTCAATGTTACAGTTTAATTTATGGAAATAATATTCACTGGTGACTAAGTTACTGTTTATTTATAATAACAGTAAATTTTTATTATTTAAGTTCTAATAGCCCCTCAATGGGGAAGGTTGGCAAATTTCTCAAAATAATCTTTTAAGATCAACTTTGAAATGAATTTGAAAATGAATTTGACTTCATGTGAACCCAACAAAACCCAGAAACCTTGCATTTGAAAATCCCTCCTTCGAACAATTATACTGATTATAGTTTATTAATAAAATAATATTCTGTTAATAATAAAATAGTGTTTTGCCATTGTCTAGTTTTAAATTTTAATTAAAATTCTGAAATCCCTGTTAAAAAGGCATTGTCAGAAATATTCCAATGATTTTTACAATATTGAATTTGAATAATCTATTTTAGTGGAATCTTATTTTAAATTTTAAGTATCATCAATAAATTTTGTAATTAGATTTATTGTACATATTATAACAACCTTAGATTAATCTTAAAATTTGATTTTTACAAAAGTAAACTTTTTTAAATTAAAAAAATTAAATTAAAAATTTATAAATTTTTTAAGACAAGGTTTTTCTTTTTCGATTCGAAAAATAAATTTTTAGTTTGTAATAAATTGTAAAAAATACATACAAGTATATATGTACCAATTACATATGTAAATCTGTCTAAAAGCTGTCAATAAAGTATAATATATTGAAATGTAAAGGTAATGTAATTGATGTGATTCATATTATATATAGTATTCTACTGTAAAAAGTAGCCATGAAAATGATATTAAATTTCTTAAATCTGAAGTTCATTACAGAAAACATAATTTTTTTGATTTTTTTTTATGTTGAAAACATTAATTTGTAATAAAATACAATAAAAACAATAATAAATTCATGGTAAAATTATGTGTTAACATTATAAATCAATTTTGTTATTGTTATAAATTAAATGTATCACAATATAACATATTATATTTTCCAAAATATGTTAAAATATGGAATTGAAAAAATAATTTTGAAAATTGAAAGATATATTTGACGTTTTATTAGTTAAAATTAAAAAAAAAAGTAACAAAAGCGTTGAAATAATAAACAAAATGTCAAGAATTATGATTTTAAAATACTGTTAAGGTTGAAATGGAAATTGCCTTAAATTTTAACAATTTAATTTATTTTTTTTTTTTAAATTAATTTAATTCATATCTAGTACTTGATTTATTATAGTAAGGTCTCGATCACACAGACTGCAAGTTAACCATAATGGTCATATAATTTTGCGTTCCCTTGTCCCTCGAAATTATTTCTTAAAAATCGCTTGTTATCAGTAGCAAGAATAGGTAACGGTTATATTTAAATTGCTGCACCGTTTATAACGCATCGATCTAGACATGTTAGATATAAATTTAAGTGTATGGATCAGATCAGTATCGAAAAGTAAATGGATTTATAAATGTGTGTATGTCCGTCCGTTTGTTTGTCAGCATGATTATTCAAAAACTAAAAGAGCTAAAATGTTGACATTGAAACAAAGTGTTTTTTGGGCAATTTGTAGGATCCCTATTGTATTCGGTTTAAATCGGACTCAAACCTCGTGTAGCTTCGTGTATAAGTTTTTAGAACTAATTTAAATATCTTTATAACAAATAGTACTGGATGGCTGAAAATTAAACCGAATAATAGTATATCTTCTGGGTTGTTTCAAAATGTTAGGACTTAATTTTTGGGTAGTTGCCATCCTGCTTACATATATTAAGAATTATAGATTACACAACGAAGTTGAAATTAAAAAGCAGGCAAGTAATGTAATCTGACAAGCTCGTTTGAGATTAATCGGGGTAAAACAAAGCACTTTTTTATTTTTTTATATTTTTATTTCATTCAAATATCATCATAGTGGGCTCTCCCAGTTATCTGAAAGTTGCAAATACATCTACATTTAATTCCAAAACTCTTTGAATATGAATTTTTTTTTTTTAAATGCTAACTGTTCAACTGTTAAGCTAATAAGCCTATCTATACCATAGGTACATGTTGGAACAGAGCGTCATATTATATTCGTGTTATTTGAATTGATCTTAATGAATCCCACATATTATTTAAACATGAGATAGTGCTAGGCCTTATAACATGTAGAAAGGTCTTAGATTTTCAATATATAAAATCCTTTTTTGTTTATATTGTAATTTTTTGTATTTGAGTTATATGGTATTTTATTCCTGTGAGTTATATTATTCAATTAAATTATTTGTTTACATTTTGCATTTGTTTATATTGTTATATTAATGTATTTTTTATTAAAGATATATAAATATTAATTATTGATTAGGCAATTAATTTCAATCCAATGGCGAAATGGTATCTGAGTCGAGTCGAAAACCAGAAAAGTTTTTTCACTTTCACTAGGATTCGAACCAGAGCCTTTTGCATGAAACGACGGCATTCTTACCACTGCTCCACCCAGCCGTTAAATTAAATTCGACCAGAGCCTTTTGCATGAAACGACGGCATTCTTACAACTGCTCCACCCAGCCGTTAAATTAAATTCGAGTTCCTCTTTTTTAAATCAAATTTTAATCTGACAGTTAATTATAAATAAAAACAATCAAAATTTTCATTATTCTCAAATTATTTTTAAAAAGTACTAAAAAAAATTTATAAGCCTATACTTATATACCTATATGTGTCACATCAATTTTACAATTAACTAAAAAATGTCAATTTGTCCAAAAATAAAAAAAAACTTCAACATTCCTTAAGTTTTGACATTTTTTTTTTAAACTTTAATTGCAAATTAAAAAACAACAACAAAAATCATTTAATAACAATTTAAAACATAATAAAAAAATTATTTATTATTTAAAAGTTAAATCTAATTTGTGATGGTTATTAAGATTATCAAATTTTTAATGATATTGTCATAATAATCGCGAGTTCAAAAGAAAAAAAGAAACACCTAAGAAAGAAAGAAATACCTCCATAATATGAAATTATAAATAAAAATTGTTAAAAAGAATTACAAACTAAATTTTTTTTTGTAAATTAAAAGCGGTAAAAAACTCGTTTTTGAAAAATTACCGGCTTCAAAATTAATGTAATTTAATTTTAAAGTTTAAACATTAAAATAAAATAAAAAAAAATAATATCACATTAAAAGTAAAGCGCGAAATATGTATTTAGTGATTTTTCATGGATTTTAAAACCATGAAATTGAAATTTATTTCAATGGCGAATTTTTTTTTTTTTTTTTGAAATAATACCAGAAATATATACATCATAATTTTCTAAAGAATTATGGTGGATTATTTAATTTGTTTATTTTTTTTTTTTCAGCTCTTTTTCTATTTTTTGGATTTTACTTGTTTGTTTGTATATTCATTCGTGTTATATAAGCAATAATCTAGTTTTGCAACATTGTAAACTATTGTAAATGATTGTAATTTTGAATGAATAAATTAATAATAATAACTTGAGAATTACATTTTTTTTTATGGGTAATTTTAAGTGAATTATTTGAAAATTAGTTGTTTTGTATTTGAAAATATAATAAATTACAATAGGAGTTTTTTTTTCTTATATTTTTAATAGACAATAAAAAACGATTATTGTGAATGATGGGTTAATTGAAAATTGTGAATTAAAATTATTAATGTGAAGGAAAATTGTATTTTTAGAATTTGAAAATTGTTTATTTTATATTTAATTAATTTGTTTATTTATTTATTTATTTGTAGTACCAGACAATAGTAAATATTGCCAGATAGTAAGAATCCTTTGTCTATTTGACATTTGGACTTTTTATTAAATTATATTATTTTAATATACACTATATTTTTTTATTAGATATGATACGAACAGGGTTTGAAACCGACACTTTTCTATAGGAAAGGCGTCACTTTACCACAGGGTGTTAGTTGTAATATTAATCCAAATGAAATGTGAATAATAGTTATTTAATATGGAAATATTAACTTGATGTTCACAATTGACTTAGGCAAATTTAAAATAATTTTTTTTTTTTTTATTTTAAAGGAGGGTCGAACACAGTTGTGTTACACCCGAAGCCGTTTCACTAGACTCTGCACTGCACCATACAATGCCAAAATTTACGGTCATATTACCTATATTTGATTTCATAATCTGATAGAATTACAAATATATCCATAGTCGCAAGCAAGTTAATATTAAAGAATATAATTTGGAAAATTTTCACTCTCAGCACTTGCGTGAAAACAGTTCTGATTTGGTATAGCTTGAATGACTCTAAGTTGCCAAATACTCTGATCGTAATGAGGTTTATGGAGATTAACATAAAGGCAAAGGGAGACAGCAAAGAAGAAAAAAGTGGAGTTGAATAACTCACTTCACTCATATGAGGTTATTTTGGTTAAATCGGGCTATTTTACTGTTCCTTCATGTGTTGCGCCAACTTTATGTTCTACTTAGCTCTTATTGTTAAGCAAAACTTCACAATAACATTAGTTGTATGTAATTAGAGTGTAAATCCAAAATAAGTAGAAGATAGTAGCAATACATAAAGACGCAGTAAAATAGGCCCATTTAACTAAGAGAATGCCATAGGAGAAGACTCGAAGACTGCAAAAGGAAATTATATAAAGTAAAACATTCACGGTCGCTGTATTGCAGACTTGAACAAAAAATGGGAACACCAAGAGACCCTTACCATTTTTATTAAACAAATCATATTGCCAATGCTGTGACTTAAATCTTCTAAATATATGAACTTTTTTTAACATAAAGTAAATAGTTTAGTTCACAATTTTTAATGTATAAGCACTTTAACTTTAAAAACTAGTTTGAAAACAAAAGGAAAACCTATTCTTCTTGTGCTCAATATACTCTTCTAAATAAAAAAAATGTTTGAAGAATTTTTTTTTGACTAAATCGGAATTATGAACAAAAATACCAAAGAAAAATTAAAATAAAATATTCCAATATGATTACCTTTTTGATTAATAATGATATGATTGATCCTTACATAATTACATACTTTTAAAATATAATTTTATTTCTTGTTTTATTAGTGTATAAATTGAGTCAAGTTCAATTGAACAAAGACTGCAGGAAAATTTATATCAAATAACAAAATACAAAATTAATACAAGCTTAACATTCAAAGAACCATGTTGAGATCATAAAAATTTATTAGTATTAATCGTATTAAATTTTGTTATAATTTCTTTTAGAATCAATAATTGGGAGTTTGCATTAAATTGATTTAAAGTTTTTTATACAGTCGAAACATAACGATCTTTAATTATACAGTGTGTTTAAAATTTTTTACAAACATATAAGTTTAGAAAACTATAAAACTATTTAACCCATCTAAAAATATGGGATTCAACCTTTGAAAGTCTCCAGTAATCTCAAGTCCAGTAACCAAATACCAACCACGAAGGGGAGAATTAAAATTCCGAATCTGAAATATTAAGTAAAGCAAACAATTATGCAAATAATCTAAAAATGGGATACCAATGGAGTTCTGAAATCTGAAATGCCATTTTATGTGTATAGAGACTAACAAATTTGATTGGTTTTTGTATGGTGTGAAGGTTGTTAAATTCAAAGAAATGAAATATGTATGAAATTCAAAGAAATGAAATATTGTTAATTCACAAAACTTTAGGGCGGAGGGCATATACACTTTTCAGATTTTTATACCCGTATGAACAGATGCCAATAGGTTATGTTTACGTTGCCATTAATATTGTGACGCTGTAAAGGATACCCCATTCCTATATAGACTGTCAAAGGGAGCGGATCCGTTCCGACTAATCAGATGTCGCAAAAATAAAAAGCTATATATGATTCTGCAATTTTCACAAAATCAATTTTTTCCAAGAGGCATGTTTGGTATTGAGGATTTGGAAATTTTGCCAAAAGTAGTTTAGATTAAAGGGCAATATCTCACAAATTATAGTTGGTATAGTGTAAGGGTGCTTTTATGTGGGAGCTGCGATAAGTGATAAAAGCGTCGATTGAAGCATAGCATGGAAAATTTAAATTGTTTCTATGCTATGTTCTTATCGACGCTCTTATCACTTATTGCAGCTCCAACATAAATGCACCCTACCAGATTCGAATAATTCTGTGTAATTAGTTGGATATTTGAAATTTTGCCAAAATTAGATTATGATATTATGTTTATAATACTTTCATGCGGGTTTCCTAGACTTAACACTGTCTACTCTACGCTTTTCTCGTTTTTAATTAATTTTTGCCAACTGTCAAAAACTTTCTGTCAAGTTTTAATTGATGACTTTTCATAGTTTATAGATCATGATGCTGAAAAATTTTCTAGGAACCTAAAATTCAAATAACTCTATAAATTACAGGTTCAACAGTATTTTGTTTCATTTCATTTTTTAATTCATTTAAAAGCCTAAGTTATTATTAGGTGAACATGCAACATTTAATATACAAAGTATAAATATAGCTATACTTTACCTAAGCATATAATACAAAAAAATGCGTATTCATTCAATCATAAAAGAAGACACCTATAATCTTCTGTCAGTGTAATTGCATAGCACTTTCAGAAAAAAATTTCGAAGGGTTTCTTATAAGAACTGACTGAAGAAATGAAAAAAATCTTTTAAGATTTCATTATTTTATTTATACAGTTTTTGTTTTGTGTTTTTTTAGAATAAGGAATTCGTGTGGGAAGGAACAACTGAATAAGTTGTTTTTAGTTATACATTTCTTGTATATATTTTTGAATGAACATGATACAATTTGTCCTCTTTCCTGTAGGGATATGATTTCATCATGTTCATTGAAAACAATTTAAAAATGAATAATATATTATGAGAATTTTGTAAGATGGAAGTGTTCAGAATTTTTAAGTTGAATTGAAATCTGAGCTTGATTTAAATAAATTGAAATCAGGATTTTATAATGTTGGTAATGAACATTGTTGGATGACTGATATATAATTTATGACGTTTCAGAAGTCCAATGGTACTTTTATCTTACAGTTAAGCACTGAAGTTCCAATCCAATGTGTGCTAGTATAAAAAGTTACATGTAGGTACATATTCTGGAAAAGAGTATAATGTTAACTTTGTACCCGACTATAAAATCCATTTATTTTCCAAAGAAATGCTATTGCGCTTCTGACTATTGGACTTCTAATTTAGTCTCATGTCACCAGGAATTTGCTAATAAAAATCTGAAAAATGGTTAAAATAGATTAATATTTCTTCAGTTTTACAATACCCAGTATAATTTAAAAGTAATTATTAAGTTCAAGGTACGGAATCTACGTGGATAAGAAAATGATAATCTCTTTCATGTGCTGATGTTGTAATATATAATGCTAGAATCTCTGAAGCATCGAACTATAGATGGGAGGTACTGGTAACACACAAGTTGTCACAGATGAGGGAAGCTTAATGTAGTTTTTTTAGGGATACATTTATAGGTATAGCTAGACAGGCACTGGAATGAAACCCTCAAGGAAAGAGAAATATTGGAAGATCTAAAGATACAAAGCTCAGAACAATAGAGCGAGAATTAACAATATGGTTACAAACGAAAGTCGTATCACAAATTTCTATTTTGGATGGAAAGAATGTCCTGGCCTCCAAAGAGCATAGAAAAATGAAAGGGAATGTAGGCCTGAAGAGAAGCTGTAGATGTTAGACCGACTCTGACAGTAGAGCAAATAACGAGCAGTAAGAGCTAAGTATTAGGGTGTTAAATATCCCACATTATAACAACACGACATAGACTTTTTTTTTTCCTAAGAGAGGCAAAAACCTTCAAAAGTATGTAAAAAGAGTTCCTAAATTTTAGAGTTCTGAATGAATGAGATTGAGCTGCGAACCGTGTGTTACGGCGCTAGTCTTACGTTTAGTCTTTTGTGACGTTATTATCATTTATAATAAGAACAGCTCTCTTATCCAGATATTAAAGAGCTGTGCTGGGTGCTCCAGCATATATATTGGAATTATACTCAAGTCTCGGCTAAATGTAGGCTTTATAAATTTGAAGTAGATTTGGAGATGAATGTATTTCTTACTCCTACCAGGCATTTCGCGGCATCTTTTGCGACCGAAAATATGTTGCCATATTCTTAACGATTCGGAGTTTTGAATACCCATATTGCTAAAAGAAATGCTTATTACAGAAACTAGGTTAATTAAACAAATTATTTATAAATTATTTTTAAAATCGTTTACTGAATGATTTTAATTGTGTAGACACATAATTTTAAAACATTAAAAAGTTTTAATAAACTTAAGTCCGAACAGGAATTAAATTGCAAGATAAAAACTTCTAAGAAGTTTAATTATAAAATTTTATATTCGTTAATTAAATGTTTTTAATTTTTTTTATTATCTTGAACCTGAAACAATTAAGTTTGGTTTTATCAAACCAGGTTTTTTGATTTAAATTTGAAATAATGTGTGTAATTTATTATTTTTTATTTCTTGGCACTTAAAAATTTGATAGGAACTTCAATTCTTATTCTAAAAGTTAATTTTTAAGATATCTACAAGATAATTTATATTATAAAGTAAAATAATTAAAAAAATATATGAATGGGTGTGACAAAGTATCATATATTTTACAACTTCCTTAATTTGTACTTATTTTTATATTTGAGTATAAGATAAAGCAGGATTGGAGAGAGAAGAGTTTTAAAAATATTTTTCAGTTTTTGAAAACTTCTTTAAAAATCTTCTTGCGTTGGTAAAAACATTTGCTGTATTTTGTAACTTACCACACCATCTGATCAAGAGCGTACTATCATGTGGATGACTTGACATAAATTTCAAATACAGTAAGCAATTCAGGTAGACAGGATTTTAATATAAAATGTATTGGTTACAATATTTGTTAGCAAATTTAAAGCGGGACCCTGTCAACCATTCGTTTTTGAAAAAACAAACCAAGGATTGGAAGTAAATGTTAAACATATGATTTAGAAGTACTCATAAGAAGACTTTAGATCAAATAAATCAAAATCTGAATTTATTCCAAAGGTATATATGATGCTAATTATAATTTAAGATGTATTTTAAGAAATGAAAAGTGATCTAAAACATTTAAGATCTCATTTTCATAAGTATTGCTTCGAGACATGCCTCTTTTTATGATATTTTTTTGGAGCTAAGACAATCTGGAGTGAAAATAAAGTAAAACCGTTTCAATAAGAAATGTGGTTGAAGATTTTAACTGCTTACAGATAATCTTATAATTATAAGTTTTCTGAACCAAGCCTAGCTCCTGTCCATGTGTTTATTATTTTTTATGGTTAGTTCATGTACTAAAACTTTCAATCGCTTCTTTTTTGCATTACATCTGTAACTTGTTTCCATCAATTATTTATTTTTCTTATTTCCTTCAATATCATTATTTTCCAGCTATTCCTGCGTTTGCCTACATTTCTTTTACCTTGAGGCAGTCAATCTACAGCTCCCCTTCCGAATTTATTTTCCGATCTTTCTATTATGTGCCCGATCTTTTTTAATTATTTCCTCCTTATTAGAATTTCTCTAGGATCTTCCTTGCACATGCTCCAGTGGTAGCTGTTAGATATACATATGGCAAAACTATTTGGCAGATTATTATGAGGCTTTTATTAATGATAACCTATAACTTCTTTGTTATTTTGCTTGTGGTTTTGGTTAGATTGTTGTTCGTGAGTGTTTAAAAACGGGTGCGCCAGTTAAAATACATTTCATTTAAATAAAATATATTTAAATCTTCTTAATTTACAATTTTGATACTCTGATAAAACATTGTTACAGTCTTACGAACCGATTGGACTCCTACATTCTTTTTATAATATTTCCAATCTATTATTTTATATTAATTTGTTTTTCTAATAACACGCCTAGTCATCAAATGTATTTTTTATTTCTTGTAATTTGTTGTACAATTTATAAATTATAACGATGTGTTTAATTAAATGAAGTAATTAATAAAACAAGTTAAAATGGTTGTTACATATTTTTTTTAATTAATTTTGTAATTCAATTTGTCTTTTTAATAACATATAATAAAATGTTTCGTAGAAGAAAGTAAAGAAGAAAATCATGTCATTATATTATATACGAATGTATAAAATATACAAAAAATTTTTCCTGAAGTTGACCAAACCAATTTAATATTTTTCCTCATTCTGTTAATTAATTTTGTTTTCTTAAATTATTATTTTTTCAAACCAATTTCCTTTATAAACAATTTTTCCAATAACTATAATTAACTTTTCATAACCTTTCTCTATTCTTCGTATCTCGAATCTGAATCATTGAATCACTTAATTCCAGTTGGATCTAGTTACTTCTATAATTCAATTGAGAAAAAAAAGCGAGGAAGATTACAATTGCCCTTGCCATCTTTTAGATACACTATGAAAAACTTGGCCCTCCCCTCCCCAAAAGGTGATGTTAATTCACTTACCCATTTCCAGTTTCACTTTAGCAGCCTTTTGCCAAAAATGTCATCCAAATATTTTATTTTCAACTTTCTATTTTCAATAGTTGCAAAGGTCCGTACTTTGGTCTCAGGTATTTATATAACAGCTACACTTTTATCTTTACCGTAATAGAGTAAAAAACACTATTTACCCCTTTTAGTTTTTGAGTAATCGTGCAGAGACGCAGTGACAGACTGACGAACCAGTAGACACACAGTTAAATCGATTAACTTTTCGATTCTAATCCGATCCATACCTCTGAGTCTAGAGCAATTCGTTCCAAACGAAGAAGCAATTTAAATATACCTGTAACCTTATATTCACACGGGTTTTAAAAATTCATCTGAGCATTTTTAATATTATTGCAAAACTATTGGAGAGTTAAAAGAAGATTAACTTGTACATTCATTTATTTAATATATCAAATGTTGTATTCAATTTATTTTCAATTTCAAATGTTGTATGCACCTTAGAATCTTTAAATTTAACAAGTTTCTTTTGAGTTTAAAACCTGGTCAACAAAACAAAAAAAAAAACAATTTCATGTTTAACTTTTGCAAATTAATGTATGATTGTCTTCGGGGCTTGATCTTAACTTTTTGGTCTCTAGGATGAGTAGAAAACAATTTTTATTTTAACTTTAGTTATAGGTTATATATAAAATCAATTTGTCTGGATTTTATCATCCAGAATAATGACTAGTTTTCAAAGTTTAAAATAAAAACAAGATAACAAAATAAATTTCAGATATTTTTTTGAAAGTAGGATTATTACAGATCAAAAGATTTCAACAGTTTATTGGACTGAACATGCAAATCATTTAAATTGATTTTAAATCTTTGTTGATTTTCTATTCTGATGATCGCAGTCCACAAGAAATTGAGTGTAAAGGAAAATTGTAAGAATGAAAAATTTAAAGTTGGCAGTTTTTTGTATTCTTAGTATGGGTTATTTCTTTAGAATTTCAAGATTATGACAGGTTTTTGGAAGGTATAAGAAGGTAAGCAAAAACAATGGATACTTGTATGTAATTATGAATATTGGATTGGGGTTTTGATTTAATTTTTGAGCTTTTAATAAAATTTATGAAAAATATTTAAGTCGTTGTTTTTGTTTTTTTGGGGTTGGGTACCAGATGCCTATTCTCAAAATCATAAAATTTTAGGGGCAAATCTCCCATCTTTTTAATATATCTACATAGTCACAAACAAAGTATTTACCTCTCTTGGAAATGGAATAAATTGGGATTTTTTATGGATACTCGAGAACCTAGACTATGCTGATGATATATTTCCGCTCGTGCATAAATTCTTCGACATTCAACACAAAGCAAAACAACTTCAGCAAGTAGCGCGTAAAATTGGGATAGAGATCAACAGAAATAAAGCCAAAGCCATTGGCCATCAAAATATAAGACGAATGTGTCGAATATGTTGAGTGCTTCTCCTACCTTAGTAAAATACTGACAAGAAATGGAGGTAAGGAAGAAGATGTTAACAAATGATAACGTAGAATCAGAACCGCCTTTGGGGAATTAAGTTCAATATGGAAAAGTGGCCACAAAATCAGAAAAACCAAATTTAGAATATACAAAGCATCTGTAATGTCTACTCTTATATATGGGAGCGAAATTTGTCTGACTTCAAATAACATCAGACAAAAGTTTCAAGTATTGGCGAACAGGTGCCCTAACAAAGTAACAAAGGCCTATGCTAAATCACAGGTGAAGAACCATTGGCCGGTCAGTAGATAAATCGGTAGAAAAGATGCATAGGTCATACTTTGAGCAAAGAAGCCAAAAACATAACACACATGACCAATGGAATCCCCAAGGCCGTCGAAGGTTAGGTCGACCAAACAACATCTGACTTCGAATAGCAATAACTGAATTAGCAACAAATGGACAATATTGGGAAGAAATCAAGTTCAATTCGAACAATCAATAGCAATGGTGGAGGCAAGTTGATGCCTTATGCTCCCATGAATTTTGATGGAATTTCGTGATGCTCCCGTCTATTTAAACTTCCAAATTATGTACTAGTTACTAAAAAGTTTAAAATAAAAATTCAAAAAGATTAAATCAAATTAATTTTTATCATGCTGTTCAAATATATGGGAATATGATATAATAACAAGTTAAAGAAGACTCACGTTTTCTTTTTTGCTTCTTCTTCACTCTATTTTTTATCACTATTTCTTTATTTGTTTGTTTTTTTTTTCTGTAAATTTTGAACTCCGACGAAATGTTGTTTAAGTTTAAAAACTAATTTTAAATTATTATCAAAAACTTGTATTTATATTTTTATAAAGCAAAAATTTTAAAAATTCCCGTACAAATTATTATTTGACTAGACACAATCAAAATATTGTTTTGTTGCAAATATTTTAATTTGATTAGGAGACCGCCTGTCGGTAAATGTGTCATATTAAATGACTCTATATAATTTGATGAGATAATTATTTTTTTTAAACTTAATAAATTAAAAATGGAATTATATTTTAAAAAAATGTAATAATTAAAAGAAAAATTTTTATCTCTGGTTTTTAAAAATATATTTAAATATTTAATGAAAGAAATTGGTAGCTTGTATCATTTATTTTGATAAAACTTCGGAGAGTTTATAAATAAATAAGGTTATGTTTATTATCAACTTTTAGGTAAAATTAATAATATACATACATCAACATTTAATTTGCAACAACTTTGTAATATAAAAAAAAATATCATAAATCCTTATTTAACACTCTACTTCCTAAAGATGGAAAGTAGTACTGATGTTGTTAAAAGTAGAATTTAAATAAGGTAAAATGTTGGGACAATGTTATCAAAGTGTTCTATAGATATTAAGTTCTTAGATTGCAATATCGAGTTAAAAATTGTGGACCTATAAATGCCGA
The DNA here is from genome assembly GCA_963082915.1 of Dolichopus griseipennis. NCBI lineage: Eukaryota > Metazoa > Arthropoda > Insecta > Diptera > Dolichopodidae > Dolichopus > Dolichopus griseipennis. Next base: position 96,218,698 of record OY720442.1, on the reverse strand, counting down.
TATGTACAAAAAATTAGTTTGACTAAGGCTTCGAACACGCAGCCATCCAAAGAGTGATTATTTTTGTGATAGCCATATAATTTAGAGCTCATTTGTTGCTCTTTGATATTACCACTTAAATAAAAAGCAATATGTTTCAAATTTAAATATTTTTGAAAAATTGCCTACTCGTGGCCTGCGTGTCCGAGATATTGATAGAGGCTACATGTATATATAGATCCTAAAAGAGTATAGTGTTAAAAAGTCTGAAGCCTAATCATAAACTCCTGCTGCGACCAAAACCTAAGGTAATATTTTAATGATACTAACTAATTTTTGTAATGTTAATTAAGTAAGTTACATTAACACGTCTTTTGAAAGTATATAATTGTGCTTTAGTTTAAACTTGAATAATAAATTAATAGGGTCCATATGTTTACAAAACCTTTGTTATTATTTCCTATACTACTCGTTTTAATACCTTTAATTTCTCTTTCTTAACCGTTGCAGTAGGGCTTCAAGCCTTACGATGACACTTAATAAACATTTGATGACACTTAATAAACATTTGATGACACTTAATAAACCTTTAACTAATAAATCTGGTGGACCTATACCTATTGCCTTTACAAATATTATTTTACAAATACTAAAAGTACTATTTAAATACTAATACCTTCTTTTGCTCCTCTAGAAAGCTCTCTTCTAAATTTGTCAAAGAAACTTTAGAAGTTAAATTCTTTTTCCCTCACATCACTGATAAAAATAATTTAATGAATATAAAAATAAAGGTGAAGTTTGTCTGTGATGGTTTCAAGGGTAGTAAAGTACCTAATCGATGCTAAAACCGACCCCAATGAATACTTTGAAAAGTGGCTTTAAAATTTCTCTTATCAAATTATGTAAAAAGTAAACTATACATTTTTATTATGATTAATAGAAATCTGGAATTATTTATTCTATATTAAACAACTTTTGAATAAATCCTTTGTACCTTGGGAACCAGTAGTCAGACCGATTTACCTTCTTTAAAAAACCTTCATTCTTCGATGTTATTAATTGAAACTGTTAGAATAAATCTTAAGAAAAGTTTAAAAAAATTGAACTTAGTTTTTGGGCCCTAGTTTTTGAGATAGGTTAAGGATAGGTTCACAGTAAATTAAATCAGCGCTTTCCTCCATTCCGTTACTTTGAATACTTTATCGATTCAGTCAAGTGCTATATAAGAAATATCTTATCAATGGCGTAGTGGTAAAGCGCCGGGCAGATCATATCTAATAAAAAAATATCGTAAATTATATGATTATATCGTAATAGTTTATATCGTATTATAAAATAAGATTTATAAAATAAGATGGCGCACAAATTAACATTTTTGTGTATTCATAATGTTATACGATTGCTTCAGCCAAGTAATCAACGGCTAAGTGAATATAACGATTAAAGAAACTGAAACCTAGTCTAAATAGGCTTGGTGAATGCCCAATATTCCTTAAATGAGTGGAAGAACCCAAAAAAATAGAATAATAAATAAAGTAGTAGATTATGGCTTTTAAAGTCACCTCACCATCATCTTAAAATATTAAAAGTTCATTCATTTATACTGAGCATTTTAAATTTAAACTTCCTGGTTAAATTTAATAATTTATGCTAAAGATAATATGCCCAACCTTCAGTTGGATGAACTCTTTACGCATTTTTATTTCATGCAATTCAAATTTATTCCACCACAATCATTCGAATTCTAAATTAATAACTTTTCTACTTCTTATAATTGCAAAGAATTTTTTGAGAATTAAATTTACGCGCTTTTTAAAAAATAATTTGTATATAAATTTAAATAAATTCCATTAGGTTTCATACGGAATTCCAATCTGAAGGAATTTCCGAAGGGAATGATTTCGTTTTCTTGGGTTTGAACATTTTGCACAGTTTGCTAATTAGTATAATATTTAAAATTCTTAGAAACCAAAAAAAAAAAGAAAAAAAAAAAATAGATAAAATGAGTAATTCACATGCATATCATTTTGTTTCTTATGGTTTTTCTTCGCATTTTCATTTCCCTGTTTTTAAATTTATGTATGAAACTAATTGTAAATGTGGTTTTTAGCAAATTTTCAAAAGATTTTGTAAAAATGTGCCTATGTAGTTTCATTCTGTCCGTTCGTATGTCTGTCCGACTGTATGTTTACAAAAACCTGTAATTTTTTTGAATTAAGTCCTATAATTTGAATTCAAAGTTCCAATACTATATTTCAACATGTGTCGAAGGTTTTTCTTAATTTTCAAGAAGGATGGAGCCCCCCTCGAACTTTGAAAAAGCCCTATATTTAAGTTGTTATAACCAGAGTTCTATAAGGTATATTTTCAGTCTGAAAACGGTAGAAGACAGCTGGTTTTACAATGCCACACGGTATTAAAAATAACCGTTATGCGAACCTTAATTTTTGAAAAATTTTTGTCCTCTCATATCTTCTGTATGGCTTAAGTAAGAGACTTGAAATTCTGAGAGAAGTTGGGTTAGATCCTCGCGAAACACCATAAGTTTGCTTAGGAACAATTTCTGAACCTTCCCCATTTAAGAGCTATTGGGAAATTGAAGGGGAAGGGCTTTGGGACCAAAATTAAGCTCAGTATGAACCACTTTATATTTTTGAAAATGTGCTTTTTTAAAAACCCTACGTTTTTTCATCACTTGTTTCTATATATGCAAACGGTTAATTTTTAACATTATTGTGCTCACATGTATATATATGATAAGTATATATTAAACACATAGGTACTTAGGTAAATAAGTATACAAATTATACTTTAAAGAATAAAAAAATTTGTTTGTGGTTTTGGAAAAGAAAATATGTAATTGAAAGGGTTCCCCTTGGTTTTTTTTCAGAGTTAATTTGATTGTTCTTTATTAACGGACCGTGAAAATTATCTTAGTAAAAAATTAATGTAGATGTATATATATAAATGTAAATTTAAATTAAATAAAATATTTTATTAAAAAAAGACCAACAGTATTTTCAGTGTATAATAGGATATAATATTTGTGGTAAAATGTTATGTTATAAGAATATCTTATTGCATTGAAATATGTACTTAGTTGGTTTAGTTATACATACTTGAGCAGTATTTCTCTAATCATGATAATAGTAATATTAAGTCTAATTTTCTTGGGAATCCCCAGGAGAGTGATATTTCTGCTAAAAAATAATACAACCTATTTGCGCATTATAATGAAATAAGACTTATTTATTAAATTTTTCTAAAACATAAGTATTTGAAAACACATATGGTGGTACTGTGTCGTCTGTGTCCCACAATTTTTAGGCCGATTTATATAAGAGTTTCTATACTTGAGAGTTTGAGTTCTATAAAGCTCTAAAGTATATAAATGATATTGAACTTGGTTGGATTATTAACATAATATTTATAGTAGATATTTATTTAACACACTCAAACAGCTACTACATTTCGGCGGTTACTTAACGACGTTAATTGTGCTCGTATAATATTTAGATATTGACAAACGGTGCAGAGTGCTCCTGAAAATGTATGACAATTATATTCTAGTCTCGGCTAAATATAGGTTTTATATATTTGAAGTAGATTTGGATATTTGAAGTATTTTCTACCCCTACTTAAGAATCTCACACATTTTACTTAACATTTTGCTTCCGAAAATATATGATTGTTCCACGTGAGTTTTCCAATAACTTCTATGCCTCGGATTTAAAAAGAATGCGTTGTTATTTCAATTATATCCCAATAAAATACCAGGCGCAGTAGAATCGTTTAGTTGATAACGGGAAAACTTTGGTTGATAAAAACTCATCCCGCTTACGCTTCCTCACTTTAAAATTGTAGTAAGGTCATTATTTAAAAACTCAAAATTTTAATTCATTCATTACTTACCGAGGGGACTTCATCAATTCTCTCATGATATCTTTTAGAGTTTATTATTTGAAATCTTGAACTCTTGATTCATTCATTACTTACCGAGGTGACTTCACCAATTCTTTCATAAATTTTCTTAGGGATTATAAACAATGGAACAATCCAGACAATATAAATGTCTACAAGCAAGAGAGTCGGACTCTTATTCGTTTACAAACTATTAAATTTGTATATTATATACGGTATTGGTATTGTGTAACACCTAAGTCATATACGTTTGATTTATATGTAATTTACATTTCTGCTGGTTTAACTTTCATTACACATAGGGCTAATCAAAAAACAAACATTTTGAAAACATGTATATATTATATACAACTCTATTTATCAACGTCTTATACATATTTAAAAAGAAATTTAAATTCACACAATTTTTTAATTTTTTTAACATCTTAATAATATTATATCAACAAAACTGAGTTAAATTAAATTGCCAGATAATAAGGAAATCGTATATAATACAATAGAAGCAAAGTTTTTCTAATTAATCTTTCTGACAGTTTTGTTGTTGTATTGTAAACCACTTTGCGTTTTTTTATTTGATTATATCAAGAACTTTCAAATAAAGAAGTTTTGATAGATAGCATGTTACTCTTTTTTCTTTCACTATAGCCCTATATGTATAATGAAAGTTAAATCTTATAAAATGCAAAAATATAATATGTATGATTACAATTTTATTTTAATATATTTCTGAAGCTCTCAGATATTTCTGAGTACAAGAAATCGAACCAAAATTTGCTTTATAATTTAATTTTTATTCATTTATTTATGAACAGTGCTTCGCATCATTCAATACGATAAGGAAGTTAAGCATGGCGTGGAAGATTATACTATTTAGTATTTATTAATTTCATAAGTAATATTATTTATTTAGTTTTTATCATATATTTTATGACATACATTTGGTCACCATAGAGATTTGTAAAAAAAATAATTCTTTCAAATAAAAATTCATGATCCGTACGGGAAACGAACTTGCACTCTCCCGGTTAATAAGCCAAATGCTTACCCACTACACATCCAACCCTTATATTTATAAATTTTGTTTTAACCTTGTATAGCTCAACTCAAATATTTCGCAGTCTATAAAGATGGTTGAAGGCATGAGTTTGATTCTTAAATTTGGATTTTATTTATATTCTACACACCTCGCATTCTAAATGTAGGTGATTGTAAGTTATGTAACTTCTTTTTATTTAATCATATTTTCTTTGATGTTCGAATTTTCCAAATTTCCTTTAAGTAATATACAAAATTCAAAGCTCAAAGATTTTTCTTAATTTTGATGTGTAACGGAGCTTCAGCCGCCATCAAATTCTATTAAAGTTGTTATAATAAGAGTTCCATAAGAAATATTTCAATCTGGAAAAGGGAAAAGATATCGGAGTTTATATTATTATAAACTACATAAAAATATATCTCCTAAATGTATAAAGTTGCATATGCATAAGGTATTAAAAATAACCGTTATGCAAACCTCAGTTTTTGCAAAATTTTTGGCCTCACATATCTTCTGTACGGTTACAGAAGCAAGATACTTGAAATGTTTAGAGAAGTAGGGTTAAATCCTCGCGAATCACCATAAGTTTGTTTAGCAACAATTTCAGAACCTACCCCCATTGAAGGCCTATTAGGATTAAAAATTCATTTCCAAAATTAAACTCAGTAAGAAACACTATATAATTTTGAAAATGTATTTTTTTTAAAATCCTAGGTTTTTTTCATCACGTTTCTATATAAGCAAACGGCTAATATGCTTACCCACTACCCACCTGAGGCCTCTTTTTATAAATTCCGTTTTAACTTCGTATAGCAGTGCTCAGATATTTCACAGTCTATAAAAATGGTTGGAGGCATGAGTTAGATGTTTAAACTTAGATTTTATTTATGTTCTACACATCTCGAATTCTAAATTTAAGTGATCGTCAGTTCTGTAGCTACTTTTTATTTAATCAAATTTTCTTAAATCTTCGAATTTATCGTACTATTAACTATGATTTCTTTTTGAAGAACTGGTGGGATAAATTTTCGGCCGATTTCTTTAGAATGTCACCAATTTAAGTTTATTTTCGCTGTCGGATCTTGATTTCAATTATATTTGTCGTTTCACTAATCTGATTCTTTAATTGAAAATATGTTTAGCCATCACATTTCCATGAAGCGGCGAAAGCAGTACTGCATACTGTTTGTTGTGTTATTCAACTTTAGATGCAGGAATTGAACTTTATGTCGAAAACTGCTTGTTGTTCACCATGATCCAACCATGCAACTATTTCGCTTAACTCTTCTTTTTTGGTGTACTATTCCTCCTAGTATGACTATCGAACTCAATTTCCATACGTCTTAAAATTAAAGTTTTTCGAAACTCATGTTAAGTCTAACCTCTTGCACTGACGTAAAAAGAAAGAAACATAGAAGATCACAAGTATAATAGAATAAAAATAAAAACATTAAATTAAATTACTATCTATCTAATTTCCAAAAATTCTCAACGAAGTTTTGTAAAGTTTTACGTCATTATGATGTTAAATATTTGTTTTTTTTTATAAAAAATTGCAAATCCAAAAAACTTAAGTTCTCCATCTCCATATATAAAAGACTTTGAAATTAATTTTAAATATATTTATATTTTTTAACATTTTTTTAAGTATTTAACTTCTTCTTTTGTAATACGCATATATGAAAACAGTAGGTTTCGCCCAAATTAGTCTTCACCGAATTTAGAAATTACATTTTTAATTTTCCACCTACTAATTATAAGTCGTTTTTATTACAACAAGAATCAATTTTCAAAAAAAAAAATAAACATATATTTTAAAAAGTAATAAATTGACAGATTATAATTTTTGTATATGTATAATTCAATACAAATTAAAAAGCGCTGATTGAATTGAATTGAAATTGTGAATAGACCACAAATTATAAACTTTTTAAAACAATTTGAATTCAATCATCAAAATGATGTTTTGAAAAATTGAATGAAAGAAGGTGCTCAATGGAGCTTTTAATAATAGATGAGAGAATATTAATCCCCAATAATGATTGGGAAAGACTTTTTAGATAATATTTAAGGATTATCTTATAACCCTATAGTGTTTTAGCAATCAAATTTTGCATAATGTACTAAATTAGGTATCGGTCGCATTTTGTTTTGTAAGAAATTTAACACAATATAATAAGATGAAGATTAAATAATTCCTAGGTTTAATACTTTTGATTTGGTAATCTTCAGATGGAAGATCAGGAATTTGTTAACTGGAGTTTTAGGGCTTCTAATCATATGTTTGTCAAGACTGAAACGTCTTGGGATCCACTACACTATAAATATTTTTGAAACTTTTGTATTAAAGATTCTCCTAGGTTACTTTATGATAGCTTCTATAATATAACTATATACAACTGTGTGTGAATGTTGAATTCACTAACATACTACTGCGCTATATAGTTTGAAAACGTACTGCGTTATTGAGGTCTTTGAGTCCATTTGATGTACTGGACTCTAATCTTATGTAATAGTATTCTAGTAACTAGAGTAGTAACTAAAGTAACTCTATACTATGTGTGACATAATATAAGTACTCTTACATCTTCTTACAATATATTCAATTTCTGATGGATTTGGAGAACTTTTTTCTTGAATCGTTTATGATCTTGTCAAGCTGCAATTTGTTGTCAAATGTCGTCAAATTATTTGAGAATACGTCCAACGCTTTGACGGTTATTTTAACAGAAGTCTCCTTTTAACAGGTTTCGAATCTTTTCTTAATATTTAACAGATGCGATTCAGTTTCAATTTTTCCCGATGATCATGCTAAACGATCAATTTAATAATTATTGTGACGGCCTGTGTTTTGAAGATCTTTAGGATCCCCATAACTTTGTTGCTTGATAATTTGAAATTTAAAATTTCTTAACATGCATACCTCGAATGATTTGAGAGACATGTCAAAATACAGACAACTTACGTTTTAGGTGATAACCTATTATACATTTGTAGATGATCATCTTACGCGATCACTTAAATCATTTTATTATCTACTTCTTTATTTTATCGTCTACTTCAGTCTTCATTCAAAAAATTTAAATCAAATATAATTAATAATCAAAAAACCAAAAAATTAATAGTTAATTATTAGTTATTTGACAAAAATGGTGTTTCAAAATTCGAGATTTATGTATAATTAATACAAAAAATTTTTTAATATATTTTATTAAAAAAGACTCACCACATTGGTTTTTTTTTTGGCAAATTTTTAATGATGATTTGAACATCACATCAGATTATGATTATGTAGTTATATTCAAAAACTTTAGAGGTGATCATTATTAGTGTTATTATTATACTAATTTTTTAAAAGATTTTTTGATCTTTGATATTTAAATGAATAAAATTATTATTAATATAATAAATTTTTGTTTTTTCTTTAAATTTATTTTATTATTATTAAATATTTTTAAATTTATATTTTTATTAGTTCAATATTTTGTGTGATTATTTTTCTTGAGTTTAAATATTTTAATTTAATATTTTAGAGCAATATATATTTTGTTATTATTTATTTAGTAAAACCAATGTTTAATATTGATTATATTGTATTAAATTAATGTTTGATCATTGAACTAACACTCAAATTTTTTCTACTTTTAATATTTTTTAAATATTTAAATAAAAACAATTTAAAGTGAATTAAATATTAAAATTATTTGATAAAATATTTCAATGACCCAAAAATGTATTAATATACAATTGACTTTTAAAACTGAGTGTCAGCTGTAAAATGTGGTGTTATTAAATTGAATGAATTTTTGTAAAAAAAAAAAAGAGAATTGAATTAAATAAATATAAATAATAGTTTAAAATAAATATTCATTTAAATCCAGGAGGTCTTTATCAGATATTTTGAATAAATAATGATCTACAATATAAAATGGATTTGCGACAGGTGGTTTAAGTCTGTTTCACAAAAGGGTATTTTGTCTAAGGTCATTTGACAAAATAGACCTAAAATTCACCAAAGGACAAAAAATGACTAATCAAAAAGATTTTTTAATAACAATGTTTTAAAAAAATATAGTTTCTAAATTGAGAACGGGGTTTTCGGTCAGGTGGTTTCCCATATAAGTCAAAAAAATTTTAGTAGGAAGGAAAATAACTGAAAAAATTCCCTTTTAGTAAAAGGGTAGTAAAAAGTAGCAGTAAAATGTGGGTAGAAATCAAACAACTTGCATATTAGAGAGTACAGTATAGAGTGCAGTATAAAATTCCATATCCCAGGCCACAAATCACTTTGAGAACATATGTATATATAAATTTTGTAAAAAAGGTGTATAGAGTCTCAAGTTCGATGAATATGAACGATGTTGTTCTCAAACAAAAACTTGTAAAATGTGTGTTATAACCAATAGTGCGGAACAACAAAGCCCCAACAGAAGTATGATCAAAATTGAAAATTTATCGTTTGACATGTGAATCATAAACTTATAACAAATGTGTTTAACAATTAAACTGGTCTAGATACTGCAAAAAAATTAAAATATTGTTCATATCGGATTTCCCATTAATTAGACTTCCAAGTAGCCTTAATTTTATAGTCAATTAAAAATCCCTTCTAGTTGAGTATTTAAATACATATTTCAATTACAGCGTTTTTAATAGTTACCTAGTAGAGACAAGCACCTGTTCTAAAAAATTAAAAAACAATTATTCCTCAAATCACAGTTTTTCAATGTTAAATAATGGGAGCAACATATGTCCACCCTTCACTGTCTAGAGTAATTAAGTATGTTTAACATACTTAATTACTCTAGCTTATAGAAATTCATTTATTTGACACCAGACTCCAGGAACCAGTATTTCCGGAAGATGGTATTTCATATGTATATACAACAAAATTATACCGTTCTAAGGGGTAAAGAAGAGTATAGGGCTTCCACAAAACTTCTATCTGCACTCTCTAATATGCGAGTTGTTTGATTTCTACCCAAGTTTTACTGCTACTTTTTACTACTCTTTTACCGTGGACCCACCCAAGCATCTGGCGCTCAATAATCTCTCGCAATTTCTGAATAGTCTAATCTATTCGTTCCCATTTCCAATTATTTATTTAACAGGGAATAGTTTATTGGCTTCAAATAGTTTGCAGATTTCCATTTGATATTCTTTAAGGCCATCATATATTTTAAATTGTTCGGAGTCACTTATTTCAAATACATGCTTGTGACTCACTTGTTGAAGAGTTTTTGATCAACTACCTTTCCCTGTTGTAGAGAAGATTCGATTTTACACAGGTTTCATACATTATTTTTTTCATTTCATTAATGATCTATGGTGATCTCCAAATCGCCCAAAGAATTTCAAACGGCAGTATTGCTGATTTTATACCGTTGTAAGTGTCTTCTCCAGCTCAGAAAAGTGTAATATATATTATGTCATATAGTATTAGACGAAATATCATTTAGCCAATTGGCAATCGATTTTCCTTACTTTTTAAAACATGTATTCCTTAATCCTTATTTTATAATTCCACTGAACATACTTTCTTTCAAATACCTTTTAATTTCATTCTAATGCGAGCATTATATCTTCTTTAAATATTGAATCAATTTTTTTTTTTTTTTTAAATCGAACATCTTTCTTTTATCATTTGAATTTCTAATCCAGCTTAAAAACCATTCCATTTTTTATTTATTTGAGTTTAATAAACTTCTTCAAACAATTTATAACAATAAATACAACAAATACAATTTATAAAATAAAAAATGTTTTATCTACAAAATTCAACTTAAAGGAAAAATACAATGTGTAATCATAGACAACATAAATCTTTTATATATAGGACCTTCTTTTTTTCAACATATTGTCGGATTGTTTAGTTTGCTTTTTTTTAAACTATTTTCTTTTCAACATGTTATCAAAACCAACACTTTATTTTTTTTTATACCCGTGCATAAATATAAAGCCACGGGTATATTAAAATTGATCCTCCGTTTGTAACGCATCGATCTAGATTCTAGACGAACACTATATCTATGTGAAAGATAGCGTATCGGATCAGCATCGAAAAGTTAAGCGATCTAGCTATATGTGTCTGTCCGTTCGTGTGTCAGCACGATAACTCCAAAAAAAGCGCTGGAATTTGAAAGTTATTTTTAGACAATTCCTAGATTCCCAAATATTTTTGGTTAAAATCGGACCAAGGCTTCGGGGATTTGCCATACAACTTGTTTTCACCAATATGAATTTCTTCAAAACTAATAACGCTGTGAGAATGAAAATTACACACGGAAAGTTATATAATAAAACAAGCACCTATATGAACCTTTAAAATGTTACGGCTTCATTTTCGGGCAGGTTCCATATAAAATTATCAATTCGATAACCGTGAATCTAATAAAGCTACGAAATTAAAATTAAAACTGTCCAGGTAAAGTAATAGGGCAACTTACTTGGCAAAGTTGGACATCACTCGGACCAACTTTTAGGATGGGTAAAATTTTTTTTTTTGGCTTTTATGGTTTTTTTAATAGTTTTTAATAGTAAACTTTATGATGTCGGGGTGGGGGGGTCAAATTTTTCAATTATTTTAGTCTTTTGTATAGTTTTTTTTTAATATTATAGCATAAGGGAATTAAATAACGGTTTATTTAATTTTATACATCATAGTGGGTATGCACGGGTATGTAATAGTTGACAAGATCAACTATAATCTTCCTGGTTTTTTTTTGTAAATGAAAATAAAAGACGAAGATGACGATGAACAGAGACTTAAGACACGAATATATTTTTGGGCATGTGTTTTAGTGTTTTTTGTTTTATTCAAAAAGAAAACATTACCTATCCCAATCCCGTCAAATTTGTTTTACACTTATATTATATACAAGATACCTACATACATACATATATAGTGTTTATTTTATAAATAATTTATATCAAATGTATAAAAATTTTATTTTCCATTCCATTCCTGCCTGCCGCTACTCAACAATAAATACAAGATTTTAAGATTAACAAGAGATAGATACATCTGTTGCATTCCTTTATATTTTAAATATTCCAATAAGAATTTTTTAAAAAAGAATTTCAAAGTGAAGAAGATTCTATACAAAATTTTTTTTGTATTTTATTATATTAACTTCCGCATTTATTCAATATGTATATATGAATGTATATTTATATAAATATTTTGATTAAATATAGTTGCAATATTATGGTATTGAAAAAATCTTAAAAAAAATTAAAAAGCACAGAAACATTAAAAATGATTAACAATATTGATCGTGACTATTTGCAACAAATTTTTTTATACTCATAGTGTTGTTATAGGTCAAGATACTTATAATATGTTTCGTGTATATTAATTTTATTAAAAAGGGTATTAAATTAATTTGTTCGCTGTATATATAACAGATACTTTACAATGTATCTTTTTTAATTATTATTAAATATTATTTTGCATGGCATATTTGTATACCAGGGGTGTTCAGGAGTTTATGTATGGGGAAATATTAATAAAATTTTCAAAAATACTGAAGAGTCACAAAATTTTCATTTAAACATGAATAGGAAATTTATTTTTATTATCATGTTATTCTAACAGCAAGTCTTTAAGCCATTGGGGAGTTATGGTATTCAACTCTTGGTTGTACCACCCAAAGCAGCAAAAATCAAATGCAACATTTCTAAAACAAAGTACTTCGTGGTATAGTCAATGCTCCTAGGTACATCCGCAATGATAATCTACACAAGTATTTGGGTGTAGAAACAGTCGATAGTGTTTAGAAGCATGTTGCCCAAAGTCACAGAATAAGTAAGGTATAAAATAAACTTATAAAATTATTACATATAGTATATCCTGCCACTCCTGGAAAGGAAGAGTGCTTCACTCCCTTATCACATTGTATGAGGTAAGGCCAGGTTTATAAATAAATAAATTAATAAATCATGTTATTTTCAAAATCAGATTAATAACTTGTTAGTGTCGTCCTTAAAAATTCAATTAAATTGACTTTTGCTAGCTGCGAATGATATTTGTTTTAAACAAACTTCATTGTTGAATACATCTATTGACAGTTATAAGTGGTGCCGAATATAGAAAATGTTCGAACTATGAAACTAATTAAATTTGGAATCCGAAGCAATTTTTAAAAATTCTGTTATGGGTTCTAATGATTTATGTTTTATGGGTAATACTTCATCTGTCTGACTTTATATCAACTGCAAAAGAAGTTTAAAGAATTAGAAAGAATATCGCTTAAGGTCTTATAGCTAATTTATCTTCGATAACATCCACTACAAATGAATTTAATCGAATTTAAATACAAAAAGTCTCCAAAGCTGAAAAACTTGATTAGAAACCTTAAATTATTTAAAATGAAATAACTTTAGGTTTAAAATAATTTTTTCTTAAAATTTCAGTTTTAAGTGAAGTCAAGTGAAGGCCCAAAAAAATTGTCGAAGAGTTACACTTTGTCCGTGTCTGTTATATATACCAATAATCAATATATCTTTATATTATAGGTTGATATACAATTTTTATACAATACATATATGTAAATTAAAGTTATATGTTTGTTCCTTTAAAGATAAATTAAAATTGTGTTATATTCATTATGCATTCATACATATATGTTAAATGTATAATATAGTGCTTATTAAGTTGTATAGTCTTCAGAGAAGTATAGTGTACTGTAAGCACATAAAATAAGTTTGAATAAGTTTGATTACATGCTATGCAGTATACACTATCATACAAAATGTTGGATTGTAAAAAAAATTATTGTAATTTTCAAAATATTTTTCAAAAATTTGTTCATTAGTTCCTTTTTAACAGTTGGTCAATCCTTCGTTTGTTAACAAAACGTCTTCGTTTATAGATAAGTGAATTAAATGTTATACTTAAATATTTTTACAGTTATATGTAGTAACAGTTGTATTTTTCCAGTAGTCCTATTCGGTATAAAGCAACAGATTCCACTTAGCAGATAAGGATACTCAAAAAGTTAAAGTCGGATGTTTTGATGATGATTTTGGAGATATTAAGGAAGCGACTTCTGAGAATATTAAATTACAATTCCTTTTAACTATTTTATTGTACATCTTCCGGTTTAGAAAGTTTTGAGGAATTTTAAATTGGAATTGAAGAAATAATTTAGGGCAGCTAGGATCTGAAATTTTGATGGATATTTTACAAATCGAAAACGGGATTAAATATTAATTTATTAATTAATATGAGTTAACGGTATTTCCTATATGAATATAGGGATTGCTTAGCATTCGTGAAAGCCTCTATGAATATTTTATACAATTGTTACGAATAGGATTTATATACCTAGTAGTCACAACTGAAGGTCATAATTTTCCGGAATACTTTTTAAAGCCAAAATTTTCTTTTTGAAAATGTTGGTTTTCAAAGAAAACCTTTAGTTCAACATACTTATGGATCTGGTTTTTTTTTTTTAATTACAAATAAACACGGATTATATTTTGAATGCAATAAAAGAAAAATATATTTTGGATTAAAATGCATTAAGAAAAGATATTAATTTTAAATGAAAATAAATATTATTTAATGATAGGATTGAATTATTTTAATAAAAATAAACTTGGAAAAATATCTTCCCATCATAAAGATTTATTGTCTATTCAATTTTAAAATAAATATTTTTTTTATGTTTTTTTTTAATTGTTGAATCAAAAAGTATGCAATAAAATAAATTAATCATTTTTTATTCTTTAAGTTTTTAGCTGTTACTATTATTTATAAATAAAACTTTTGCTTTGTTTATAAATTGGCATTTTGTTTTAGTATTATATAGGACTGTTGAACTCTCAAGATACTTTGTGTTTATAACCATGTGTGATTTATATAAATATACAATTTACAATTTCTCAGTTTGTAAATCATTTAGCGTATATTTGTGATTTGATTGGAATGAAATAAGTGTAATATAAATAAAATATTATTTGTAAATTAAGAATTTAAAATGAGTTTTTATTTAATTATTTTATAAAATCATAACTTTAATAGTTCCTCAACATAAAAATTATCTGATATTTAATTAGTGCACTGAAACACTCAAAATCATGTGAAATGAGTAGTTCGTTAATTATTATACAATGCGATTAGATATGTATTTGCTTATGGTTTTGATTATAAGTTCCAACTGTAGTTCCGATCTTTTTCTTAAATTTTTCAAAAAAATTGTTTTTATTGTGGATAACTTCCAAAGATATAAATTAAGTTTTCAGCTACGTCGTACTATTGATTTTCACTTATTAAATCAACACCTCCACTCGTCTGAAATAATGGAGTGAATACCTTATTTTCTGTGTAAAAAATAAGACAACCTCTTTTTCTTTTGTAACATTGAAATGAATAACTATATAAATTTAGTTATACATTAAAAGGTCTTAGAGAGTGGAGTTTTTAAAGTCACACCGATTAGTCGTGATATTTTGTTATTTCAGAAAATTTTGAGCGACGATATTTCCACCTCTAATCTTCATGATTAAATAAAAAGTATAGGGACAACCAAATTATTTAAGAACACTATAGACCTGTTTAATATAAAATACACCATTCGCCAGATTGAAAGTTTGAACCCAAATGTCTGAGCTTTTTGATAATAATGCTACAACAACACACTGTTTGAGGATTTTGATATTAATATTAGCAAATCTTAACGGTTGGGTTGCACAGTGGTTAGAGTTCCAACATTTCATGGGAAAGGCCCGGGTTCGAATCCCAGTGAAAGTCAAAAAATATTTTTTCGTTTTCGACGCGACTCAAGTACCATTTGTTATTGGGTTCAAATTAATGGCTTAATCAATAATTAATAATTTTTTATCTTTAATAAAAAATACATTAAGAAAACAATATAAACAAATTCGAAATATTAACAAATAATTTAATTGAATAATATAACTCACAGATATAGAATACCATATAACTCAAATACAAAATATTACAATATAAATAAAAATAGAATTGTATCTATTAAAAATCTAAGGCATTTCTACATGTTATAAGGCCTAGTACTATCTCATGTTTAAATATTATGTGTAACAACACGAATAAAATATGACCCCCTGTTCCAACATGTACCTATGGTAGACAGTCTAATTAGACTAACAGTTGAACAGTTAGTGCTTCAAAAAAAAAACTTTAACTAAAATCAGACTTAAGGCTAGCTGAATGAAGGTTAACCGTAGATTGATAACGGTAATAGATAACTAATATCTACAATCTGCATTCAAATCTCACCTTATCAATTGGCATGATCCTCAATTTAGTACTTTAAAAAAGTCCCATTTTTTGGTCAACTGACAATCACTTTGAGGATCAACTTTTAAATTCGTCAAAACCAAAACATTTAAAATACTTTATTTAATTTTCCAAATTCTAATCAAAATTCTTAAGCAAATGTTTATCTCAAAGTTTATTTTGTAAAATCTAAATTGAAAAACTATTAATTAGAATTGATCTCACAATTATATTAGTATTTCAATATCCAAGGACAATTATATCTCTTTAGTTAATTGGTGGGATTATCAAATTTGACAGAATTTTGTAATAACAACAAATGTATCTAAACATATAATTAATTACATTATTTGAATTAAAAAAAATCCAAAATTCAAAATTCAATTTGAAATTTAATAAAAAGAGAAAATCAATAAACAAAAAAAATATTATTTTGTTCATGAAAAGATAACTTATTATGTATTTATTCAATAAATCTAAAATTCTTTTTTTTTAGGCGTGATAAATGTCAGATCAAATAAACAAAAAATTCAAAATTGAAATATTAAATCAATATTCAATATATTAATTTTTGGTTTTTGTAGATGATGGTCATCTTCAATTCGTGTTTTTGTTTTGTCTTTGTTTCTAAACTTTGATTAAGACGAATTTTGTTCACGATTTTGTTTACGGATCGATTTAATTAATATTATGAGATTTTTTTTTTTGGGGTATGCAACAGTTCAATCGGCAATAAGTCCGTAATGGAGTTAATTCCATTTGAAATAAGTTCAGAAAAAAAATATGGACATATTTCACTTTTATATTTGGTATTAAGGCCAGAATTTATTGAGCATAAAAGCTTTGGGCGGGGTGAAATAAAGTCCAAGAAAATTAAAAATCGTTAACTGTAAATAAAATTTTTAATTTTGAAACAGACTAAACATATGTATATATATTGTGAAAAAAGAATTGTCCCACTTAATTCAGAATATCGCCTATATTTTTCATAATTTGTAATAGATGTTTAAGTCAAATTCATTTAATTTTTGACCAGCTTGCCAACGCGTCTTAGTGTCATCCTTTTTAAATATTGTGCGCCAAGGCATACGCGGGCCTCCGCTTAATACCTTCCCTATCTCGTATTCTATTTGATTATTTAGAATAAATTAATGTTTAAACATCCGAGATTATAGATCTAGGGGAATTTTTGGAATATTTAGACCCCGATTAAATTATAATTATGATAGGTACTTAGGTGTAAATAATTTTTATTTTGTGAAAATTTTGGAATATATTTTTGTACCGAAGTAAAGCCATATGGCCCTAATTCACAATGTTGAATATAAATAAGGCCATATTTCATTTTATGGTTTTAATTCTATTTCAAATGGAAATTAATCCATATTATTTTAATTTATGCACTTATTGCCTATGGAACTGTTGCACACTCCCCTTTTTTATTATATGCAAGAGTGACCCTTATGCCGGCTTTTGAAGCTAATCAAAAATCCATGGAAAATTTTTTAGATTGTTTATTTTGTTATACAATATTAATTTACACTGATGCTTATTATTATGTTTGTAGTATAAAATGTTATGTGAAATAGAATTGAAAAACGATTAGATGTTTTTGATGAATAAATTATGGAGGTCATTGTTATTAAACCGATTAAGACAAGAGTAACAATCATAATAATTGATAAGAATGTTTTTTAATAATATTATTGTATATCTTTTTTTCCTTCTCAATTATATTTCCGTGCAAATTGTTCCCTTTTCCTTGGTCAGCATGTCATCTTTAACTTTAATAATAAACTAAAATTAAAAATAAAATTTAAAGTACAATAAAATAAAGATAAGTTTTGTATTCAATGAGAAAATTCATGCTTTAAAATGATTGATAACTATTATTAAAAATAGTTATTATTAGTATTCATTGTAAAGTTGTTGTATTTGTTATTGTATCATTGTAATATTGAAGGTTAAGTAATGCTTATGACTTATGAGAATATGATACAATATATATATTATATATATATGTACATTATACATTGTATAATGTTTTGGAAAATGAGAAAAAAAACTAATTTGATTGTTTTTTTTATTTGAAAACAAAAATGATTAGTTTCTAAAAACATTTTTTTATTCAAAATAAAATATTAGCATTTATTAGCATTGTTTTATTATGTAACAATTATTAATTAGATAGAGAAATATTATTTGGAATTACTAAAGAAATTCGAAAAATTCAAATAAGTTTTTAATTATTTTTTTATTTATTTTTAAAACTATAGTCAAAATTGGATAGACTTTAGCGACGTTTTCCGTTATTTTTAAACTGGGAAATATAGTATTTTCTTGGCTCAAATTAATCGTTTTTTGAATTGATCGCTTAAAACTTCCGGTGGTGTATAAAAATTATTACCTAAAAAATAAGCCAGAATTCTCCATGAGTATTTAGATTCTGTTAAACGAGTAAAAGTTCGTCGGAGACTTATGACATTATAAACTGAAATATTTAAACTTATATGTTTAAAAAAAAGATTCCGACCGTTCTATGGAGTAGGTGCAGGGCTGGACTGAGAATGAATTTAGGAACGGGAAATTTAAAAATTTCGGCCCTTTTCAATACATTTTGTTTTAACAATCAAGTAAAGTTAAGAATAGCTATGCCTTTTGATGATTGATGAATATATGAGGAAAATTAAAGTCAATAAAAATTACCACATATTTTTATAATATAATATTAATTCTTTTTTATTTATTGTTTAATATATGATTAAATAGAACAGAAATGAAATTCACAATGAAATATAAAATAATTAGAATTAACAAAAAATAACATTTAGAAAACAAAATTTTTTTTTCATAAAATAACCAATTTTTAATAATAATTTTCTTATTTTTAATAATAAGTTTCAAATGTAATTTACTTTCTTTTTTATGTTAATAATTTTTTCAACAGACTACTTTTTTCTTTCAAAATGTCAATAATTTCCTCGTTCTTAATAACATTTAGAATATCTCTTTCGCATGACATTAACATAAAATCTTCTAAATGTGTTTGACTTAAGCAATTTCTCAATCTATTTAAGATGTATTTTAATTTTGAAAAACTTCTTTCACACGAAACTTGGCTTGAAGATAATGTTATGACAAATAATGTTATTACAAATAATGTTATGACAACGGTATTTTTTATATGAAATCAATATTCAAAATAGATTTTTTGACAAATTAAAAATGGTACGCGCGTATCGATTTCGGGATACGCCGACGTATCGACGTACGGCGTATTGTACGTCATACGTCGTACGCTTTTGATTAGGTAAAGGCCTGAAAAAAAAATCAAAAAATAGGTTTTTCCTTTTCTGTGGGAAATTTTTTATTTTTTGATTACATTAATTGTAAGAAAATTTGAAATTGCTATTGTTTTTATGGGAAAAATTAAAAAAAAAAATTGTTTCTGTGGGTTTTTTTTTATATTTGATATAAAAAAAATATTTATGGGAATCAGTTTTGATTTAATATTCGGCACGGCCCACCGGGAAAATCCCGGTACATTGGTAGGCCAGTCCAGCTCTGAGTAGGTGACTTGCAAAACAGTTTAATTCGAGGTTTTTAGAGATTAAGTTATAATAAAATAGTGGTCTCAATGAGGGCGTACGGCATTGAGGGGTTCAAATTGTTATTTGAAGTAGGTAGTATCATATAGTAGGTACAAGCTCATATAATTGTAAATGTGTTCTCATTTTGAAATATTTAAAGTTATATGAGAAGAAACCGTTTTTCAAATAAACATTTTAACCAATTAAACTTAGTAATTCCTCGGTTAATGAACTATGTTCTGAACTATCTAACATTCAATATGGCTTTTACTACGAATTTTATAAGTATAAAAAAAGAACCATATTTTGAAAAATATGGTTGATATCTCACTAAATCCCAAAACTCAAAAAATTCAAAATCCAAATCCTACAAAATTCAACAAACCCCTAATTATAACTTCCAGCTATTTTCAATAGCTCCGATGTTGTTAGGGTATTTCATAGCCGTCGTCAGATCCACACTAAACGATATAATCGGAGCCCTATGTCAACAACAAAACATTTAAAACAATAAGGGATGCCGCTACAAAATTCTTCCATAACAATTTATTAAAACCCTGACTGGGAAAATAGGAATGAGAATGTAACTAGAATTTTCAATAAAAAAAGTGATAAGAAAATGGATAATTAAATGTCTATAATTATATCCGATTGGGAGAGTTTTCGCTTGGACGTCAGCCTTTCATTTGAAGGGTCCCGTTTGGGTTAATATCATAAGCCTGTATTTATTTTGTCTGTATTTCATTTGCCTGTATATATAAATATTCTGGAAAAAGCGTAAAATCCAGATTTTGTAACCAACTATAAAATTCGCCCTAGATATTTTTTTTTTGTATTAGTATATATTTTCAATAATAAAGAACTTTCAATAGTGGGGGCTGCCGCCCACAAACCCCCGCTAAACAAATTATTGAAACCCTCACTAACTCTAAAATCTTTACTAACTCAGAATCTCACATGGAGATATATATAAATATTCTATAAAAGACGTTTAACCCTGAATTAAATTCAGGCAAATGAAATACAGGGAAATGAAAATACAGGCAAATGACACTACAGGCAAATGAAATACAGGCATATGACACGCTCCCGTCTCGTTTCAATGTGCAGTCGGATCATATGTAATAAAAAAATATTAACAATAATTTAATATCATAATATAAGATAAAATACCTTCAGCTGTACAGAAAAGGTCGAATCACTGGCTTTTCACATTGTATGGTTTATAAATAAATAAAAAAATAAATCTTAATTAAATCTTTTAATACTATATTGAATCTTAATGTTTCAGAGTCTCCTGTATAAATTCAGCAGTTTTGAAATACAACAAATTAAACTTTAATAAACTCTTTTTCTTTAATTGAAATTTTGCGACTTAATAAAAATCAATAAAAATCTTTTCATGTAAAAATGTTAAACTTTGTCATCATAGGTAACTAGGCAACAAATATGTCAAAAATTGACATAATTTATATGTTATTTTTAATTTTATATAAATTAAAAAAAAACAAAATTAAAAAAAACCAAACAAACAATTAAAATTTCATTCTTATTCTATACGTGTACGTGTTTTAAATATTCATATAACCGCAAATATACAAAACTGCATCATGTGAAAGAAAATATTCTTTAATGGTGGTATTTTAATTTAAATGTAAGTTTTTTCTTTAGACTATACAAGAAGTGTTTATTTCAATACCCACAGTTTTTACACTAATGTTATTTTATTTTTCTTTTTTCATTCTTTTTTGCAACATAAACCACTTTAATATAAATCAAATGTTCTAAGTTCGATAAGCTGTCAAAATTGTTGACACAGTGACTTAATATTGATTTTCTGATCATGTTTTACTTTACTGTGCTTTTTTGAATACTAATAATTTCTGAAGTATATGTGATTGGAATAAAAGTATAAATATTTCAATTGAAGTATATGCATTTGATTTGTGTCTGTATTCCGCATTAAATGAACATGAAATTGTAGTGGTAGTAAAATTTGTCATAAATAATGGAAAAAAAAATTTGTAAGAATAGTTTAATATGACTAGACATTCTTGTGGATCTATATGCACGGTATTCTACAAAGTTATGTCATCATTTAGTTGTGGTTCATAGAGGAAAAAATTG
Organism: Dolichopus griseipennis; assembly: GCA_963082915.1. Classification (NCBI taxonomy): domain Eukaryota; kingdom Metazoa; phylum Arthropoda; class Insecta; order Diptera; family Dolichopodidae; genus Dolichopus; species Dolichopus griseipennis. Next base: position 96,196,782 of record OY720442.1, on the reverse strand, counting down.
AAATTATAAAGAAGATATTGATTAAAATTATGTAATCAGATTATGAGTTTATAATTAAATTTTTATCAATTAATTTTTGAAATTTAACTTACAAGAAGGAATAGTAGGCATATTAAGAGTCATTGAAGCCATTGGAATTAGTTTATTTATTGATTTATTTATTTATGAACAGCTCCCTACCACGTGCAACATGATAAGTGAGTGATTCAGCTTTCCTTTTCAGGTGTAGCAGGAATTATCATATAAATTATATATAAATTAGATATGATAAATTTTTTTAATTAGATATGATCCAACCAGGGTTTGAACGGGAGACCTCCTAAAGTGTTAGTTTTTTGAACAAACAATTCCAACCATCAAATAATCAGTAATGTAAATACTGATGATGTCGCAAGTTTCAGCTACCTTAGTAGTATCCTTATAACAAGCTAAGAAGGTGAAGAAGATAATAAAACAGTAAAAAATTACTGGAAACAAAAATTAGTGGAAACTTTGAGTAATCTGGAGATCACCCCAAGTGAACAAAGGTAAGAAAACAAAAATATATGAAGCATGCGTAAAATAATTTTTTCTCTACGGTTGAAACACTCGTTTGAAACATTCAAGAACAAAAATGCTACGGGTATTTGAAAAATAAATACCTCAGTACAAAGTATAAGATGGCCTAGAAGAATAACGAATGAGGAACTATTGATCATCTCAAACCAAAGGAATAGAAAGAAATGGCGATAAATAGGCCATAAACTTCGGAAACCGACAGAAGATATAGCGCGTCAGGCGCTTGATTGGAATTCTCAATAAGGTGACGAACGAGGTGTGGGTAGGTCAAAAATATAATTTGAAGAATTTAAGTTGCTAAAGAAACAAAAATCAAGCAACTGACTCACACCAGAGTACGGTATATAAGCTCTGTAAAAGCCCTATGCTCCCCCATGGAGTGAAACAGGGAAAAACAACTATATGTAAAATATAAATATTTGTTATCTGAAGCTTGTCAAGTTGCGCAATAAGTTTTAATATTCAAAATAACTTCAGCTGGAGTTATTTGAATATTATTTGAAGAGTCAGTACAAATGGGGTGGAAGTGTTTTGTGTTGGTTTTTTATGTTTCTTTATTTTTACTATTGTCATTGCAATGGAAAAAAGTTGTGGAAAAACGAACGTGGGTAGAAATAAAGCATCTGCCTCACAACATAGTACAGTATAGAAGCTTTGTGGAAGCCCTACGCTTCTCCTGGGTGTGAAATAGGAAAAATAAGATTATATTACTATTAGTAAAATAAAAATATTTGTCATTAGAAGCTGTCCAGTTGTACTGCAAGGTTTAATATTCAAAATCTCTCATTCATTACAGGTTTTTACTTTAATAAAACAATAATGTCCTTTACTTAAAAAATAATAAAAAACCGCTTAAAAAATAATAAAGGACAATAGTAAAAATAATAAAACATAAAAAACCAACACAAAACACTTCCACCTCATTTGTATGCATTAATCAATCATAAATCGGAAACAATGCCCGAAGTATTTTGGTCCTTTTATGTCCTGTTACATCAGTTCTGTAAATATATAAACATCTGCTTCAAAAACTGTGCTAACATACGTTTGTTTAATAAACAAAACTTAACCTTTGGTAACTTTTAGGAATTTAGTATAGGACACTAACTAGTAGTTGAAAGTTGTATCACATAAAAACGTATTTATTTTAAGTCAAAGGAAGGATTACAACAAAATTACAACATTTTTTAAATCCTAGAAGCAATATTTATAGTGAATACTGATTACATATTCTTGTCTCCATGACCATTTCATTTAAAAATAAACCGACATTGATGTCATATTAATTCGGAATTATTCTCAAATCGACTATCAAAAATTTAAGAATTTATTTCATCCTATAATTTGGAATATCCTTCATGTAGAAATGAACACATAACCAAAGTCAAAATAAAAGGGGTAATATATTAAATTCATTGGACATTTTATTTGATTTTATTTTAAATTTTAAATAAATTTGATTATGGTGCATTCATGACTTTAATGATTTATTACATAATATTATTTTGTTAGTTTTTTTACATGATGTAGAAACTTTACAATGGTTTCATGCAAATTAGGGCCGCAGAAAGAAAGAGAAATCAAAATTTTACATATCATTATATTTTGTAATACACATAAACACTCACTGTACCTACTCTAAGTAAAAACTAAAATTTTAAGAAGGGGTGAAAAACACGGTGTTATACACGTTAATGTTTTTCAGAGAACCTATGATGTAAGTACAAAAATCAAACCTAAATAAAAAAGGGTAACAATTGAAGCGATAATTATTTAATCAAAATTTTTATACCTAAAAATTTTAATTTTTTTTTTTTAGAATTTCGGGTTAATTTCTATTATAGTTTTCCAAAGAACCCAAAAACAAAATAAAAATTAGAGTACTTTCACTTTAATTCTAATGTACAGATAACTTCACATAATTGTAACACTCATTCATTTATTACAAATTTAAATCTTTTGTTCTTTAAAATTTTATAATAAAATGTACAAATTTTATCATTAATCTCAGTATGGGGTTTATACACTTAAAAATTAACATACTTGATTAGACCTTTTCACTACAGGACATCCATCAGTGTCCTGAATAAGAAAATTTTTGTGCTCTAAATAAAATAAAATTAAAAGAATTGAATTAAACTTGATTTGATTTATTGCTCTAATCAAAAATATTAATAATAATTTAATATTAAAATTAATTATTAAAGATTAAAACAAGTAATGAAACAATAGTAATACCCTACACATGAAAAATATAATTGACAGATACACGAACCTCAATACTTAAACTCATCTCAGTTTTCAAGAACTTTAAAATAACAAGGAAATAGCCAAAACGGGTACAAATGTGGAAAAGAAATGGAAATGGATTGATCAAATCAAAGGCGCCCGAAGACATCAGTAGCTCGTCAAGCGGTAGAATGGAACCCTGAAGGTAGAAGATGGGTAGGTAGAAGAAGTGTGTACTAAAAGCAATCAAGATGAGAATGTGACCTATCTGGAAAATCTTTATCGGAAATAAAAAGAATTGCACAAAAAAGAAATAATGGGAGAGATTATATGGAAGACCTATATTCCTTTAAGGCAAAACAAGAACAGAACTACCTTGTACGAAATTCCTAGTTGCAATATTAATTAATTTTGAAAATATTGTTTTAAGTTTTGGAAGGTGTGTGAGAGATACTTGTATCATCACTCTAATTCATTCCAAACTTTAAAGACGAAGGAAAAACAGGGCGGCGCCATTCATTGGTCTCGTTTCAAGGCTCCATTTTTACTGGTTTCGGAGATATGCTTGTATGACTTGGGAACTTCCAGAATCTGAATTCATTCTCTGATCTCACCCTTTTGTAATCCCTGTCTTACTTCCATCATTAGTAACCTACAGTATAAATTTCATAAAATGGCATAAAAAATTTTTGAAATATCATATTTGAGGACGGCCGTTTAGATAACCATCACTCAATTGATTCAGAAGTTGACACTGCGCCAAAATATATATACTTTTCTATATCTAGTTTCCTTGTTTTTGGTGGTTACAAACGATGTACCAAAGTTAATATATCCCTTTTATAAACCTATTCATAGGTGTAGGGTATAAAAAAAATAAACCAAAATAATGATGAGCCATTGTCATTTTACTGAATATAGAACCGCATGGCATTATAGAATACAATGACACGTGCGTTATTCAACATCATAACCTCATTCTTATCACTCATTTCAAAGGAATTATTTTTTCGTAATTATCCTGTTGATGATTTCATTCTTTTCAAATTATCCTTTTTTATCCTAAAAAAATTGTAACGGTATTTATTTTTGATTAGATTTGTTAATACAATCAATGAATTGCACAAATTCATTAAAATGATTCTTTCAGCAATCGATCACTCATTTATTTCGGATCATTTTTTTTAGTTTTTTTCAAAAGGGGTTCTTTCGAATGCAAAAAAATTGCATTCCACTAATACTGTTGTAAAAATAAAATAAAATTAAATTTTTTTGCAACTGCTATCTTCTATATTAGATCCCTAGTTTCACATCCTGATTTATGCATATAGGACCAATAATACAAAAAAATTTAATAATCAAAAATGACATGACAATTTGGTTCACTTCAGTCAATTTTAATTTCAAATCAAATTGTTCAATTTTTTTTTTTTTTTGTTTTTGTTTTTTTTTATGACATTTGTTTTAAATTTCCCCTTAGGATTTGTTTTGTTTTTAAAATTTTTCGATGAAACAATAGAAATTACTCTGCTTTAAGGCATATCGAACAGGAACATGAGCATTTACTGGAAAGGTATTTTTAATGTTTTTAGCATGCGCCAATGATTTTGTTTGATTGATTTAACAACAACAACAAAATTGAAGTTTGCAAAAAAGAAAAAAAAAAAATATTATTTTTAAGGTTAATTTGAATGGTTCATTGATTTGTTGCGTGTGTTAAAAATGTTCATAATCATCATCAAATGTCATAAATAGATCAATACAATTGAATTGTTGGCATGCCTTTAAAGGAAAAAATGATTGAAAAACTGATGCAATTGAATTTGAAGCTTTAATTGTTGTTTTATGCAATTTTAAGAATTTGAGGATTGTGAAATTGTGTAAGTTGGTTCTGGTTTATAGGGATGATAATAAAAATGTTAAAATTATTATTTATTCTATTTTGTATTCTATATTATGCAGAGTGCTTTGCCGGTAGCCTGTAATAGCACTAGATGATATTTTAGATGTCAAAATAATATTTCTTTTAAAGGAAATGCCGATTTACATTCATTTAGAAGATATGGGCTATTGAAATTAATTTCAGTTTTTTTGTCTATAAAATTGGAGTTAATTTTTTTCTAGATAACAAGGAATTTTATAATATTTTAAAATGTCATCATACTCAGTGTAAGAATGTGTAAAAATTGTTGAATTTTATAATATTCAGAAAATGCCAGCTTTTTGAACATTACGAAAGATGAAGCATATTTTCATTAAAATGGATATGTCAATAACCAAGATTGTCGAACAAACGTGATATAAGGCTTCAGTAAAAAGTTATTCGTTACCCAAGTAATTTCAAAAATTGCAGATTTCGCGTAACCAACTAGCTCTCCCAATTCGATAATTCTTAATTTTTTTGTGGGGTTTCTTGAAGCAGCGGGTTTACGTCAACAAACTACAGAACATTCAGGCACTAAAGCAAAATATTCGCAAATAAATTATACATACCTTCAATTTATTTCACATTTACAAAAAATTTAATAATATCCGCGTCGTGATAAGTATCTCTACCGCATTGAATAAGTCCAAAAGAACTCTACCACAAATAATCCTCTATGGATTATTTCAGTTCTTCTCCCACTATCTGAAGATAAACTAGCTCTGATAAATATCCGTTTCCGATTCAGTTTCTGATTAATATTAATACAGTATTGGTTTGCCTGGAGCCAATAGGTGACGAAGAGAGATTAAGTTGCTGTCTGAGCGTTTGAGCTTCATCGTCTAATTACCACTTAAAGACTTTATGCGAGCATGATTATTAACAGCGGTGACTCCCTAATGACAGAAGTATATTACCAGTTGCAAGCATGGTCTTTGCAATGTTAAACTTTAATCACTTAATTATTTTTGTAGTATAACAATGAACTGTAGCTTGCATTTGTTTTCATACAAATAAATGGAATTTACAAATGTATTTTACGATAAATATTAAATTAAATTGTTGATTCAAAAAAAGAATTATTACTTCAAAATTCAAAAAATATGAAAAAAAATTTCTATTATATACATTTAATAGACATTCTTGAATTTTGTATTTATTCCCTCCAAAACACAAAAAACCAACTGTTAATTTCTAATCATTATCAGTTTGCGATAAAATTTTCAATCAATTCACCCCTTTTATGTGCATTTTGCATTTCAACCCTTTTTATTTTTTTTAATTTGCATAAAACCATGATAAAATTTATTTATTTTTTTTATTTTTTTATTTTAGAAGAGTCTGAAAAAAATGCAGTAAATCATACAAAGTTATGAATGCACCTCTTACAAATAATGTTTGTAAAAATTTCAAAATAATCAAACAAAATGTCCAATGAATTTAATATATTACCCTATAATTAAAAGATCCTGTTTTGAAATTCAATTTTAATTTTTGAAGTATTAAATTAGAATAAAAAAAAACTTTAAAAAGTCGAAATCAAAACAATACAAATAATACAAAATAACATCAATATACTTGTGTTCATTGTATATAAAAATGCACAAAATGAATTTGGTTTGACATAGAAACCATAAATGCACTCATTTAATTCCTCTTTTTAAATAAAATATCAACAATAGCTATTTAAAAAAAAATTAAATTGAATCGAAATGTTTATATTATGTTTTTGTAATCCTTTGAGTTCGAAATTTATGTATACGAGTGCAGATTTAAATGCACAGCTTATACCGTTATTATTCGTATTTTTATATACCTAAAAATGTTTGCAATCATCTAGGCCCTGAATATGGTTTACATTTATTCTAGGTTTTAAAGAGAATGAATGCGTTAATACAATTTGTGGTGCAGATGTTAATATTAATTCGTTTGAAGTCTAGGACTCTGCAAAAAGACTTGAGGCAATAATCAAAAATTTTTTTTTTTGAGAATACCTACGCTACGACAATATTTTATGTGCCATTGCCATTGTTTTGAGTTTTTTTATAGTTTTTTTTTATTTATTTTGATTGATGAATACAGATGGGGTGGAAAAGTTTATGTTGTTGTTGTTATTTTTATATTTTTTATATTGTTTTTTTATTATTTTTTAGGATTTTTTGTATATTTAATATCAATAGAACGGACATTATTATTTTTTTTAATGTTATAAACCTGTAACGGTTGAGAGAATTTTCAATTTTGAACCTATTAACGATCATGTATTCACTGCACAAATGTTTTTGTTTTAAAAAAATAGGATTTTGCTGAAAAAACTAAATTTAGTTTTAATACAGTGCAGAAAGGGGGAAGTTTAATCATAGAAATTAGAAATAACTGTAATTCCTCGAGGAGATTTAAAAACAATATATAAACGTTTTATAAAAGAATCCATTGTAGATATTAATTTTGTGATTAAATGCATCTAAAATAAAATTAAATGCCAAAAAGAAAATAAAAATTTTGATTTTGATTGATTTAAATGATTATGTCAAGGATTAAATTAAATTGTCACTAATCTTTTTATATGTCTTCATGTTGTTTTAATCTGTTATTAAAAAATGTTATCCTATTACATTGCATAATCGATAGGCAATTTTTTATTTTATAAATTTTTTATTATAAATGAAAAACAACAACAAAAAATGTGCAACACATAGCTACATATATATATTAGATTGCATGTTGTAAAAGAATTTGATCGTAAGCATATAGACATATTCATATTTCATATTCAAAACATGATGCCAAGATATTATATTAAAAAAATTTATATTACAGTCAGTGTGTCAACAACTTTTGACAGTTGCCGAACGCTGACATTATTTATTGATAAAAAAAAAAGTTCCACTAATCGAAAACTAAAAATAAAGTGATATATTTATATATGAATGTAAACATATTTAGTTTATTTCATTGTTGCAACTTGCAGCGCTCTTATCTATCAGTCAATATTTAATGTCACTATATATTATGTAGAAAATTATTTTTAAAACTTAATATTGTTTTCAAGTGATAAAAGAAGTTGTGTTGCTAATAAGGTGGCCGGATAGTATTTAGTAGTAAAGCTAAAAATATTTTTTTAAATCAAAGTGAAAAACCATATTTAAGAAAGGGAATGCTTTTAGACTTTAAAAATAACTTAATTGGTATATATATTGGCTTCCATAATGACTATCAACTGTGTATTAAACAGACCTGTATTTTTCAAGTACCATTACACTACTAATCAAAAATTCATTAAATACCGGATATTTTCCTCCTTTTTGGAAAATATCTTATATCAGGCCAATTTATAAAAAGAATGTTAAAAATTAAATTATGGCAAAAGGAATTTTCAGATCCTTATGTTTTTAAATTATTGTACACTTAGCTTGTAAGACCGAACTTGGAATATGCTAGTCAAGTTTGGTCTCCGTTTTATATGGTAAACATTGATAGGATTGAGGCAATACAAAAAAATTTTCTTAGATTTGCCTTACGCCATTTGCCATGGTCGAATCCCATTACCTTACCACCATATTAACCGGCTGGGTGGCACAGTGGTTAGAGTGCCAACCTTTCATGCGAAAGGCCCCGGGTTCGAATCCCAGTGAAAGTGAAAAAACTTTTATCTGGTTTTCAACTCGACTCAGCTACCATTCGCCTTTGGGTTCAAATTAATGGCTTAATTAATAATTTATAATTATATATCTTTAATAAAAAATACATAAATATAACAATATAAACAAATACAAAATGTAAACAAATAATTCAATTAAATAATATAACTCACTGATATAGAATACCATATAAATCTAATACAAAATATTACAATATAAACAAAAATAGAACTGCATTTATTGAAAATCTAAGACATTTCTACATGTTATAAGGCGTAGTACTATCTCATGTGTAAATTGTATGTGGAATTCATTTGATCAGTTCTAATATATGAATATATCTCCCCTGTTCCGACATGCACATATATAGTCAGGCTGTTTAGCCTATCACAGTGAACAGTTAGCACGTAGAGGTGCGGGCAAAAAAAAAAAAAAAAAAAAAAAATATGGACAAAGGCTATATAAATAATTTATTTTCGGCGAGAGGTTTCTGATGTCATTTTTATTACATACATTGTCAAGAGTAACGTTAAATCTACTTTCTTGTAAAATTATTATTAGAAATCTTCAACGCCTTCACCTTCTCTCTTGTAATTTATTTAAAACAAATAATCATAGGACTAATTATGGCAAGTTTGACTCTATTAATAGAATGCTTATTATAGGTAACAAACATAAACATAACATTGGCTCTACACTTTCAATACAAGTGTAAAGAATCAAGTTAAAATACTTGTAATATAATAGAATTAATTGGATTTAGTTACAGTTGCATATTTAAAAAAAAATTAAATAATATCTAATCGATGGAATTTTATTGACAGTATATTTTAATTGACATATTTGGTTTGAGTAGGCTTTGAATTGTTTAAAGTTCCTCACAATGTTCGGTTTATAGAACAAATATAATTTAAGTCTTGATGCTGGTGACTATATGATTACTCCCTTTTACACTCCAGTATAATGGGCACTTTAAAAATACACTACTATTCCTTTATTCAAATTATAATATCTAAATTACATACAAATTCATATATATACGTTTATATATAATTATATGTAAAATCTGTATATTGAAATGAAAAGTTTCTTTGTCGTCTGATTTATTCAAGCTTCAAAATTGATAAATAAATTGTGTCACCATTTATAATTTAAGTATTGAAGGGCGAAAAATTATGACTTATATGAGTAAAGTTTATCAAAATTTAAAACAGATTTAATACTAAATAATTTTTATTACTAAAGTCACTTCTGAACAATGAAAATTTTTTTTCGATTTTCAATTAAAAATATTTTCCAAATATTTTTTCAAATTTAAATGTGAGAAAATGTGTGTAATATAAATAAATAAATTTGATATAAATTTCAAATAGTACCCTTGAAATTTGATTAATACTACAACGTTAAATAATTATAAAACTTATTATATATATACACATGTTTTTCAATAAATACAACACCCAAATTTACACTATTTCATTGATACACACATTCATAGCCTTCAAAATTACAACAAATTACACGCATTATGTAACTTTAATGAGATTTATCAATCAATTTAATCACGAAATTACCATTCAAATTCTTTGATACAAAATTAAAGAATATATTATTATACATATATATATATATATAATTGAATATGTAAAATGCTGAATTTATTTGCCTAGACAAGATGAGTGCGTAAAAAATAAGTAATAAACGTAATTTTTGACAAATAAAGAAACATGGATGGTTTTTAACATCATTTATGTTCATGAAATTTGAAATAATTTATTAAAACTCATCTTGAATAGTACTTATTAGATACTTATGAAGTACTTATCAAGTACTTATCAAAAGTTTTTATTTTATTATTTAAGTGTAAATTATTAGGTGTTGAATCTCTCGGGAAATGTTTGTTTTGTGTGTGTAACTTATTTAAGTGTTAAATGTAACTTAAATACAATACGCAGACGCTCTTGAGAATTTAACGTTTAAAAAACAAATTTTAAAATTATTAAAATAATTAGTATGTAATTTACTATATAATTTATTATTATAATTATAAGTGAGGCGAGAGACGAGTGTTTAAACGAGGGTTGGAGAGTTTAAGGAATAATAACATGTACTAAAGTTTGAATTATTTGAGATAGTGAGATATATGATGCTTCTCCCTTTTGAATCTAAAGATACGGACATATACCATCAAGGCAAAATTTTCAAAAACAAATCCACAAAGACAATTTTATAATTACTTTTACTAGGGATTTAGTCTTTATGGATTTTGCCTTGAGGATATAGAGACCGTGGATATTGTAGAAAAGTTTTCAATAATGAAATTGGGTATGCTAAGTCATGTTGATTTTAAAAATGCCGTTTCACAAAATGTCGATTCAAAAATTGTCAACGCAAAATATCGCGACTTGGGCAAAATGTAGCATTTTCAGAATTAAAGAATTAATATTTACCATTTTCGAATAAATGAAACATTGAAGCCCTAATGTTAAAACCACCCGTTTAATGTCTCCGAATTATATTTTCCTACATGTTTCAACAATAAAAATTGTATAATAGCGAAGGATGCTTCTCATTTACCCCAGCTAAACGAATTTTGAAACTCAGCTTTTGAAACCAACTCTAAAATCCATCTGAATTCAATTATTGTAGAAATTAATAATTTTGTCAGTCGGCTTAATGGAATTCTGCGTAAGGTAAGGATCTCGATGAATTATTTATGAATGAATGTTTTTGAATTTTGGCATAAACTGAAAACACATTTTTGAACTCTATACAAAGTGTGTGTTAGAGGTCTTTTCGAAATATATTACACAAAAGTATTCTACTCTTCTTCCATCAACACAATAGTGAAAATTTACCCAAACTTTTAGTATATTAATACTTCATCTAGATATTATAATGATTTTTTTTTAATTCAAAACCTTAAATTTAAAACCAAAGCTTATGCCTAAAATAAAAACGAAAGTTTTTTTTTGAAGTTTTATGATTGAAAGTGAAAATTTATTATTTATAATATAATAGTTTTTGTTTGTTTTAAAATTTCTAAGCTTAAGGTAATAATTTAAAATAATTTTTTGAGATTATTGGATTAAAAATATGTAGTCTTGAAAAACTAATCTATTTTCATTACTCTGTTCATATTATTATTGTACTGAGTCATTAAATTGCTTGGAACATTACGGTCAATAAGTTATGAGATGAATAAGCGCAAAAAAATAATTCATTTAAAAAGTTGAGTAATCTTAATACTCAGGCACTTTAAGTTTGCATAGAGGGTAATTTTTTTTTAAAATTTTAAAGTTTTTCCTTACATAATATTAAAATAAAAATAATATTTAGGTTTTTGCAAGATGGTTTTTAGTAGTTTGGTAAAACTGTACAAAGTTTATAAAATTTTCATAGGTTTGATTAGTATTAGATTAAAAAAAATTTAAAATTGTTAATTTTGACATCTTTTTAAAATCATAAGTCTATTTTAACAAATTTACAATCCTATAATTCTACAAAACCTTTTCATTAAAGTATAAAAAAAATTGTTGTACATATTTGTATAGAGATAATAGAAATTGTAAATTTGGTGAAATATGCCTCAGATCGTTAGATTTTATAGAAATTTATAATGAACTTAAAATTGAAAACCATCTTAGGGTATATTTAAACTAGGACAGCGAGTGTGGAGAGAGCATGGAGAAGATAATTCAAAATATATACACTTTTTAAGCAACGCTAGTTGGCTCTTATCACTTAGCGCAGCTCAAAAAAAATGCACTCTAACACATTCATATAATTATTATACTATAGACTGACTTGAAATCTTATCCAATTCCGGGGATGGTTGCAAATAAACTGCAGGATTCTTAGCATTTAGTTCCCTATGTGTAAACTAGGGTTTTCAAAGTCTGGAACAGGTTGTAATTGGAAAAATATTTATTAAAAGAGTAATTATATTACACAAATCTATACTTCACTTCTTTGTCATTTAATTACAAATAACCAAATAAATAAATACTACGAAACTAATTCCATGAAACATTATTTTCACTAAGTAATTGGCAACTTTTATTGAAACTATTTTACAAAATTATGCAACATATGTTTTACAAAATTATGCAACATATATTTAATATTGATATGCGCCATATATTCTTGTTTATTAATTTATTAGATATGAATTACAAACTATGACAAACAATAATTATGAAATTTTAGTAATGATCACAAATTAAAGCTAGAATCGCTCTAAAACGCTTCCAAATGGATTAAAAATGGGTTTGAAGTTTTCAAAGACAAAAATTTAAAAAAATTTAGTTTTATATGAAGCATTATTTGTACGATCTAAAATACTTTTCTTTACATTATATAGTACCTGGGCTCTTTTACACAAACCACGTATCACTAATGCTTTGCAACTTGTTGTAAAGATCTTCTGTAATTGAACACTTATTGAATTCAAAAAAAAATTTTATTTATAAGTAAATATTCAATATATGCACACAAATCACTTTCACTGCTGAATTTATAATTTTTAAAACAATGAATTTTGTAAAATAAAAGCTTGGACCATCAAGCTTTGATTAGATTGAGTGCTTCTCCAAATAAAAAATCGTCTGTAGTAATTTTTATTTTATATAATTTTTTAAAATTTTCTATTTTAAGGAATAGAATTCTGAAATTTTCACCATTTCATTTCAAGAAAAATTTTAGTTTTTCATACAATTGACATAAAATTCCGAATTTTAAATGAAAATATCTCTGTATTAAATTAAGGTACTCTACACTCTTCAAACTAAGTTGAACTTAGATTGAAAATTAGTCACTTCTTTGCAAAAAAAGTTAATAAGTTATGGAAAATTTGATTAAAAAGTGATTATTAAAAGTTTTCAGTGCAACAAAACTATTAAAAAAATTTTTATATTTCCAAAATGTTTTTACTTTGATAAGTAAGGTTTTTCTTACTAATTGAAATTTTTTTGAATACTTATCGAAATTTTAGTACTCATCAAGTATGCTTTGGTGCAACAGAATCTCCAAAAAAAATCAAATGAGAAGTTGTAAAGTAATAAGTGGTTGGTGCAATAGGCCTGATCAGAGTTTCATAGAATACCAAATGAATTTCAAACATTCATTCGATATCCGTTCATTTCATTTCTTCAATCAACACTATACAAACAGTACAACAATTACACTTATATTAATATTTAACATACATATACATAACACAACAAATACAAACCACAATAAATTTCCAGAGTTTTCTTCTTACACTTACCATACCATGTTACTACTTAACATTTTATTTTAACACAAATACATTGAAAAACAAAAACAAACTGTATTTAACTTTTCCTTATTAACTAATCATACACTTTTTTACTTTTATTGTTTTATTGTGTTTGAAACCAACAAAACATTTCTAATCATACAAATTTGTTATATAATAAAAAAAAATGTTTGAGTTCGTTCATCATTTTGTCATCATACAAAAATTCAAACTTCATTTTATCAAATCATAGTTCATAGTAGTTCATACATACTTCATTTTCATACTTCATGTTCATATTATGCATTCAATATTCAATTCATTCATATTTCATACCATACATTCCATAATACAAAACTGTTATTATTTGTTGAAGTTGAATTGAAAATTTTTTCTGTATTGAATAATTAGTTTTCAGTCAAACTTTGATGAGTTCGGTTCGTGATGCGGTGTTTTGAGTTTTTTTTGTACTTTTTAAATTAAAAATTAGTGTAGCAATTTTTCTCAGCTTTTTGTGGCGTTTTTTTTTTTTTAATGAAATTAATTGTTGATCTTAAAAAAAAAAAAAATTTTTATTTTCGAATAAAATAAAATAATTATTATTTTTCAAAAGAATTTTTTTCAAATTTCTTAAATGAAATTAGAAATTAATTAAAAATTAAATTATTTTAATATTTAAAATTAAAATGGGAATTGCAATGTAATATTATTTGAAGTGAATACTTTTATGATTTTACTTATAAATATAAAAAATATTAATTAAATTATTTAATTAAATAGTTTATTAATTCAATTTAATTTATTATAACCTGGTATTTATTGAAATTTGATTTGAAATAAAATAAAAATTCTAGTGTTCTTAATTGAAATTCTAGTGTTTTATATTGTGTGTGCTCTTAATTCAATCATTTTAAAAATATTTGTTTATAATATTTTCCTTACAATACCTACTAATTTTATTTATTTTATATATATTATATATACATAGTACATACCTATAAATTCTTATTATTTAAATAAAAAATAGTTTTACAAATGATTTATTCCTTTCTTTAATTATATACAATACCTTTTGTATTATATTGGAAACCTTTTTTTTTCAATTCATTTAAAGTACAATAAGTGAATAGAAAGTGAATATAGTTTTTAAGAATAGTAAAACAACTTTATTTAATAATAGAACAACAACAACAACAGCAGCAACAATACAATACAAGAAAAAAAAAGGATTTTATTGTTCCAGAACAAAATTAAAGAATTTCTTTCTAGTGAAAATTTATTTTGAAGTTTAAAGTTCGAAGTTTTGAAGGTTTACCGTAATTTACACAAATACAAAGTACCTATTAACAAAGAATATTAAATATTTATTTATGTTTTACTTTGTCTAATCTTTAACTTGAAAATCAACTCAAGCCGCTTATAGGAAAAGTGTTTCAAAATATTAATGAATGTATTTGGATTTCGGGATAACTAAAGTGTACATATAAGTGTTCTTTGTGGGGATTAATAGGGATTTTGTATTTTGGGAATTTTATTTAATAAAAATAGGTACTTGGAATAATATTTATATTCTGATAAGGATATCCTGTTGGAGAAAAATGGATTTTTAATACAGGTAAGTTACCTTAAAAAAAAAAGCAAAAAAATAAAAACAAATAAAGAATCATTGATAAGGGTTTTATTTGTTCGTCATTTTCTTGGATATACTTATATATAAGTACCTATCTAATTTATTTTGGGTTTTAAAAATTTTTTTAATGAGTTTTCGAAAAAATTTTAATCTTTATTATGTTATGATGTATATATATATGTCTAATATATATACAGCTAAGGTCATAAAAATAAAACAAGTTTTGCATTTTTATTGATTTATCTATTTTTTTATTAAATAAATGAAAAATATTGGTTTATATAATTGAATTAAGAAATTAAACATCTTTATGTCCTGAGCACAATTAATGTAGCCATCGCTCAGCTGTCGAAGTTGCAAAAAATTTGAAAAAATCAAATTTTTGCAAATACGTTTGGGTGACATTTAAATGTAAAATATTTAGCAAATCATATTTTTGAATCAGTACTGAGGGTAAAGTCAAAAAATTAATTTTATTTAGATTTTTTAACTTAATTTTTTTCTTTTCTATAGTTCTATACTCACAAATTTAAAGCTAATAAAATAATTAATATTAATGGCTGACAAAAGACTTAGGTGAATTGGCTTACTAACAGAGGGGGTGCGGGTTCAACTCCCGTACGGGATACGAATTTCTTTACTTGAAAAAAAATGATTGAAAAGTATTTTTCTTTACAAATCCCCGTGGTTACCAAATATAAGGCTGCTATTTAATGGGTCAGTATTTTTATATATTTTTGGTCAGTATTTTAAATAAATGGTCAGTATTTAAAATAACATGTCAGTAGGTAAAATAAATGATGAGTATGTCGCCGGCTAATATAAAACGATCAGTATTTTAATTAAAATGTTGGTAGATAAAATAAATGGTCAGTATTTTAAATAAATTATCAGTAATTAAAATTAAATATCAGTATAATAAAAAAAATATCAGTTTTTATATTTCATTAATTAAAATATGAATTATGAAAAAAACCCAAAAAAATGGTATTACGTCTGTAATTTTTATATTTTTATCATGAAAGCCGACTTATTACCTTAAGGTCTTAATTGAAAAACCCAAATATTTTTTGTCATTCAGTTTACCTTGTAGATTTTTTATATTTTTAATGTAAAAAAAATTAAACAACAAGTTAGTCTGATTCAGACAAGATATTTGTAAAGTTAATAATAAATTAAAATTATAGAAGTGTATATGAAAATTAAGATTACTGAACTAAAATAATATTAAATAAAACCATTGATTAAGAATCATATATAGATAAACATTTAAAAAATTTATATGCGAGCATATCATAGGTTTAGCTATTAGACTGAAATATGTTAAACCTCCCCCAGAAGCTAAACAAGTTCCCATAGGGCAGAAACGTGCAAGAGGAAGGCCAAAGTTAGCAAAAATACTGCTTTGTTTTTTAATTATACTGATTAAAAAAAAATAATTTACTTACCAATAAATAAAACTATCCTGACCAAATATACAAAATTTTACTGACCGTTAATTATCTAAACTGATCAAAATATTATTTTATACTGATAATTTATTTAAAAAAATACTGACCAAATATATAGAAGTCCAAATATAATTTGAAATATACAAATATATAACATAAGCAAAACAAATAATTTACTTATAAATTGATAGAAAATATTGAAAATGGGTCGCACATGCTATATCCTCCATATCAACACTACAACAATGGCTGCCAAAAATAAACAATTAGCTGTCAAAGTTCAAACTTTTGTAACTTTTGCGTCAACGTGTTCAATCTTTGATGGTTTTTTTCATTGTAGTTCTAGTTGTAATCATTTTGTAGTTCTTTTCATATGTTTAACTTTTGAATCAGAATTTCAGCTTTAATAACTACGCTTATTGTGTTAAGAACGTCTGTTATTTAAAATAACTAAAAATAATCGCTTGGATCAACAGATAGCGGAAAAGGAATTTTTTTAAAAAAATTTAATTTTTAATAAATAAGAAGCCGTTCTTACTCCTAATTTTAATTTAATACAAAAAGAATAATCATACATCTCAATAAATGAACGGCAAGTCAGTGTCAGGAAAAACTACACTATGTGATTGTTCTCGAAAAACTGTGTTGTACTCCATTTCTTTATGGCAATCTATAAAATAAAATCTATACAATACACAACTCACATAATAACTAACTCCTTTGAAGGACTCCTAAGTCGCAAAAATAACTTCTGTAGCACTCTAACAGTCAACATCCACTTAAGTTTTACTATATAGAGAACATAGAAATAATTTTATATTTTGAAAAAATGTGCTCTGCAGCGATGAATTAAAATACAGGAGGTTAGGACCCAATATAAAAATTTTTGGAACATCTTGAAAAACCACAATTATTAAATTTGAACTATTACTATGAAAATTGCAAAATAAAATCTACAAAAAGTAGTTTGCTATATTTATGACCCTAACTGTATATAAGAATTTGTATTATTAATTGTTATTTATGTTTAATACCGCATTTTGAAATTCTAAGAATTTCTTATCGTATTTAATTTAGCATATAGATATTCAGTATTCTTGTCCCTAAAATATTTATGCGGTACAAAATTTATATTTTGGTATGCATAATAACTTTTCAAAGCATACAACATTTTTTTGATCTTGCTTGTCCTTGAATTCTTATTAATTAAATGTAATAAATTTTGTTTGAGATTTTGGTTGTTTTTTTAATTCCAAATTTCTAATTTATTTTATGATTTTCAAAGGTTATTAATTTATTTAAATTTGGCTAAGTGTTTTTGTTTAGTCGAATGTTAATAAATTCATCCATGGCTTTTGAAGAAGCTTTAAAAGGCCAGCTGTTTTAATTGTAATTTAATTTTAAAGGAATTGGAGTTTGGGTATATTATTTTGAAGTATTAATTATGAAATCATTTATTTTGAGTTAATTTTCAATTCGTTTAACTGAATTTTTTTAGAAGAGGGCACTATAATCTGCAAGAATTAGAAACTAGATTAGAAAGAAGTTACAAATTTTTAACTATTGAAACTAGTTTTAATTTCTAATCATTAACTCAGTTTTTATTCAATTTACCGCACACTTCTTTAATTTGTAAGAGAAGTATTACTGCTTTTATAAAAATGAATACATTGCACTCCATTGCACCATTTAATTATACTTATCAATTATTAGGGATTCAAAAAATTAATTTGATAATCATTTCATTAAATTTTGATTAATAAAAAACTATCACTTATCAAAAACATTTTTATACCCGTATGACTATATAGTCATTATACCCGTATGACTATATAGTCAAAGGGTATAATAAATTTGCCATTACGTTTGTGACGCAGAGAAGGAGGGGGGGCAGATATAGACTCAAGTGTATGGATCGGATCAGAATCGAAAAATAAATCGATTTAGCTATGTATGTCCGTCCGTCCGTCTGTCCGTCCGTCACCACGATAACTCAAAAACTAAAGGAGCTAGGATCTTGAAATTTTCGCAAATTCGTTTTTTTGCAATAGCCGTCATCGCTATTTAAATCCAGCCATTTTGGTCCATTGGTTCGGGTAGCTGCCATACAACTTCTGTTTTTATATAAGTATTACTCTGTTCCTATTACAGCTGCATGTCTGAAATTTGGTCAAAAGTAGTTTAGTTTTATGGCCAAAGTTACTGCAAAATTTGGTTGGTCTACTGCAGTGGGTTCGAGTAGCTGCCATACAACTTCTCAGTTTATATGGGCATTGCTCTATACCTATTAAAGTTGGGTGTCTGAAATTTTGCCAAAAATAGTTTAGTGTAATGGCCAAAGTTACTACAAAATTTAGTTGGTCTACTGCAAAGGGTTCGAGTAGCTGCCATACAACTTCTTAGTTTATATAGGCATTGCTCTGTACCTATTAAAGTTGGGTGTCTGAAATTTTGCCAAAAATAGTTTAGTGCAATGGCCAAAGTTACTGCAAAATTTGGTTGGTCTACTGCAGAGGGTTCGAGTAGCTGCCATACAACTCCTTCTTTTATATGAGCATTACACTACACCTAATAAAGCTGGTATGTTTGAAATTTTGCCAAAAGTAATTAATATTTAAAATAATAATGATATAATGTTTATATAACGGTCATACGGGTATCCCAGAGTTGACACAGTCTACTCTACCACACTCTTCCTCGTTTTTTACAAATTTAACTAATGGCAAGTGGTATTGTCATGTGGCTGAGAAACTCGATTCGGAAATGATTCCAAAAATAAAAACAAAATTGTGAGGACTGCATCCTAGCTAATATAAAATCCTTTAAAACCAAATCCACAAAAACTAAATTTCCAAAGTCAAAATACCCAAAAAACAATGCATCGCGTCATTCTCGTTTTATCGATGTTTAATCGCGTTTATTTATGTACATTGTATCTAGTTTCAGAATTATCTTAAGGGATTTAATTTGGGCAATTTTGTTTTTAGAGATTCAGTAATTGGTGTTTGACATAACCAATATTTCTGAAAGAACTAATAGCTGATTAAGATGATTAAAACGGCCATATTTAAAACTTACCTGAAAATAAATTCAACTTACGGTCATATTAAAGATACCAAGTTACCAACGTGTTAATTGTATGAATCGAAACACTTGTAATCTTTAAATTACAAAATTATCAAAATAAATTAAGTTAATAATATTAAACATATGTTTTGAATTACTCAATTACCTCCGCATTTCCTATATATAAATTTCTTATATCAAATATATCGAATTTAAACGTTTTTATATTGGTACTAATTACTACTAATTATGGCTAATAAAAACTATTAGTATATTTAATTTAATATCTTCCAAATTATCTTATATTAAATAATCAACAAAATATCTCACTTTTATTTTTGTCTACATTAACCAGTTATCAAATGTTTATAAAACTACATATTTAAGTGTTATTTGAACATGATATTTAAAAACTACTTAAGCATCTCCACATCTCTTAGGAAGTCATTAAAATGTCACGATTAATGATTTATTTGACTTGTAACTCCTTAAGATAAAGTCTATAAAATAAATATTGAAGACAAAATGTCTAAAGTATCTATCAAATATAAGATACAACATCAATATACATTAACTAATAATAATAAATAATATAATCATAAATTTAACAAAGCGAAACAAATTTTTGGAATAAAAATAAAATTTATATGAACTAATTTGTTTTTGTTATAGTCTTGTATTAAATTTTTAAAGATCAAAGATCTCGAAATAGTTAATAACTTATAGGTATTAATAATATTAATAATCTCCTTATGAAAAATTTCCATACTAACTATCATAACCTGATATTTAAAATGTTATTTAAAGCATTACCCAAAAATATTTGACTTCATTTTTTTTTGATTCCCAAATTTTTTTTCTAATTTTGCATAAATTTTACATAAATTTCATATTTTGAAACACCATCTTTAAATACACTATCTAATCTATAATATCATATTATTATTAAGTGTTTTTAAAATTCATATTTTTGTTTTACAAATTTTTTTCCTCGTGTTTTTTTTCTTTTTTTACTTTTTTTAGTTATTAATTATCGATTAAATTTCGTTGGAACTAAAAAAAATGGAAGAAGTTCCCCTAAAAAAACAACTGACTGTATAATAGATATAATCATGCTATAATAAAGCATTTAGATAAGATGTTAACACATTAACTATAGGAAATGTTGGTTAAACTTATTGTAGTTCAACTCAAATGAACTCATGAGTCATGACTTAAAAAAACAAATGGAATCAATTTAAGCTTTTGATGTCTTTACAGCTGTGTTTCAGAGCTGTAAAGTTTAGTTTTATAATGACTTTCAATTTTATTTTATAATTGATGCAGTTACAGGTAGCGAGTTGTAAGGTAGCGAATTTAAATGCGAAACTCATATCACGCTCAGCTCATAATTTTAGTCCGCTCACGCTATGAACGATACAATGCACTCAGAAATTGGACGGATGCAATTGTTGAACGTACTCAATTGTTGGGCAAAATACATGCGCTCAGAGATCTTAAATTCTTAAGGTGTGAGTTGAGCGCGACTCAAATTTTGATTTAAGCGAGAGTTGACCGAAACTTAAATCGACCTAAATAAGCCCTTGGTCGCATATGCAGGTGTTACCGTATATATTAGTTATTTATAAGTATATATTTGATTTCGTTCAACCTTTGAGCGCATGAATTTTAATCAAAATTTGATAACCGCGCAACCTGTGAGCCCATGGAATCAAGAACGGACTTCATTTTCAACTGATTCAATTTGAGTTGAGTTGATATTTTAGCTTTTTACAACTCTACCAATTACTTTTATGAGTTTCGAGAATCATTGCCGTTCTTTTTTCAATTGGTTGTCGGTAATAATGTTGCCAGTTTTTAGACTATTAAAAAAAAATTTGCTCTACGGCTTCAGTAATCGACTTTTTTTTTAAAAGTGGAATGTCATCTTCATTCTTGAATAACCTTGGAAATATTATATTGACAGTTGAGACAGATACATTTATTAGTCGCACTATATTGTCAAGTGATTTAGAGAGCTTTGATTGCTTCTGGAAATAAATGAACTGTACCCAATGTTGAGGATGGCTTAAGGTAGGCATTCTACTGTTTAACTGTTTTAAACCTTTTTTTTGGCAATTTGAGAAAGGGATCTAATTCTATAATTTTGATTAGACATTTTTTCGAGCTTGCCTTTCGAACTGCCCGTTACTCTTACTTCTCTATTAACCCTATGTGTTTCGTCAAAATCTGCTTTACTTTAATCAATTACCAAATCTTAGATTATTTTTTGTCCGAAGTAAATAATTGGTTTTTCCTTCATTTTATACCTCTTTCATAACGCGTCAAATATTCACGCTTGCAGCCTAAGGGTTAACATTTTATTTAAAAAAAAAAAAACAGTTTCAAAAATATATTAAATATTTTATGCAAATTTAATTATTACACGTCTACATAGTATGACATAATATTTAAAATCTGTTTTGTTTTTTTACCAAAATTTTTTTTTTAATTATTTTTTATTGTTTTGGATTAAAGATTCTCTCATTTAATATTAACTCTATATAGCTGTATATATATTGCACTGAATTCCATTAAACACCTTCATTTTTCACCTTTTATGATGATTAGACAAAACGTCATTTAGTCAAAATTGTTTTTTAAATTATTTAATCCGTTGTCTGTTTCAGTTTTACTTTAATCTTTACCTGTTTCAAATGTTACCTGTGTCATAATTTGAAATTTATAATTTCTTTCAATTGTTTAAAAAAAAAGTGAGGAAATTTTGTGATTGACTGTTGTTATTCCGAAAATATGTTTATTAGTGGGTGTCAAATGCAAAAATGAAAAAAGAATGGGGAGATGAAAAAAAAATGTCATCTCTAAATTAGGTGAAACAAAATGTTTTATTAGAAAAACAGTAGGTTTATTTTTTTGTCATCAATTTGAAAATTTAAAAAAAAAATTTAACAATTAATATAAAAATAATTTTGATTTTTATGGAAGTATTATTAAATAATCACGTGTTGTTGTTTGTCTTCAACTTTACAGTATTTATAAGTTAAATAAATACAAGAGACGTTTATTTGCTAATATCTGATTAAAATAGAAAATGTTGAAGTTTTTATTGATTATGACTACTTAATAACGATGGTATTGCCATAACTGTAATTGGAAGTTTAATTAATATTCTATCAATTTAGGGATTGGAAGAATTGAATTGAAGGAAGAAGAGATATCTGAGGAGTAAAGGAGGAGTTAGCTTTGTTTCACAAGTATAGATGGGAATAATAGAAAAATATTTTAGAGAGGAGGGATGATTAGTAATACATGTCCTTATTTAAGAAGCTTAATAAAATCTTTTGTTAGACTTAAACAATAGATAGAATAGATAGATAAAATTAAACAATGTTATGGTAAAAGAGATTCATCGGAATATGACGAATATGTTAAATTTTTGCCTGTATAATGTATATGTAGATTTATTTCTTAGGTGTATTGTTAAACAAGTATATAATGATGGGTTTTGTAATGATACGTAAACAGTTTGTAATAGTTGAATATTGAAATAGTTGTTTGACCTATTCAACTATCAGGCTATGTTAATATTTTTACAATCACATTTTTTCACAGCAACTGTATTGGAAGCCACCAATCAAAGCTGTGCGGGGCTTCGTTAGGGTGCGTGTATGTTGGAACTGCGATAAGTGATAAGAGGGTTGATAAGAGCATATCGAAGAAACTATATACATGATTTAAATAAAGGTGTTTATATTGGAGAATCGCTTTATCGATAAACAATATAAATTTCCTACGCTAGGCTCTTGTCGACGCTCTTATCACTTATCGCAGGTTCAACATAAACGCCCACTTAGATGTTTTTAGAGTTTTAAACTTTAAACATATGCCTTTTAAATACTTAACTTTAGAAAGGAGACTTTTGACACAATTTTATAGTTTGGTTTCAAGGATAACATTATGAAAATAATTTTAGGTTTGGGAAATTGTTACATAGCGGAAACATAAACACCAGTATTGAAAACAAAAATTAAGACGGCCAGGGCAAGGCTCGGTTCAGGGGTACAAAAATATTCGGAATCTGCGTAAAGACCACCTTACCATATGGATGCGAATTTAGTTACGAACAACATCACACAGAAACTACTCTTCATTAATAAGTATTTAAGAAACATATGCATAGTATACTGATCAGATACAATAAGTAACAATGATCCATGGAAGCTTGCCAAAGTAAACCCGGTTGGGCAAGAGATCAAAAAAAAAGTGGAGATGGGCACACCACTTAGAAAACCACAAGAATGTATAGTAGGGAAATCACTGTAATGAAACCCAAAAGGAACTCGAAGTTCCTTGGTCTCCCCAGGGTTTAGGGTCGTTGCAATTACACCTGAAGGCGAGAAATATTAGAAAAACTGACGTCAACTGGTAAAACATGGGGAGAAGCAAAAATAACTGCTCCGAATAGAGTCAGATGGAGATGCCTAGTAAATATTCTATGCGTCCAAGAAGAGCAATAAGGGAGAAACAAATATTTTATTAGGATATCTTGTCAGGGATACCGTTTAACAAGCTCTACTCGGAATTTATGCATTATGCCTGACTTACGCTTTATAGATATTCCAATGATACATGAAGCTCAACCATTTAGAGGTTGACCAACACAATATTTGGATAAACTCTCCTAAAATGTCAAGTCCATTCTGTGCTGTATTTTGTAAGATATTGTCTAATTGCCTGTTACTTATGTATTACTTATTACAATTAGTTAACATTAAAATGATATTTCCACAAGTAAATTGCAACATTGGTAACTCATTATAATACTTATTATTTAATTGAAAAAAGTCAACAAATATTACCCCACAACATTCCCATACTTAGTTGTAAAAATTTTTGCAAATTAAAAAAAACTTTTAATTCCATTTAAGGAAATCACCATTTTTAAATGAAGTTATCTTCCTTTTAATCTATAAAATTAAATTTATAATGGTACTGTGGTACATCTTCATTGTCACATTGCCTCGCGCTTCTTTACAGTTTTTTTTTTAAAACGGTTTTTATTTCCGTTTCTGTTTGTTTGATTTGCGTTACAATGTTATTTCAGGTATTTATCTTTTAAGGTGTAAAATGTGATTAGATTTGCATAATATATACTTGGAATTGTTAATTTTTTTTTTTTTTTTAATTTTTCAACCGGAGTTTAAAACTTGAATTAATTTAATTTATTTAAACCTAGAAATTATAAGTTGAAAGAAGTAGTTTTTTAAAATATCAATTGTTAAATAATTAACAAGCGAATATAATAAAAAATATAAAAAATAATTAGCGTGTACATTTAATTGCAAAAAAAAAAATAAAATAAAGATAATGTTCAGTTCTTAAGATACTTTTTAATATGAGATTAAATCCGAGATGAGAGAAAATCTAGACAGAAATTCGTGAAATTTTTTTTTAACAAAATGACCTTGACTTTTAAAGGAATTAGTTCCGATTCCGTTTGTTTTTTTATTTTTTTTTGGATAAATTTACTGTGAAGGTTACCAACATCAGAAAATGATAGACAATGACGAATTTTATTTGTAATTTAAATGTGTGTATGGATTAAAAAATCGTTAAAAATTCATTATAAAATCTGTTTTGATTTTTGGTTTTTTTAATTTTAGTTAAAATATTTATATCATTACTAAGATTTATCTTGTTATTTTAATTTTATTTTGGTTTTTTTGGGCATTAGAGTATTTTAATTTTTTTTACAACATCAAACAACATAGTTTAAGCGTTTTTTGCAGCTTCAGATCTAATTTGTTTATGTCAAAATATATATTTGTAGGTTAAGAAGGATTTAGTTAATATACTTATATATATTTTGTTAATTAGTAAGTAACTAGTTGATTTATGTTGAATAAAATGATAAACTAGTTTATATATTGGAATATACATTGCAATTTTAAGTTGATTATGCGAACTAGTTCAGATATTTAAACTATGAAATATAATATTTTTATAAATGCCCGTCTATTAACACTAAATTAATTATAATTTTTTGTTTGGAATTCCCGATTTTTTGTTATGGTATAATATTATTGTATTATATTATATAATTACTATTTATATTACATGGCTTGTAATTCAAATAGGCTATGGGGCGAAAAATTAGAGAATTTAAGAGGTTAAAAGTAACCATGTACAACAATGACGCGAATAATTTTTCAAAAGTATTCTTTAAGGTGTTTACAATTTTGAAAGGTTGGTAAGGGGCGGTCTTTATTATGGTATGTTGAAGTGATGCTACATCGCTTTTTTAATAGAAGCCATAATAGCAAGGCTTGTAAAATTATTAGGCTATGGAGAAAAAATTAGCGAATTAAAGAGGTTAGAAATACATATACAACAATGACGCGCTTAATTTTCAAAAATATTTTTTATAACTAATACTTAGGGAAACTTCTGATAATATAAATCAATGGTATTTATAATTTTGAAAGGTTGTTGAAGGTCATTTTCAACCCGTACCTTACTTTAAAGTATTTTTAAGTGAAGAATCATTAATTTTCTTAACTTATCAAGTACGAAATTTTGTACCAAGTTGTAATAAATACTTATATACGAAATAGTACTTTAATGTGTTGGGCACAATGAGCGTAGCCATGACGCATCCACCGAAGTTGAGAAATGTCAAAAAAATGGTTACTTTCATTGGATGTATTTGTATTGTTTTACATATGTTTAAGTTTTGAAGAAGTCTTTAACAAAGTCATACCTACAATGACGTTCTTTTTTCGCTCTCTTTTCGCTTTCATTACGTATTCAACAAAGGAGCGTCCCCAATAAAATGTACATGACAGCGTTTTTTGACATTTTTTTGTTTACAAATTTCATGAATAAAAAAATATTCAATAGTTTAAAGTTTATTGTATAGCTATTTTGGATAATAGTTTGATATTATTTAACCCAAGATAGAAAAAAAATTAATAATCTTACAATTTTTTTTTTCTGATAATATATTTTTTTATTTTAAAAAAAAAATATTTTTCAAAGTTCAATTATTTGACATTTCAATAAGTAGAGAAAGTAAAAAAATTAAACATGGTTGCTACTGTTAATTTATCACTTTCATATAATTCAATACATTTAACTTAGTTTGACAGATAGTTACAGATGGTGTAGAGAGCGAAACGAAAGCGTTTATTATAGAAAGGCTATAAGAGGTAAAATATTTGAAGATTTCTGACGTAATCAAGAGCTTACTAACTATTTGAAGATTTCTGACGTAATGAAGAACTTACTTACTACTTACTTACATATAATAAATATACCTTTTTCATGCCCTTAATAAAAACATTTTAAGATTGAAAGAAGTAAAAAAACCTATAAGTATTATATATTATATTATTCCCTGACTTAAAACATTTTTTGACATTTAGTATGTATCGTATAGTTTAGCGCCCTCAAATAAATTAAAGAAATATTCTAAATTCTCTTATTATTATACAAAATTAATACTAAATAATACACTTAAGGTCTTACAAAAATTAATTTGAAAGAAACAGGAAATTTTTAAGACTTCAAGAAACATATGAGGGTACAAATATGTTGAACGATCACTGTACATGCATATACTTATACTTATAATATATTTTAATTTCCTTTAGAATTAATTATATTATAATTTTGATATTTTCTTTGTGGTTCAGTTTCCTATTTCCGGTGTTATTAAGAAGTTTTGCAAAATACCTATACATTAATTTACATATATATATATTTTAATAACAAACTGCAATAATTATAATATAAAATATTCAAAAAATATTCAAAATAAAACAGTATAAACGAGGAAGAGTGTAGTATAGTAGACTGTGTCAACTCTGGGATACCCGTATGACCGTAACATATACATTATATCATCCGGTTAATTACTTTTGGCAAAATTTCAAACATTCAGCTTTATTAGGTGTAGAGTAATGCTCATATAAAAGAAGGAGTTGTATGGCAGCAACTAGAACCCTTTGCAGTAGACCAACCAAATTTTGCAGTAACTTTGGCCATTACACTAAACTATTTTTGGCAAAATTTTAGACACCCAGCTTCATTTGGTGTAGTGTAATCCTCATATAAAAAAAGGAGTTGTATGGCAGCTACTCGAACCCTCAGCAGTAGACCAACTAAATTTTGCAGTAACTTTGGCCATTACACTAAACTATTTTTTGCAAAATTTCAGACACCCAGCTTCATCAGGTGTAGTGTAAAGCTCATATAAAAGAAGGAGTTGTATGGCAGCTACTCGAACCCTCTGCAGTAGACCAACCAAATTTTGCAGTAACTTTGGCCATTATACTAAACTACTTTTGGCAAAATTTCAGACACGCAGCTTCCATAGGTATAGAGTAATGCTCATATAAAATTATAAGTTGTATGGCAGGTACTCGAACCCGTGGACCAAAATGGCTGAATTTCAAACTTGTGAAAATTTCATAATCCTAACTCCTTTACTTTTTGAGTTATCGTGATGACGGACGGACGGACGGACGGACAGACGGACGGACATACATAGCTAAATCGATTTATTTTTCGATTCTGATCCGATCCATACACTTGAGTCTATATCTACCCCCCTCCTTCTCTGCGTCACAAACGTAATGGCAAATTTATTATACCCTTGGACTATATAGTCATACGGGTATAAAAAACTCTCTTGTCCATTTTTTATGCACCCTTAATATTTTCAAATTCTTGTATTCATGTGAATGTTTTTTAATAATATACATATATATATATATTATATATATATATATACTTAAATAATTCATTTGCTGTTAGAAGTGCAGTCAAGTAAAACGTCATTTGGAAATGTCAGTAAAAATATTTCAGGTTGCACAAATATATAACGGTTAACAAAATTTATAGTTGTTAAATTAAAAAAAAAACAAAATTAAAATGCGATCGTTTATCATTTTTTCAAAAAAAAAAAACAAAAAAATAATAAGAAAAAAATTATCATAAAAAATAATTAAATAAATTCAACTAACTAAAATTAACTAATATGTTTATTTTTGACTGCTACTTATTTTTAAACATGTTTTTAAAGTGTTCGATACTTGTTGTTACCAGTTAAAAAAAAATAAAAAAAAATTTGTTAACATTATTGATCACGATTTTTATCAAATATAAATATATATATAAATTTATTAAAATACAGGTAAATATAAATACAATAAATTAAAAAAAACAGTTAAATTAGCAGGTGGTTTTTTTAAATTTTCACCATATTATATGGTGAGTAATTTAATCGTGGGAAAAAAATTGAAATGTCCATTTTTATATATATATATAGTTATGTATATAAATAGATAGGAAGTTTTATTAAAAAGGGGACATTTCCTAATAAATATAAAACAGTTATTTTTTTTTTTCTGAATTAGTGTGAACGTGTTGTAATATTAGATATATGTGCAGTATTATGTGTGCACTACAATTAAATTCAATATAGTTATTGTACACCCACTTGTTTAAGTAATTCTAATTGAAGTTTAATGAAGTTTGTTCTAAATTACCAAAGCAAGTTCTAAAACTTCTATTAGGTCTAGAAAAAGCCCTATAGAATCATACTATATATTTGTACTCCTGTATATTTTGGGTTTTGTTTAGGAAATTAAAAGCTTGTTCTAATATATTTTTAAAGAATCAGGGGTAGCCAACCTTTATTGTTGATAATAATAATTAAGCTAACTTGCAATAGCTCTAAAGGTAATAAACTGCTGAGATGAATCTAGAACAACATTAAAAAATGTATAAAAATTAATTTGTTCAGTTGTTTATTTATATAAACATGGATAAAATTGGAATTTCTATAAACATGGATTTATAGAAATACACGGATAAAAATTGTTCAAAAAGGAAGTGTTCACATTTTAAACTAATACTCAAAGTTGATTACAGAATACAACGAATATTGTGTAAAAGTAAAATATTCGTTGGGAATGTAAACCTAAATTAAATGACTATTTAGTAAAAAGGTAAAATTAAGCTTTGCGAAGTACCTGTAATACGAATACACCTAGTAATTGAGATCGACTTTGTATATGTGAAAACAAATGGCTTAGATCAAACTAAGTATTTCGATACTTAAGTAACCATTTTATTCAGTAACTGAACCAGAACCAGTTCCATATTCGTAAATTATTCGAGTTAACTTTTTTAATTAGGTAACTGATACTTAGATTTCACTAGCATTCCAGGGCAAATATTGGTATTGGAGGTCACAAGTACTTCACCAATACTAATAATTGTGAGGTACAACTCATGTTACTGAAAAAGTGTTAACCTTACTGGAATGATGGTACTGATAGTAGTGGTATCATACTGGTTTTACTGGTAGTAGTATTGATGTGATACCGATAGCACTGGTGTTGTACTGGTACTGGTATTATCGGTGAAGTGCTAGTCACTTCCAGTGTCAATATCAGTACTGAATACTAGTGTAATATAAGTACCGGTGAAGAACTGGTAACCTCCTGTGTCAGTATTAGTACTGAATACTAGTCTAATATAAGTACTTGTAACCTTACTGAAAAGGCTTACCTGATAAATTTACCAGTATAGGAATGTGTTATTGTATTGTACTGATACTTGAAGTTATACAACTCTGACTTCATAAAAAATGGAGGAGCCAAATGACATATTTAAATACAAATGGCTTAACCTACTTAGAGAGGTAGCAGAGGTAATACCCAATTAAAAAAATTTGAAAGAGATGGTTCATTATCTAACAATTTTTAGTAACTCAAACAATCGAGTGTCATATTGATGTATCTTAAATCTTAATAATTTTATAATGGGAACCTATTATCATTAGTTTTTTCTAAAAGAAGAAAGTTCCAACGATTGAGCTATTTAGTATTCTCTTGATATAAAGTAAGTACTCAATTATATAAATAATTATAATGCTGTATTACTTATGTGGAATACTTATTACATGAACTATTGATTCATTTGATACTGCATGGATTATAATATGCTAGTTTAGTGAACTATTATATCTTAATATAGCAAATATATTATTGCATTATATAATCATAATCATAACTATTATGTTTTTTTAAATAAACATGAACTTGAATATCAAGTTTTAACATTTGCTTATTAAGTATTTTTTACTTTTATACTAGTTCATCATTAAATCTATTAAAAAAATAAACAATAAATAAGATATGATCCGATCATTAATTGATTCACTTACTCTGTTTTAAAAAAATAAAATTGATTTAATTAAATAAATAGATATAAAAATAGTTAAAAATAAACAGTTAAAGTGTTAAGAAATATGTTTTAAAGTTACGAGTAAGACTTTAATGACTTTGATTTTATTGTTTATGGAAATGAATGTGAATATCTTTGATTTTATTATCTAGAAATATATTTTATACCCGTATGACTATAAGTCAAAAGGGTATACTAAATTTGCCATTACGTTTGTGATGCAAAGAAGGAAGAGAGGCGGGAGGATTAGATATAGACTCAAAGGTATGAACCGGATCGGAATCGAAAAATTAATCGATTTAGCTATGATGTTCGTCTGTCCACCCGCACGATAACTCAAAAAATAAAGCACCTAGGATTTATGCAATAGCCGTCATCGCTATTGAAATTCAGCCATTTTTGTCTACGGGTTCGAGTACCTGCCATACAACTTCTTTTTTTATATGAGCATTACTCTGTACTTATTAAAGCTGGGTGTATGAAATTTTACCAAAAGTAATTAACCGAATGATATAATGTTTATATTACGGTCATACGAGTAACCTAGAGTTGACAAGTCTACTCTACTACACTTTTCCTCGTTTAATTTAAAATTTAATTATCATACATTTTTAACCAGTGTAAAATTTTTTTGTACCAAATAGGGACAATATATAAAAACAAACAGTCAATCAGGTTTTAATAACATTTTGTCTTTATTTTGGATTATAAATTTGTTAATTAAGACATTTTTGAAAAAAAACAAATATTATTTAATCATCATTTAAAAAAAAAAATTGTTTTAATTAGCTAAAAAATATTCCTAGACAGTTAAAAAAGAAGTTATACAACCTGTTAAAAATTTTTCAAGACACGAGATCACAATTTACTTAATAATCAATCAAAATAAATAATAAGAAAAGAATCTGCTAATTAATTAAAAAAAAAGATGTCTAAATATGTTTGGTTGATCTTTTAGAACAATAGTTTTTACGGATGATCTTTTAAAACAATGGATCTAGGTACAGGCTGTTCTTTGAGGGTGATATTTAATAATAAGTATTGATTAAGAATGTTTACTTTAAATTATATGTAATAAATCAAAGAGGTTCAGGGTCATAACTCCTAGGGTCATAATTCCCTTAGGGACTTGTAAGTGATTTAATCAGGCGTAAGTCTCTAAGGGTCCCTAATAATAATTTTACATATAAACTATATTTATACTACATATTATAAACCTGATTTTGTAAGTCTCGCATACATGTTGTTATAACTGCCATTGTAATTAGAGTTATAACTCATTTAATGGGTCACAACTTCCAAAAATAACTTATGACCCATTTGTCAAGGGATTTATGTCCCATGTAAATATTTTAAAGTGAGTCAAATGTCCTTAAGGGTTTATGACCCTGCCCCACAAAAAGACTATTGAAGTTGATGTTTGAAAAGACTTTTAGGAGGTTGGGTAGCCAACGGTTATTCAAAATACTTAATTTTAGAATGAATTATTCAAAATAATCACTGATTAAGTGTTTTTTAGTTTAAGATTTTATGGTTTTCATAAAAATGCTAGTAACTTATCACAGCATTTCGCCAATTATCTTATTTTTGATCATATAATTGAGCGTTGTTTATCTATGTAATTGAAGAATTCGTGAATGTAAGTTCAGTTCGGGAACATTCCATAATCTCGATTTAGTTCATTCTTTTTTTTAAATCTCATTCTTAGAAAATCTTGTAAGTCTCATAGATAATCTCGGTTTTAGAAAATCTTGTTTTTCAAAAATCTCACTTTTAGCAAATCTCATTTTTAAGGATTTTAGAGTTGGATAAAAAATAAGAATTTCTAAGAATGAGATTTAAAAAAAAAAGAATGAACTAAACCGAGATTATGGAATGTTCCCGAACTGAGCTTATATTCACGAATTCTGTAATAAGCCTTTTACAGAATATAAAATAGAGAGATTTTCTCAAACGCGATTTTTTGAAATGAGATTTTGTGAAAACAGGATTTTCTAAACCGATAATTCGACTTCAACCCTTAAGTTTCAACCCTTTATTCACAGGTCAACAGAGATTGCTGTAATCGATCTTTATAAAAAGATTTTGTTGCTTATTTTTGTGACACCTGAACCATCGTGCATTAAGGGTGTCAATTACCGTAGTTGCAAGACCAAAATAACATTTCCTTTAATCATTTTTGTAATTTTCAAAAGCAAACACTAACTGTTCTATTGAATTTAAATCAATAATTGTGCTTTCAAAAACTCCTATACAACACTAGTGAAGCCTATCCTAAGAATTTCCACAAAAAATAGCAATGTGCGATTTAATATGTTTCGGTCTAATATTTTATAGCATGATGGTAATGGGCTTCAAAATGACCTATCTCTCAATTTACATCTTTAAAAAAAAACCCGTTCGCTACATTAACTTCATATGAAAAAGTCCTTCCCTAAAAATTGGGTAGTGGTTAGGACGTCGGCC
The DNA here is from genome assembly GCA_963082915.1 of Dolichopus griseipennis. Taxonomy (NCBI): domain Eukaryota; kingdom Metazoa; phylum Arthropoda; class Insecta; order Diptera; family Dolichopodidae; genus Dolichopus; species Dolichopus griseipennis. Next base: position 96,163,301 of record OY720442.1, on the reverse strand, counting down.
TTTCAATCGAAGGGTCTCGGGTTCAAACTCTGAATCGGTTCATATCGTAATATAAAATAAATCTGCCACATCTGAAAAGGAAAAGCTGAATCACTCACTTATCGAATTGGCTGTGCTTGGAGGCTGTTCATAAATAATTAAATAAAAATCAATGATATAAGAATTTGAATTAAAAAAGTTAACTCCAAAAATAACAATTAAAATAAAAAAAAAAATAAATAATTGATAGAAAATCCCCTTAACTAAATTTAAAATCTTAAATTCATAAATCATAAAATAATTATAATTTTAATTAAAGTATCTATTACTAGTTTTTAAAATTAAAGTAACTATTTTTCTTATTATAGGAGGTCTATATCATATATATTACACTAATATTTTATGAAAACTCATGTTGTGTCCTTAAGCATAACTTGTTTTAAACATAAACATTTATAACTCATATTAATTCTAATTTTTTTTATATCTTAATTTAATTAGTTTACAGCTAGTGGTCATTCAGATATGATTTGAAAATTAACTTTAATTATGTTTTACTTCAAAAAAAGATTAAAAATTAATTTACAAGTATATATATGTAGTATATTAGAATTGTAAGCCTAGTTTAAAACCCAGCAAGATATTTTTAATTTTATTACCGCAGATTATTTCTTAATGATATCGTAATTATTTTACCGGAAATACTCATTTAATAATTTGCTTGGTTTTTTTGCCCTGTGTTTTGTGTTATTTTTAAATTAAAATTGTGATTTGTGTTGTATTTTAAATATTTTTATTAGCCACCTAGTAGGTAAATGACCTACAACTATATGAAAATTCAAGGTTATTATTAACCTTAGATTAGTTTCAAATTAAAAAATTAATTTTATTGCATATTGTGAATGAAAAAAACAAAACAGAAGTTTTGAGTTTTTTTTTTTATTGAAATTTATAAAAATTTATGAATCATGACATGAAAAAAATGTAATTCATAAAAAAATTTATTAGTATTAGGTAGTAATTTTATAAATTTTTGCCCGGTTTTCCTAATATAATTATGAAAATACTGTACAGTCTAATTTCAGAACGAATTTAAGTATGAAGTGCAAGGACTTGAAGTAGCAATAGCAAAGCAATCAAAAGTACACAACTCCAGCTGGAGAATCTTATAAACATAACCAATTAGCAACTTAAAGTTTTCCAAAGAGAAACAATGAGGTTAACAAATGCTTATCCCTACACGCAGTGGACCTATCCGGGTTGCGTAACACGGCTTTTGAGAGTTCGTTTATCATGTACACGTCACGTTTATAGAACCGCATATCCCATCTAATGTGCTCCCCAAGATTTGTAGTATATATAAGTACGATATAGATAAATTTAAGAAAAACATTAATATCACTCTTCTTAAAATCCCATCACATTTTTCCCATCCCACATAATCCGACAATCCTAAATATCCTGGACCTAAATTCTTCCAAATTCCTATCCTCGTAACCAAACTATAAATTTGTAATAAAAATATAAAATCACAGGTCCCTCCCTAAGGTTTGATTAAAAACGAGGTTGGTTTTGGTTTGTTAAAGTCGCGCACTAACTTTAGGAACATCGCGCAGTTCCAGTAGGTGGCTGTCCAAGGTTCCCAACAGGAATGTTTAAAGTTACACAAATTTCTGCCATGATTATTAAGCACCGTGTGGTTCGGCAGCAACCAAGAAACACGTTTAAAAGTTTTACAAATGAACAAAATACGAACCATAATTATAAATAGTCCATTGATCCAGTAAACCATTTTTAATTTTTAAGAAAACCTCAAAAACGCTTAATTAGAGAGTAGATAGTGAGTAATTTGAGTCAGTTTAAGTATACAATACCCATGAAAAGTCTTTTCAATTATGTAAGCTCCAATAATTACTTTGATTTTAAAATCCCAGATTTATAAGTATTTGAGCACCAACGGTTCCGGTTTATATTTGTTCAATATGACTTTTTAAAATATATAAGCTGGAAGCGCCAGCTGTAATATAGTTCTTGTGAATTCATACAAAGTTTTGATCAATGCCTTAAAACTTTGGAAACAAAACTATAATACTATTGTCTATTAGATGGTTAAACAATTTGAGCTTAGTTGTACTATTTTTACTATAATTACTTTATATTTTTAAAATTCACCTTCTATATTATAATATTTGATATCACCAAAATCTACATCAACTGAAAGTCAGTTTTGAAAATAAGTACTGATTTCTTGAATTTATTCTAAATTTAAATCTAGATTTGATTTTCTGAGTCTAAATTTAAATTAAGGGAAAACACTAAGTATATTGAAAATAAATATTAAATATTTTCACACTATTTTAAAATATTAAGTCCTTAAGAGCAATAAGTAATTAATATACCAAGTAATTACAATTTTTTCCTTTATTTTTCTAAATTTCAATGAGTACTTTGATGTGGCACTGCGAATTTAATAATTTATTTTAATAAATGGCAGTAATATAGGACATTGAATGCAACACTTTTAAATAAAATAAGTAAACAAATTAGTAAATTACTTTTTTAGGTACAAAGTAATTATGAATGATTACTATAGAAGATTATTACTGTAAGAAGTATTTTTACATGTTTACTTAATTGTAATTGCTGAAAAAATTTTTAAGTTACTGGGAAGTCAGATAATAAATTTATTTACAATTCAGTTTAAAATTTATTTTAAGGGTAACAAGTAATTAATATTTAAAGTAATTACAATTTTTCTTTATTCTTCTAAATTTCAATGAGTACTTTAATATCCTACTGTGAATTAATCTATTTATTTTAATAGCTCCAGTAATATAGGACATTGAATGCAACACTTATAAGTAAACCAATTAGTAATTTTATTTATTAAGTGTAAAGTAATTATAGATGAGTACTCTAGAAAATAATTACCATACGAAGAAGAACATTTTTACTTAATTGTAATTGCTGAAAAAATTTTTAAGTTACTTGGAATTCGGATAATACATTCAGTAAAAATTCAGTTTAAAATCTATTTTAGGTAAATTTTTTAAATAATGCAAATTATTTTTAACTAAGACAGGTAAAGACGGTAACTTACGTTGGAAATTTTTAACTTTTCTTCATAAATTGGTTTTTTTAAATTAAGAATTAAAACAAAAAAAAAAAAGGAAAATAATTGTTATTATTTTCTTTTAATATAAATGAAAAACTGTACAGAATTTTCATTATTTGTTTTTTACCACACCTTGTAAAAAAACAATAATGAAACATTTTTTTTTTGTATCTTATTTAAAATTTATTTACCTTAATAAGAAAAAGGGGTTTTGAATTCTATTTTATTTCCCCCTTATGTATTAATAAAGAGAAATAGTTTCTATTCAATTTCAGTTTTTTAAGGAAGAACGAAACATTTAATTCACATGTAAATCATTTACTTCACTATTAAAATAAAATAAAGTAAAAAATGCAGGTATTTTTAATACCTGTGGCTATATTATATACATATGTGTATATTGGTATGTAATGTAATTTTAAGTCAGTAAATTTTATTCAAAATACTTTGAAAAACAAAAAGAAAATTAAAGGGTTTCAATTATTTGCTTTTTTTATTATTCAATTTTTTGTGAGGCACCGAACTTTTTCATTGTTTTTTATCATCAGACCATGACAATTTTCCCAGCACTTTAAAAGCGTTTATTGCTTTTTTTTTCAGTTGAAATTGAAAATAAATGCAACTATACGATGTACAGTTGGGTCTAGAATTTTTTGAACAAAAATAAATTTAAATGTTTCAATATGCTAATTGCATCGTGGTTAAGACACCGATCTTTCAAGTGGAAGGTTTCGGGTTCAAACCGCAGTCAAATCATTTCTAATAAAAATAAAATATCGTAAAATTTTATAAATATATCGTAACAGTTAATATCGTAAAAGATTATATAAAAAAATGCATATACTTCTTTGTTTATTCATAATCTTATACAATACTTATACTGTCGACTTATCAAAGGCTTAGTGACTATAAAGATTAAAGAAACTGAAGACTAATATAATTATTAGATCTGGTGAACGCCATATATTCCTTAAGGGATTGGAAAAGTAATCAATGAAAAAAAATTTACGAAAGTTTAATCTGAAAAACTTGAAAATATTTGGGTTCAACTTTTATTGTTTTGGTTAAGTTTCGTGATTTTTCGAGACTTGTTTTCTTACAATCTTTTATAGTTTTTTATTTTCTAAAGATTTTTAAGGGCGGCTTTTCGAGTCTTCTGGACAATGTTGTTTAATCAATTCTCAAATATATTACAAATCTATTCAGAAGAGTAATATATAACGTTTGTTAGAGAACGCTAACTTCTCATTCTCGAGGTTGTAATTGGTATTACAGTAAACGCGATAAAAAATTTAATTTGTGAATCGATTCAACTACAGCTCATGGGATTGAAACTAATGTTTGTCATGACATATTAATTACAATAATAAAAAATATTAAACAAAATAATATGAATAAACTAATAATTTAATTTAAAAATACTTATAACTCAAAGATGCAGAATTCAATAGATGATAATCCCTTCAATTTTCGATTACATAAAATCTATTACGTAAAATACGTATACGTACGGATTGAGATCAATTCTATTAATAAGAACACTTTATATCTTGTAACCCAGTACATTACAGTACCTTCGCTTTTGTTCTTATGTACCTTAGACTGTACCTTAGATACACACAGGCTTATCAACAATCCGTCTAACATTCGAACAATTAAATCACAGAATCAAAACAAACTGCATTTTAATTTATACTAATATAGTTTATAAGATTTAAAATCGTCCATTTAATAAAATTTTTCATTAAGAAACTTTTAGAGTTCAGTAATAGTTCCAAAAAAATAAAATATAAAAATTTCCTAGATTACCTTCAAAATTGTAACAAAATACTTTTCCAAAATTATTACCAAAATTTTACCATACACTGTATATCATTCACAATAAAATATATATTAGGATATCACGGAATCTTAAAAACAACAGTTGTTTAATGTTTTTTTTTTAATTTCACCTTAAAGAATTCATTTTTACTTCACATGTGATCATGAAAAAGTACTGAATAATAAAATTGTAACTAAAAATAGAAAATTAAGTATTTTTATTTAAATTTTTTATTATATTATATTTTTATACTATTTTAGTATAAATTTTTTTTTTTAGTTAAAAAACTATTTAAATGGAATTTTATTTTATGCATTGCTTGGGTTCAGATAAGATATTTGTGGAAATTTTCCTAAGTACTTATAAATAAAACAAGGCAAATGAAATCTTTAATGTTTTTTTTTTGTGCAAAGTTCTAAGTAAATTCTTAGATTGAGAATTGTAATGAAGTACAATGGAACTGTTAGACTGTAGTCGATAATTATTTAACAAAATTTTATCAAATAAGAAGTTTTTTTTGCATAAAACCGTTTTTGATTACTAATTGTAATTCTTATCAAATACGTTCTAATTTTATAAAATTAATTAAATTTTTCTAGGTAATTGATTACTTTAAAATATATTTTTTTTTCGTTTATTTTTTTTATTCATTTAATTTCTCTAAACGAGCCTTGGGGCTCGTACAGAGTTCCTATAAGTTTTTTTCTAATATAATTAGTTAATTTAATTTAATATAAGTGCAATATTCAGTAATTCAAGTAATTTATGGTACAACAATAAATATATATATAAAATATGTGTAATATGCTAATATTTACTTTATAATATGGCAATGGCTACATTAAATGATAATTTTACGCTTCTAAGTAATTATAAATTATTCAGATGTATAATATTAAATTTTATTTATGTAAAAATATTTACAATCTTTTTTAAATGGATGATAATTTAAGGTCTTAATGTTATTTGGTATACTGTTATATTCTTTTACACTGCTATTAAATATTGACTGCAGACCCCGCAGGTTGTGGCTGGCAACTGTCCTAATGTGGATGTTGTATTCATGAACTTCGATGTTTGTTGTTACTTCAGTGTTAGATTTTGATGTTGTTTGTATTCATATTATAGGTGTGTAGTGTTTGTGTATAGCGAATTAGGTCCTCAATTTTAAAGATTAGCATTGAATTTGTTGAATTACGAATTGGCAGGTTTTAGAGATTTTTAAAATTTCTATTTTGAATTTTTTGAATATTTTTTAAATTGTTGTTGAATGTATTTCCCCATACTCCTTTACCATAGGAAATTATGCTATAAAAAAGGCTATTGTATACTGATTTTTTTAGATAATATGGGGGTCTTCTTCCTAGTTTTATAAGTAATCCGGCTACCCTGCGTAGTTAAGGTAACAATTCATTAACAATTTTAGGTAATAATTCATTAACTTGTGAGTTCCAGTTTAAATATTCGTCGAACGTAACACCTAGGTATTTATGTTTGCTATCTCTTTGACTTGTGCCGTTATTATACTCAACATCGATGTTGACGATTTTTTAATTTAATTAGCTTATTAATTTTGTCTTATTTACGTTAACTGTGAGTTTATGTTTTGACATCCACGCATGTATAAGTATCATTTCATTATTCATTGCTTTTCCCAGTTCACGTAAATTATCTTCATCGTACACTAATACGAGGTTGCCAGCAAATAAAAATTTAACACAGTCCAGATGTAGATTTGCTATATTACTAATGTAGCAGGTGAGAGTGAAGTACCTAATGAATGCCTTGTACAACTCCATATTCGATTTATTGTTTTTTTACTTTTTATATCTTTTTATTTATTTGTATTTAATTACTAAATTTAGCGTCTAATAATCGAATTAGATAGTAATTGTAAAACCAATTTTTAAGTTAAATTCACTATAGTTCCAAGTACTTTTTGAATATTAAATTAACTATAAGAGCGTTTAAAGTTAAAAGTTAAAAAATAAAACAATTCATTTACAATCCCACTATGAATAGTAAATTTTGAGGTGCTAAATGGAAAATAAACAAAGAAAATTTTAAAAGTTGTTTATTTTCAAAAATTTCTCAAACTTTTTTATATTTATTTAACTGTTTAAAGAATAAAAATGAAAGAATAGATTTTTATTTAGGTTAATTAAATAGATCTATAATTAACACATCCGAAATATTTTTAACAATTTAATTAAAATTTAAATACAACATCCGAACTACTTTCATTTTCACACATTAATTAAAAGTATTGTGGAACTAGTTTTTAGTAGAGGTTTTATTTTACAACCTTTGAGATAAATAGTTACGGAAAATATTATAAAATTATTTAGGACCGTATGTTGAACATTGAGCAGCCCCAACTTTCCCCATATTTGTGACCTTCCTAGTCATTTAAGCTGTGTTTTACTATCTTTTGTTATAAAATGGAAGGTCTACTCTAGAGAATGGAAAATATTGTCGCTATTGTACTCGTGAGTCAACATTTAGTGCCCTTTTGCTCTATAATATGTATTCGATGGTATTATTAAAAGGTTAAAAGTATTTGAAACTAATCAACATTTTGTCTTAACTTTTTGGGGTATTATAAATTTTAATTTAAGCGCATCTATAATGGAACACTTACTTTATTTGATATGCTGACTTACCATTATTTTAATCTAGCGAATTGTAGCGTTCTATAATTACCAAATTCAATGTCCTAAGATTACAAATGTGTTATTTTATCTACGTTCTAAAATTGTACAAAAATTGATCTGATCTTTCAAAGATAAATTGTTAGATCATGTGATCTGTTTTTGATCTGTGATAAGATGAAATCAAAAAATTAATCCGATCTCTTAAAGACAATTTTTTAGATCAAACTATTTCTATTTTTGATCATTAATGGATCACATCAAAAAGGTCTGATCTAAAACAACTGAAAACAAGTGAATTTAAATAAATATTATATACAGGGTGTTCCAAAAGTAAAGAGCAACCTTGTTAGTGGTGATGGGAGAGATAAAAACAAGCAAAAAACCAGAAAATGCTAAAATAATTAAATAGAAAGCTTTTTGAGTAATTTAGTTTCTTAGCCTTCAAATTGCATTAATTTAGTTAGCTTCCGAAAATTGTATTAAGGATGATCTTACGTTTGTTAGTTCCTAAATTATAAACAAAAAACTAGAGAAAATTTATAAATCCCGTTATCTCGAAAACCGTTAGTTAAACCGTTCTATTAATCAAATTAAAAATTTCATATTTAATATGCAGGGTGTTTCACTAGTATAAAAACAAGCAAAAACCTTAGTATTAAGTGAGGTTTATGCCTAACGGTTATTATTATAGTTAAAAAGTTAGATTTAAAAAGTGACTATAAAAGATCAGATGAATTTTATTGATCTTCAATTCAAAGATCAAGGATTATTTGATCGTTTATGGATCTTAATCAGATTTTTGATCCAGCTCTAAATGTCTACCTTTTAGTGAACTCTGCAGAGCTGCAGTTATGGTGAGACACTAATAATATTATTCAGTAATTAAATTTCTTAGGATCGCTTTATATAATTTAAATTGTATTATAAGTTTAGATCAAATTTACAAGAATTTTAAAATATATAAAATTAATATTAATTACACACTTTTTTCTCGAGAGATTCCAGTTTTCAACTTAAAACAAAGCAAATGCTATCTAATTAAATAATTTTAATTGATTTTGACCTGTCTGATATAACTTACAAAGTTCAGAATTTGACCTTTCGACTGATCTTCGACTATCTACAGATTTTTTTTATTATTTTATAATATTAAATAAATTATTTATTAATTTCAAAATACATTTTTACAATCGTCATAATCAATTAAAATGATAATCTATATTTTATTCCAATTATAATTTTTTAAAAACAAGTCAATTAATTTTAATTATTTCAATTATTTCAATAAAAATCAATAATTTATTAAACTTGCGGCATTCTCTTGATTTTATTTTAATTTTTTTATTATTGATCTAGTATAACTGATTAGTTTACAAGCTACAATATAATGCCATGTAATACAAGTAAATTTAATAATTTAATATTAAAAAAAAATAAAACTGCATTTGTACAACCATGAAATCAATTCTTCTTAATAATTTTCCACTCTATAAAATTTCATCTTTTTTTTTCCCATTGATATTTAAGTTCACATTTGAGATAATCTCAATTTAACCAGTAATGATCTCAAATTTCAATTCTTGAATCACAAATACACTTAAATTTCAAGACATCTTGAAAAACTTTTTTTTGAAATTTAATACTTTTGAGAAATAAAGAATTAAATTGAATTTAATCAAACAAATTACATATAGTTGTAAAAATAACTCTTGAATCTTGTACAAGAAAATCAGAATAGGTATCTTTAATGTTAAAAAAAATAACACTACTTTTGCGGTACAAATTGATTGATCGATTCATCAATCTATTAAATTAAATGCACATACACACTATACGTGGAGTTTTTTAATATTATGTGAATGAATTATAATTGAAAATTGAGATTTAACCTAATTTTTGAATATACCATTGAGAGAAAATTCAATGTAAAATAGAGCTACTGTTTTACAATTGGGAATTAAATTCTTTTCATTTTCTTTTCTTGAGGTTAAATAAGTAATCAAATACATATATATATAGAAATAGTTATCAATGAATAAAATCAATAGTTATTGAATCAATAAAAAATCATTAGTGAATCACATATATATGTATCAAAATATTATAATCGATTCTGGTTTTTGAAAATTGATTGCAATAAACAAAATATTATAGAAATACGGTATAACCGAAGACTTGCGATTGATTACCTATTATGTTGAATTAAAATTTACTCTAGATTTTTTTAATTTGTTGTACACATAAACTTTGTAGAGCCATGAAACAAGGCCCTGCGAAATAAAACCTTCGGGGTGTAATTTCTCAGCCCTTGTGATTTTATTTCTCATTCAGTGATGTTTTCGGAGGTTATTTCTCAGCTCTCGAGGTGTTATTTCTCAATCAATGATGCGTTCGGGGTATTATTTTCTAGTCCCCGGGGTGTTATTTCTCATTAAATTAAGCGTTCCGTGGCTATTTCTCAGTCTTCGGGGTTTTATTTCTTATCCAAAAATGCGTTCGGGGTATTATTTCCAATTAAATGACAAATTACATCATGGGATTTTATTTCTCATATGTAATTACAACGAAAAATTTGAAAATTGAAACTCCGAAGTCTTATTTGTCTTTCAATTTAACTTTCGACTTATTGAGAAATAACGCCCCGGAGCACTGTTTTTTAAGAATTTGAGGATTGAATCGAAAGAGAAATTAGGACTCCGGAGTCCTAATTTTATACCTATGTGTATAAAAAGTTTTAGAAATGAATTCGAAATCAGAGTATTTTTTTCCAAATTCATTATATGTGTAGCCTGCTGGTGAGATGCTGAGTTAGGAGAGATTTTAAAGTTGCATTCATTATTCTGAAAAAGGGGAGTATCTAAATTGTTTTTGAATGTAGCTACAAGGTCCCTTCAGAGTATCATCTATTTATGAGAGTTAGCCCTCCCTCAATATATCTGAGATTAAATTATAAGATAAATAAGACCCCGGGGTGTTATTTCTCATTCAATGAGTATAAGAAACGGGTTGTTAATTTTGATTCAGGGCCTTATTTCATGGTTCCCTATATTATGTTTGATGCCTACTGTCGTCTGTTAATAAATTTGGATGAGAAATTTAAAAATTTGACCAAAAAATATTATTTAACTTGAATACTTTCTATACTTTCTATTCTATATACTTTCATTTGACTGTTTTTTATCTTTTGGATAAATTAATTGAAAAATATTTCGAAATAATTTTAATTGTTTTTAAATTTTAGGTAAATATATGTATATATATATATATATATATATATATATAAAATTAATTTGTTGATTTTCCAAAAAAAAAAAAACATTTTAATGGAATTTAATTAATTTAACTGATTCGGTAATAATATAGAGCCGGTAAATTACTGTTAAAACATATAAAAACGACTCATGCTTTAAGATTCATATACATATATAAAATTTAAAAATAAAGTATTACTTAAACTTGAAAAATTCATTTTAAAAATCTACACTATATTTAACCATTTTTTTTTGGATTCAAAATTTATTCACTCATAATTTATATATAAATTACTTGAATCACTTCCATAATCACTGTTCATTGGCTTAAATAAACATTAATTATATAGTATTAAAATAAAAATATTTTCAAATAAGGTAATTATATTTATTTGGTTATTATTTATTAATAAATGCAACTTTTTTTCGACAGGGTGGATTAAAAATAATTCGATGGTTTTCAATTTTGAAGGTAATAATTGAAATGAAATTGCAATGGGGATATTTTAAGTGTAAATGATTCATTAATTGTAATTGATGTGAATAGCAAAAATCGTTTGTAGCAGCAGTTGACAATATTAATCTTAAGTTGCAAGTCAGTTATGTCAGATTTTATATAAAAACATATTGCTCACATTAGAATTTATTAATCCAAACCTTAACTTACATGGGAATTGAAAAAATAAGAATAAAATGTACAATATTTGTCTAAGGCCACTTTTATTGCGTAGGATTATCATTAAAATGCATTATGTATCTATAGAATGCAGTAAGCAAAAGAATTGTAAACTGTAGCGACGCAAACATCGCTGTAGATAACAGAGCGATAGAACGTGCAATTAGTTTTAAATATTTTGGCCACTGCTTACAATAAAATAGAACGCGGAATAGAAATTGCTATAAATGCTTTTTATAAGTACAGGAAAATATTAAATAATCGTGATGTCAACATTGACTTTAGCTTACAATTCCTTAAATGTTTCGTTTGGTCAATTTTATTATTTGGTATAGAGGCTTGAAGACGTACAGAAGCTATGATTGGAAATTGGAAGGATTTTAGATGTGAACCTATAAACGTCTGTTAAAGATGTCTTGGACAGATCACGTGTCTAATATGGAAGTTCTAAAGAGGCTGCAGAAAAATATAGAATTACTTTTATTAATTAAAAAATGAAAATAAGCCTCTTTGCTAGGAACAAAATATGAATTACTAAAGCTTATTGTTGAAGATATAATAGATTTTTATCCTATTCCTCCAGGATTTTAATTTTTGTTGTCCAGCGCGTTGGACTGATCTCCATATTTCCACAAAGTCTTCCAAAATTTGAAAATTTAAGAGATTAACCTGTTTTTTTTAATACTTCCAAGATAATTGAAGCTTTCCACTTCCTGGACCAGTCACTAATTGTGATAGTACTTCTGTTATTTGTATTTATTCTCATCAGTCTTTGCATTTAGTTTCTTATCTCAATTATATTATGAAGCCTATACTTCTGTTGCACCCTTTTTCATTCTTTTAATCTTATCTTCAAGTATAGGAATAAAATCATCAGCATATATTGAGATCTTCCACCTACTTTGTCTGTCAGTCTGTTCATATTTCGGAGATCTTGTTGTGATAAGAATGATGAAGATGAGCTTTTATACTCGTAATTTCCACATAACCTCCATAAAGACACCATTTTTGTTAAAAAATATTAAAATGTTATTTTATTAAATCAATTTTGATCCACCCTTCTTATATCTGTTTTATTTGCGGTTCATAAATTTTGTTTAAAAATGATTTAACACTTAAATTAACAAATATTATAATCATTATGAAATTGTTGCAAAATACCACAAAATTGTAACAATCCTCTGTGGTAATTTAAAATAGTAAACCATTTTTTTATATTTATGGTAAATATATATATATTAATAATAAATGCGATTTTTTAATTAAAAAAAATTTACATCATTTATAATTGTTTTGTTTTAAATTACAGCTTCTGAAATCTGCCATTTTAGAGTTTTATACCACTTCAGTATTTGAATCCATCTGAAGTTTTGTTTTCTGACTAAGGACATAACATAACAGAAATAATTTTGATTAATTTGGTTAAATTTTAAAGTCAACTCTTTTTTATACCCGTATGATTATAAGTCCAAAGGGTATACTAAATTTTCCATTACGTTTGTGACGCATAGAAGGAGAGGGGGTAGATGTAGACTCAAGTGTATGGATCGGATCAGAATCAAAAAGTAAATCAAATTAGCTATGTATGTCCGTCAATCCGTCTGCACGATACCTTAAAAATTCGCAGCCGTCATCGCAATTGAAATACAGTCAATTTAGTCCACGTGTTCGAGTACCTGTCATACAACTCCCTCTGGATTATGAGCATCACTCTAACTCTAATGAAGCTGGATGCCTGAAATTTTGCTGAAAAGAGTTTAGTATAATGGCCAAAGTTTCTGCAAAACTTGGTTTGTCTCCTGCAGTGAGTTCGAGTAGTTGCTGTACAACTTCATATTCCACATGAGCATTACTTTATACATAATAAAGCTGAATGTTTGAAATTTTGCCAAAAGCAATTAACCGGATGATATAATGTTTATATTACAGTAATACGAGTATCCCACAGTTAACACAGTCTACTCTACTATACTCTTACTCGTTTTTTCTTTAAATTACTCTAATTTGAGTAAATTTTTAAGTAATTTATCTTGTTTTTATTTTAGTTATTTTTTTTATTTAATTCCAAAAATTGAATTGAACTGAGTTTTTTGTTTTTGGACTGCTAAAACACACCGACATAATGACTGTGTCATTAGAGTATTAATCTAAGCTGGAAAAAAAAACAAAGGCCTCCAAACAAAGAAAAATAAGTTTTGAGGGAATAAAAAAACAAATTGTTTTCTTTAATTTTGTTCTTTGGAGTTTTGTTTTTGTGGTTAACAAATTTTCTAGTGGTTTTCACACTGAAATTGTTTTAAATTGGTTAGGTTTGGTTGTTGGTTTTTTAGCTGTTGTACAAAGAGGGGTATGTAATAAAAATTGTAACATGTAAAGTAATTAGATTACATATTGATTTACAAAAAAAAATTGTTTTTATCTTTAACTAAATTCAAAAGTAGATAATGTACAGTTTTAACATTTGTTGGAAGCTGTAATTTATGATGGCCAGAGGCAATATTTTGTTATACAAGTAAATTACAATTGTAAAAATCAAAATGTGAGGTTATATAAGAAGTTAATTTAAATTATTTCGTATTTGGTGAAATAATTTGCATTTTATATGTACATACTAGTATGCATACTATAGTATACTATATTATATATATAGTATACTAGTATGCATATAAAACTTTTTGATTGAACTTTAAAAAAAAACGAGGAAAAGTGTGGTAGAGTAGTTTGCGTCAACTCTAGGAAACCAGCACAAATGTATAAACACAGTTTATTAGATTCAATTTGAATCCTTTCGTTTTTAGTTATCTTACGGACAGACTAACGGAAAGACGCCCTCACAAAGCTAAAGTAACTCACTGTTCGGTTCTGATCCAATCCATACAACTAAGTCTTTATCTATCCGGCCTCTTTCAAGTTCAAGACAGTTCCAGAAAACTATCAAAACGGAACAAGTGCAAGTTTGCAATTAGAACTATGATTGGATTTTAGCGTTTATAGATCTTGCATTAGTTTAAATCATCCTTTTTATGTAAGTTATCATCCACATTAATAAAAAAGTTATTTAAAGAGCCTCAGGGGTTTAGTAAGTAAGCGTTTTGCTTATTAACCAAGGGGGTGTGAGTTCGATTCTTATACAGGTCATAAAATATTTAATTAAAACAAAGTTATTGAATAATTATTCTGTACAATATTCCAATGATGACTAAATAAAAATATTACTTATAAAAAAAGTTGCACAACGAGCTGCAAGACCTATAGGAGTAAGGATGGCATATGCTATCCCCCTTATAAAACAAAAATAAGAAATTTAATTGACGATCGAGATAAGTAATAACTAAGCTTTTTGTGCTGCTTCTAAATTAACTGTGAGGAGTTACCAAGTTAGTACTAGATTATAATATAATCCTCCGGTGTAAAGAGCATACAACATAACTAAGATTGAAGAAGTGAAACCAATGTAGTAAAATTATTAAATCATTCGAGTATCTAAAAGTAAATACTATTGTGGTAAGTACTGGTTAATCCCTTGTAAAATTGTAAATATTTTATTCAACAAAATAATATTCTCTACATATAGAAGGTCTTCATATAATAATATAAAGATCAAAAATTATTACTTTGTCATGATTTTTGAGAAATTGTTAAAAATCTATTTCGGATTATTTAAATATAACAGAATTATATCATGACCATTTCGTTTGTGATATTAAATTGAGCTAGCGCCAAGAATTTTTTTTTAAGTGGTTACTGTTCAACTGATGTTAGAACGAGCGAAATATATTATTGATTAAATTTGTACGATATTCTCTTATCGACACTCTGATCACTTATCGCAGCTCCAACATAAACGCATCCTTATTATTTGAATTTATCTTAATAGATTTCACATACAATTTTAAGATGAGATGAGAGAGTACTAAATCTTGAAAGATGTAGAAACATCTTAGATACAATAATATTTGTTACGTATTGCAATAATTTTATATACTAGAGTATTATGTATTGTATCTGTGAGTTATATTATTCAATAAAATTATTTGCTTACATTTTGTATTTGATTACATTGTCATATTAATGTATTTGTTATTAAATATATATAATTATTATTTATTGGTTAAGTTATTAGTCGAATGGTAATTGAGTCGAATCGAAAACCAGACTTTTATTGGCATCCGAATCCAGGTCTCTCATATCAAAGGTCGGTACTCTTACCATTGTATCTGCTCAGTCGTTGTTCAGAAAAATATAAGTTCTAGGGCAGCACACCCCATGAATGAGTGGTAATATTAAACAAAGGATTGATTTCCAAACAAAATTCTTGTAAAAACTTAAACCAATTCCGACTGTAGAATGTATGTGTAAACTGAAAATATTTAATTAAATTAATAAAGTGATTAAATTTAATAAAAATTCAAAATAATTTTAAAAAAATGTTCTAATAGGTACTATGTGTATTAAATCCATCATATCAAACCAAATTGTTATTCTTTTTCTCTTATTCTGTTTTTTTTTTTGGAATTTCTTAATTAAATTCAAATGAATTTTAAAAAAAAAAATTACTCACAATTTTTCCCTCGAAAAAATTTGTTGACCCTGAATTGAGTGATTTGTTTTTTTTTTCTATTTTCATTTCCTTTATTTTATTAAATCGTATGTAATTTAAAATTGCTACAAAATACTTAAATTATAAAATTTAAATTGGAAAATTTGTTATTTTTATACAAAAAAAAAAAAAAAAATTAAAAAAAAAAAAATAGTGATACACAAATGAAAGAGATAGAAAAGAAAAATTTATAGATAAAGTCAAAAAGACCACGCCATCTGATGATCACTTTGTATATTTTGTGTATTTATAAGTTTATAAGAATTCTTAAATATACGCACGAGTTTTAACAATTACATGGTATATTTTTTTTTCTCTTTGTTTCCTGTTTTTCTTTCAATCTGTCCAGATTTTGTTGTTTTTTTTTTTTGCCATTGGGTCTATTATTTTTTATATTGTTTTTGTGGGCTAAATACGCTTCAAGATATTTTCGTTTGTTTTTTTTTTTTTTTGTAAATAATTGAAAAATCTGAAAATTTATAAAGTCTATGCAAAATTTTTAAGTTTTTTTTTTTTGATATTTTGAACTTCTGACGGTGTCAGTTAATTTTTAGTTCCATTCGAATGCTTTTTCTCCAACTAACTATTTGTTATAATTTTAAGTAATAAGGAACTAAAAGATTAAGTTAAAGAAGATGGTAGGATATTATAAATTTAAATTTTGTTTTGGAATATTAAAAAAATTAAACTGTTAAGGTAAACATAATTGTATGATAGATAGAAGATATCTTTAAAATTGAGATAAGGCTCAGTGGGTCGGCATCGCATTTTACGTGTTTTAGTTAGTGAAGTTTTGGTTTCGCCAGTTCCTATCTGAGCATACTACTCTTCTGAATCTGTGGTCATATGTAGGCTACTTATATATTAAATTGACTGCACTTGGAGGAAAATATAATTTAGCTTTAAAGTAGAAGAGGCAACTTTTAGGAAGACTTTGAAGCTACATTTTTGATCTTCAAGTGTCTAACCGACTGACTGTAAACTTTCTAAAGTATTTTGAAACTAATTATGTAAAAGGATTTTACAAAATAGATATTATATTTAATATTTGAAGACTTTTATCTATTTTATGGACTCAAGTGGAACAATTTGTAATCAAATTAGTGTATGCTAATTTTTTTAAGTCTTTTTAGAACTCAAAACTGTTGAAACTATAAAAAAATACAAATACTCGTATGTGTATGTTCTTGTATTAAAGATTTTGAGAGAGAAGAGAGAAGAAAGAAGAAGACAATTATGTATTAAGTACTTTCCCCTTTTTTTCCAACTGACAATTTTAAACCCTCAAAGCGGTACATTCTAATTGCGACTCCCACTAAACTTCATGAATTTTATTTGATCTCTGAAAATTTCAATTCAAACTGTGATCGCTCATGTTAAAGAACAACCCGTTTTTTTTGTAGTTTCTTTGGGATTGTTAGAGTTAGACGTGCATATAAATTACTGCTTATTTTAACTTGTCAGTCTGTTTAAATTAATTTTAAGCGGATCGCTTCTATTTAACAGGACGTTTAAGGCCGGAAATTAAAAAGGATGTTTAAGAAGGAAATAAGTTGGGAAGAAGTTATTGAATTTTTTTAAATATTGTATTTGGCACATTGTACATAATTTTTTAAGCGTTCTAAAATGCAAGACGACTTATATATTTCAAAATTCCTTATAATTGTTCAGAAAACCTTAAAATCCAACCTTTGATTCCATTCCATTCCAATATTGTGGATTAAGTCACTGATACCATCAATACTGGAGGTGAAATAATTCTAAAATATTATATAATTTAATTTTTAAATAGAACATAAAATTTTATTTAATAATATAACTCACAGATATAAAATACCATATAACTCAAATACAAAATATTACAATATAAACAAAAAATAGAATTGTATTGAAAATCTAAGACGTTTCTACATGTTATAAGGCCTAGTACTATTTCATGTTTAAATTGTATGTGAAATTCAATAATATCAGTTATAATAACACGAATATAATATGACCCCCTGTTCCAACATATACCTATAGTATAGACAGGCTTTTTAAGCCTAACAGTTGAACAGTTAACGCTTAAACAAAAAAAAAAAAAATAATAAATAGGTTTGTATCTATTGAAAATCTACGACGTTTCTATATGGTATCTCGTATACTACCTCATGTTTAAATTGAATGTGGTATTCATTGAGATCAATTTTAATAATAGGAATATGTACCCCCTGTTCCTAAATGACATAAACAAAATTAGCAGATTGCTTGATTTTGGAATTCATTAAATTAAATTTCATTAAACCTGCTTTAATTTTAAATAGCTATAAGTGTGTGGTTTTAAAGAAATTTAACTGAATCAAACGTGATTTAGACTTTTTAATCATAAAAAAATTTCTTTATTTTTTGTCAACTTTTAATGTTGACACATTTGTAACAAAATTCTCAAATAATAAAAGTTTTTTGTAACCTTCTTTTACAACACATAATATAATTGTAACCCATTTTTTTTCCATTTATTATATGAAGTCATAAGGTTGTAACCTGTCAACTCAATGTAATGTTATCTGTCATATATAACTCATATTTGATATTTTTATTGAGTTTTGTATTAACCTCAAGGCTACTACCAATAAAAAATAAAAACCTGAAGAAATTTTTCAAAAAATACATACCTACCATTTAAAAAAAAAAAAACTAAAACTAAATCTAAATTTTTTTTTTCTAAATTATGAACTCAGTAAGTTCAAAATTTTTGACATTCTTTTAGCTTGTTATTCACAATGACACGCAAATTTTTTTTTTTTGAGATTTTTTCTCATTGTATTTTTTGTCTGATGGTTAAAAACTTTTATTTAACAACAAAGTAACAAACGCTTGTTAGTAAGTACTAGATTTTGGTGTTTTTTTTTCCTTTAATTAATTACAAAGTTTTGTTTTTTTTTTTATTCATTTTGTTGAAGGAAAAATCGTGAGCCCCATATGGTGTAGGAAAATTAATGAATTCTTTCAGGCTTTCCTTGAGGTTTTTTTTATATTGAGATTTTATTGTTTTATTTATTTTTTTTTTTTGATGTTAGAGTGTTGAAATATTTTTATGATAATGAATTCAAGATATTTATGAAGTAGTTAAGTATTAGAGAAGTATCTATAGTAGTATAAATATGGTAGATGTGGTTTAAAGTGTACTCTAATATAGAAAATCGATAAAACAACGGTTGATTGTTGGTTTTTTGTTTTTAAAAACCAATATATTATTAAAATTCCGGAAACTCCTCTTTATATGTACATCGGAAGCGAGCTGTGAACTATGGATGAAAGAAGTAGTGAGAGGATTTTGATTTTCAAATTCTATTCTAAATTTTTTAGCACAAAGTTTGAATGTTAATGTTATATAGCTTTTTGCTATAAAGAATGGCTACCGGAAATAGCCCCGCAAACAATTAACCCCCAAAACAAAAATGAAATAATCCCTCAATTCTTTTAAAATATCATGTACTAAGGAAACATAAATAAGTATGCTAATTAATTAAATTTGGATCAGGAACAGTAAAATCAATATTAGGAGGGGTTTAAGACTTGGATTTTAGATGGGATTAAATGTGATTTTAGAAGTATATTTAAAATTAGGATATTCTCTACATGTTTTCTCTTTTTTCAGAAAGTTTATATATGAGAATGTGCGAGATTCTGACTTAGGAGAAATTTTGAGGTTATATTGAAAATAAGGCTAATCCACTTTTACACAATATTTATTTATTCATATATACGTGTGAAATTCTAAATTAATTGGGTTTATTATAAAAAAGTATGCCAAAATCTTAAATAATGTTTTTGATTGTAGTGTTGCATGCAAAATCAAGCTCCAACAATTTTATTAACTAATAATTTTAAAAAAATGTCAGAGCAGTAGCTCCTTATATCAAAGTAAATTACTTCCTGCTATATCCAATTTTCCAATTTTCATTTAATTTTTTTTTGCAAATTTAAGCTAAATTTTTATATAACTGTGCCTCCAATTAGTTTTGAATTAAAACTTATACTTAGACTGCTTTTGAACAATTCTTTTCGAAACCACCATTTTCTAATTGTCGTTTTTATAATCAATTTTTTCTAAAATTTTTCTATAATAACTGATTTCTTTTCATCCAGTTAAAGACCTACGTAAGTTTTGGAGATTTGGAAAATGCAAAGAATAACTATTTGGGATTCGAGTTATTGTTTCTTTAATATGTTAAAGCACAGACCTGAATATTGAACTGGATAAAAATATTTAAGACACTTCTAATATTTTTAAATATAAATTGTGTAATATTGTTCTTTAACACTTTATGATAATATTCAGAAATTTATAAGGTTTCTCTGGCTTTAATTTTGTGTTAAAATTTAGCATTGTATAAAATTAATTTAATTTAGATTATTTAATCTCAACTTTGAAATTATATTATTAAAATATAAGTTAATTTTAGATTTAATATATCATTTTATGGAATTGTGTATGCTCTTATGATAAAAAACAAAACATTACATATGATCAATCTATATAGTGTCCTTGTCTATTGAAATTTTTTTTTGCTTAAAAAAAATGTCCCAATTCAAAAAATCAATGAGACACACTGTAATTGAAATATATCTTTAATAATTTCCTCTTTTTATTCATTCAATTCCATTTGTTTAACATATTCATAACTAATCTCAACATTTATTTAATAATAAAAAAAAAAAATTAGTCAAAAAAAACAATTTTACTTTATCATTGTGCTATTGTGAATGACTTTCATTTTCATCGAATGCAAAAAAAAAAAAAACACAAAAATAAAAACAAAAAAAAAGCTTTCTTGTAAAAATTATTAATAAAAACTTCACAATAATAAAATCACGAAATATGTCATAATCATATTTTTTTTTTATTATTAATATTTAGATAATATGAAAAATATCTAGAGCAATCGACAGTTAATAATAATGGTAACAATAAACCATTTTTATTTTTTATTATTATTATTATTATTATTGTTTTTTGAATTTCATGAACATTTGGAAAAAAAATTAGTTAGAAAAAAATGTAGACAAAATAATCGAGATGACTTTTGATTAATTTTCTTTTAACAAAAACAATCAAAATAATTCACAATAGATAAAAAATTAATTGTCATCATTAAAAACATATGTGAGCTTTTGATTGCAATTATAAATACAGGGTGTTTGATTTTAAATATAAAAAATTAATTAAATAGAATAAGTAAAATTAAAAAATTAAAGATTATAATTAACTGGATGAATGAAGAACAATGTTTAACGACTATCAGAACGTGTTCACGCATATGCATTTTATATAAGGTCACAGTATTAATCGTTATTAAAACCGTTTTTTATTTATTTTTAATACCAGACAATAGTAAATATTGACTGATAATATTAATATTTTACCGATTTGAAATTTGGACTTATTATTAAATTATTGTAATATACACTATATTTTTTTATTAGATATGATCCGACCAGGGTTTGAACCCGAAACTTTTGGATTGAAAAGTCGCCACTTTATCACTGAGCTATCGGTCAGATTACCGTTTTTTAATTTGAGGCAATTGAAATAATTTATTAAATCTAAATATTTTGACATATGAAGTATGTATTTTGACATTTAATTTATATATAGTGAAAAATGAAGTACATTTGAGCCTCTAATTTCCTTTAATTGTTCTGACTTATTCATTCCTTGAAAGTTCTTATTTGGAAGCTTTTAATTTGTTTTAAGGTATAGTAGTTTTACTGCATGATTTTGTTTCAATTTTTATTTTTTCCAAATAAAATTTTGCGATCATCTTTGGAAACCTCTGCAGATCTTTACCAAAACCTCAAACAAGACATTATTTACTTTAAGTTAAGTTACTCTCATCTGATTTTTTTTTAATTTAATTTTATATTTAAAACACACTCTGTGTTCAATATTATTTCATACATGAATTATGAAAAGAAGATATAATCTTATATCATGATGATATTCAAAAAAAAAAAAAAAAAAAAAAAAAAAAAAAAAAAAAAACAAAAGATTAATAAAAATCAAAATATAACATAACCATATAAAAAGAATAAAATTAGTTCAGTTATGTAACTGTTTTATAATAGTAATAACTGTTGTAAGATAATAAATTATAAATTAATGTACGTGCGTTGAATTTATTAAATTTGCATAAAAATTAAAACTATAAATATAAAAATTGAATTAATTTTTAATATAAAGTGTATAAGAAACTTAAAAAATTCGATCATTCTTCTTGTAGATTTATTTAGATATCTTGTAGATATTTATTTATATAACAAATACATATGAAATGAAATAACATTTAAATGCTAAACATTTTCAAGGATTAGCTAATTTCCACGTTTTTTACGAAAACTTTGGTAATTTTATTTAAGTTTTTAAATTAGGTACCCATTTATTTTGGATATAATATGCATCGTAAGATGAGTTTTGGATATTTTTCAGAAATTTTTTATTTTAACTCATTTTATGTCCAGTAGGTGTAGGCTAGTTTAAAATTAACTTAGACATAAGTTAATGAATAAGTTCTTCTGTTTTTAAAAAGAAGAGACTTGGAGGATATTTGGCTGATGTTTCCTAAAATAAGGGAATTTAACTCATGATTTTAACCTTTATTTGGATATAATTTGAATTTTTAACTGTTATACTGTGTAGAGTATTAAATATAGAGATACGATCCGTCTTACTATCTTTGGGGCAATTATCAGGCTCAGAACAATTTAAGCAATTCTAGGCAATTTTCTTGAACTTGACCTTCCTCCCAATATAATTGACAATTACCTGTGCGATTAAATTTCTAACATATATTTTAAAATTTTTATTTTTTAAAATTAAATGATGATACGTTTTGTTGCTTTGTGTTTTCATTAAAAAATTATGTAGATTGTAAGTTGATTGCATACATAAAACAAAACAAAAAACACAAACCATATATAATGTACATAATATGTACTATCTATACATTATAATTGCGTGGGAGTAATATTAGTTACATGTGTATCTATTTTATACAATGTATTTTATAATAAAAAAAAAAATTTCTTATAATTAAACCTTAGATAAAACTTATTAAAAAAAAAAAACGAAAAAAAGAAATTTAATATGAAAAACAATGTAGGAAAAAATTCCAACAGTTTTCAGGTTTATAAAATCGAAAAAAAATAATAAAAACGAAAATTTCCTATAGGGAGTGAAATAATTTCCTAGATCACCACCTTCTAAAATAGACAAAAAGGCAGTGTTAATTTTAAGTTTTAAATTACATGTTTTTATTTTATTTTGAATTAAATTCTTATATTTTCTTCTTCACATATGATTAATTGTGTATTTTCCTCCTTAGTTTTATAATTTTATTATTTTCTTATTTTTGTATAATACCTAAGTGATGAGGAAGTCTATTTTATATTGAGTTAAATTTTAATGATTAATTATATTTAATATTATGTAATTATTCTAGAAAGAAGGGAAATGAATTTTTACAATTGAAGTTAAAATTAATTCAATTAATTAAATATTAATTTTAAAAAGTAAAAATATGACTTAAAAAAACATTATGACATTAAAAAAAACAATTTTCAGGTTCTTTTAAATTGATTTTTTAACCAATTTAGTTAAAACTGAATTTATTTTTCAAACTAATTTCTAGGAATAATTTGTAAATTAAAATTGCCTTGATTTAATTATTAATTATGTTCTAAATAAGTTTTGTATATTTTATTTCGGTTTTGTATCGTGCTAATTAAGAATGCCAGTAATTATAAATCACATTCTCTTAATTCAAATTATCAATTTTCAAAATTTTTTAAATTATTTAAATATCAAATTTTAATTCTTCATAATTTTAATAATTAAAATTTAAAAATAGTTCGTTTTAATTACTAGCTAATAGAAGTAATGATACAATGAACCTAAGTAATTGGCATTTCCTTTACGTAATTTTTTTTATTAAATTTTAATTTAAATACAAATTACAAAAACAAAACATTCAATATTTATTTGCAATAAGATTTTACTACCTTTTTGATCCTCCATGGTGCAGAAATATGTTTTCTTTATTTTTAAATGTTTATTTTATTAACAAAACTTAAAAAAAGCAATTAATAATTAAGTAGCTACAAAACATAATAAAAAAAATTAATGGATTATAAATTATAATTAAATATGAATTAACTATGCAATATTAGTTCGTTTTAAAAGCAATTTACAAATTAACAGAATGTTATAAATGCAGACATATTTTAATTTTTTTTTTAGTGATGATCCAAAGTAGGTTTAAAAATTTCCCTGCAATTTTATGATGCACAGTTAAGTTGTTTTTTTTTTAAATAACGGAATAAATAAAAAGTTCAGTCAAATTATGAAAAAACTATATGATCAGTTTTTCTGTATTAGTTAATAAGAGCAAATATCTTAGATTTATCAATTTAAACATACTTATTCAAGTATAATCTGCAGTGTTCCAGTCAGGATTTACACAAACTAGTATAATAATGCCAGAGTGCTGTGGGTTACAATTTCATTTTTTGGAACAATTTTATAAAAAAGCAAAGTTTTATCAAAGTTTTACCATTTTCCTCACATTATTTCAAATTATATAAAAAAATTCAGTTTAGTTTTCCAAATTGTAAATTTTAGTTGTATAGACATTTAAATAAAGTGTGAAATCTGATATAGATTTAAGTTGTATGTTTTTCCTGAATGTAAATATTTAATTAAATAAAATAACAGAATGAATTGATAAAGCACAGTATCCAAATAACATTACCCCGCAAAATTTTTTGAAATATTATTTAAATGCCAAATAGACTCCAAATTAGAACTGTAAATTTGAATAAAAATAACACAGTAAATCAAAAGACTTAAGCGAGAAACTTTATTGTAAATTAATAATTTTAGAAATTTCTTTGTTCCCAATAATTTTTTTAGAGTTCTAATAACTAAAGTCTTAACAAATAATAAAAACCAATTCTAAATTTTAACCTATAAAAAATTTTGGAATTTTTATAACCAAAAAAAAAAAGTAATTTTTTATTGTCATTTAAAAAAATTTTTGAAATATCTTAAAAACTACTAAAACTTAATTACTCTGAATAAATACCAGATTTTCTTGATAAGCTCATTAAAAAAACCCAAAAAAAAAAGTCACGCTTTTTTTTTATTATGTCCTCAAAAACTTGTAAACTTTAACGGTATTTAATGAGACAAAAATTACATTTATAACTATATTGCATATTTTCGCGCTTTTTCTAATATAAATTTTTTTTATTCACAATTTTCAGTACACACCGGTATTATGTCAAATACTTAAGTACATTACTTTTAAAAAGTTCACATTAAAATTTTTAAAGTATCAAAAAATCAGAGAAAAAAATCTATAAGTATTACATTTGTTTAAATTTTTTTTATATTTTTTGATAATTTTAAAGCTCATAAAAAATTGCGTCAAGTAATAAACCACTCAGTAAGAAAAAAAAAAGAAACAGTTTGAAGCCATAAAAAAGAACTATTCATTTTGTTTTGAATTTTTTGTTATAAGTAGTATTTTTTTTTTGAAGTTTTTATATGTTAATGAGGGCTTCTTAATTTCAAAGTTAATAAAAATTTTTTAATTTAATTTTTGTTTTGTGTGCATATATTGAACCAAAGTTTCATGTGTCTGAAAGAGCTTTATGAAGATTATAAATAATAATATGATGGTCTTATATAACCATTTACACATCATCTATATACACATAGTATAAACAATCTGGTTAAATAGATTTTTATACATATTTCAGAAAAGAAATGTAAATGTGTGTGTATGCATATATAAATTAGTAAAGTCAGCGATCTGAAACGACATCACATCAAATATAAAGGAAGTTATATAAAATTTGTTTTAAAAAATGTATATGTATAAAGATCATAGGACAAATTTAATTACGGATGAAGATTCACTGTGAATTAACGTTTATGATACAAAGTGTAGTTGTCAAATTTTATATAAAAGGCTTGAGAATTCAACTTAGCATTAACTTAGATTTTTTTTAAAATAAATTGGGATGAAAGAATCTAGTAGAACCCAGACATTTAGATCGTGATCAATGATCTGATTTAGATACTATAATAGATATTCTGCTTCTGCTTTGATCTGCAGATTTGATCTATTAGAAATCGCTTTTTAGACCAAATGAATTCTGTATTTCATCTAGAATAGATCAGATCAAAAAAGTGATCTGATCTTGTAAAGACTAATTTTAAGATAAAGATCTTTAAACTATATCCATTTCAAATTTTCAGTATTTTTTATAAAACTTTGTCATCTTAAACTCTTATAATAAATATATTTAAATGGCCAAAGCTTTTCTTCACTTGTTTTAAATCAGAACATTTGATCTGATCTACTAAAGATCAAAAAGTAGATCATTTCATCTAAAAAATTAGTTTTGAGAGATCAGATCAATTTTTTTGATCCGATCTTTTGATCTGTGATCTTGATCTAAATGTCTAAAAAATGATTTTTGAGAGATCACATCAAATTTTTTTATGATCCGATCTTTTGATCTGTGATCTAGATCTAAATGTCTAGAACCTAATAATTTAAATACAGAAAACTGAATGTCCAGAAAACCGTTCTTTAAAAATAAATTTATGTGCTGAGCAGAACTGTTTGTGGTTAAATCGAATAACTCTACACATTTCTTATTTAACATTTTGCTTCACTGTTTTGGAACCCCCCCCCATAAAAACTGTAAATTCATCAGAGCAACCATATATTTTCCAGACTTATTCTACTATTCAAATAATTATAGTTTTTAGAAACTAATACTCATAAATTCCAATAAAAAACTGAGAATTTTCTTGGTTTTATTTCATTTTTCTTTTAATTTTTTGATTTTTATTCTTTTATTTTTTTTTTAATATAAATTAATCTAATTTTAACTTTTTTTTTATTTTATTTTATTGTATTATTTCATCGTATTGTAAAAAGTTATGAGCAGCTTAAATTTGAAATATGAGAAGAAGAACTTGAACTGTTTTATAGAATTATTGTAACATTTAAAGTAGCTAGTAAATAAAATTATAAGTAAAGCAAAGTAAGTAAGTAAGTTGGTAACAAAAGAGAATTAAGGGCAATCTTAAAAAATATTATTGTATAATAAAAAAAATATATATATATTTATATATATATATATCGTTGACCCTTTTCATTTTTATTTTAAAAAGTTTCTTGAAGCATAAAGAAGCATAATTATGTTCAGTAGTGCGATTATATTATGTACGAGTATATTGTATATAATATTAATTTTGAATAATAACCAAAGAATAAAAAAAATATTAAAAAATATGACAACTTATTCAGTATTTTTTTCTTTAGACTTCTTTAGACTTCTTTAGACACTGTAAATATCATGATTTGTTTATGACCCAATTTAAAAATGAAGAAAAGAAAATTATATAGAGAAAAAGAAAAGAATAAAATTGGTTTAAAATTATATTAGATGGCACCTGCTCATTATGATAGAAATGATGAGTTGTTCTTATATATAGTATTGAAAGAAAATTACTGATCTGCTTACTTTTTGTAAATTTCGTGATCAATTGGCGTGTCCTTTATATATCAAATTATATCTGTTTTTTTATATTCTTCCTCTTTATAAAACTCATCATTTCCAGGTTAATATTAGGTTCAATGAATGAGTATTTATAATTTGTTAGACATGTATATTACATTTAAAAATGAGAAAATTTATAATTGTAAATTTATTTGGTTCTGAATAATTCGGAGAAATGAAAGATTGATTTTTATTTTAAAGAATTTTTAAAATAGTAAAAGATTTAGAATTTTTATTATGTATGTAATTAGGCTTAGATAGGTAGGTATTTTGGTTTATTAGGTAAGGAAGAAGAGAATTCGAATCCCGCACAGATTACAAGATATTTTATTTGGGTTGGAAATTGTTGAAAATATTAGTTCTTCTTGACAAATTTGATGGAATTAAATATACTGTATAAATAGAATAAGGAAAGTTACTATTAGGAGTACTATCCTAACTTGCAATGCAAATGTAAGATAGGCTTCACACCGTTATTGAATGTGGTAGATCAGTGTACATACACGATGTCCGGAACTCCACGAAGGTGATAGAGAAATCTATATCAAACAAAAGATTGTTCTGGAGGGCGTCGGTCTATTTCTATAGGTTTCTGAGATAAGAAAGACATTCCTTATAGTATGTGGTAGATCAGTGTATATAAGATGTCTAGAACTCAAAAATCACGAGAACGGAAGTGATAGAGAAGTTCCTAATGAACAAAACATTGTTCTAGAAGGGTGGGTCTATTTCCAACGGTTTCCGAGATAACTGCCCTCAAAGTAATTTCGTAAAATTTTGAGGGTAAAAAAAAGATTCATTAAGTGTCAGTACTTAGATGAAATTACCTCTTTTGGTTGAGGATTCATAAGGACTTAAATCCGAAAAATGTAGATATTTTTCATTGTTTTTATTAAATAACTGTAATTTTTACATAAAAAACCGTTATTAAAGTACCAATTTTTTTTTTAAATTTACGATATTAAATTTGAAAGCAGTTAGTTATCTCGGAAAGCTTTAGAAAGAAACCCTACACTCCAGAACAACTTTGTGTTCGTGAACTTCTCTAATACCTCCGCGCTTTGTGATGTTTGAGTTCCAACCAACCTGCAAAAATAAATAAATAATACATAAGTAGGGCTAGTTAACAATTGAATTTCGACTAAATTTAAGGTGCTTTGGGAAAAATACTAATTTATATATTCGAATTTATAGACTGAAGATCTTTCAGTTTAGAAAGTAGGGGCTTAGAAGTATTGGAGAAAAACATTTTTATGTAATTATTACAAATGATTTTAGTAACTTAATAACTGAAATAACTTTTTCTCAATATGGGTGAATTGGCTTCTTCCTTAAAAACATTTAAAAATCTAAAATAATTTTTTTTAGTTTGTTCCAAAAAACCTAATAATGTTTAATATTAATTTAGACCCTGAAGCAGTTAGTAAGTTATCGATTGTGGTAATCCTAAAAAATTACAGAAAATACAACTGTTCAACCCAAAATGATTCTATGTATTTGATCATTTGCTTTAATTCAGAGACTGTACTATGTAAAGTACGCTTCCTAATAGTGGAAGATTAGGCATATTACTCGATTACTTTCTGAAAGAAACTAAATATAAAAAAACAATTCTGAGCTCCTAGCAATTTCTTTACTTTTCAAAAAAGTAAAACATTTTATACTTTTCACACATTTAATTTGTATTAAAAACTTTTCTACAAAATTTCACTTAAGTTCCTTGATCTTTTCCTTTTAATTCTGCCTCTTCATAATTTATTGTTCATCTAAAAGATATTTTAATATTAAATTGATTTTTAATAATAAATTATATTCTAACAAAACAAAGTTAAAATCATTAAAATATAATTTTTTAAAGGTGCAGTCATCAAATCATTAGAAACATTTCATTTTAGTAGATTAAGATCATTTGCGCCCCCCTCTAAACAAATTTCTTTATTATATCTATGTATTAAATAATATAATGACCATTTCTAATATAAATATATATATATATAGTACCTATTAAGGAACATAAAAGAAATACCGAAAGCCTAAAAGATGTTACAATTTCTTTTATTATCTTATAGGACACCCATGGTTCCTCAAAAAAATTCTAAAAAAGAATCTATTTTATTAATTTCAACATATTTTAAAAAAAAAATTTACCATTGTAATCATTGTAATCATTATTATGGTCATAAGTTAGAACTATATAAAATGATTTTTAACAAATATATATATATTTATATATATTATCCATATATAAGTATATATAATAAAACAGTTTGAATATAACATTTTATATTGAATTGTGGACATATGCGTAGACAATGATTAGTGTTCAATATTTATGGATAATAAATGATTTGGACGACCAATGGTCAGTCAGATTCTATTGTTCTCAATCTTAGTTTACTTTTTTTTTGGAGATTAAAAAAAAAATAATAATAAAATAGAACAATAAACACACCTTTCAAATATGATTTTAAAGACGCCTGACAAACACAGCTAGAGACTTTTTTTTTGTCAATATGTATAGCTTTAGATAAATTAAAATTCAAAACTAATTAAAAGACTTATAGATCAATACTTTTTCAAGTCGGGTGAAGAAAAGAAACAATAAATTTCTCATCTGATCAGTGACCACTGACCAGTAACTGATTTCTTGTATTAATGAATTCAGTCGTAAACAAAGGTGAAGATCGTTAGTTGTTCATACGAAAATAAATTATTTGAGAAAATATGAAACACTTTGTCATCTGTCGGAAAGTTTCTAAAAAAAATTTACCAAATGCAGTAAACTATAATCCTAAGTAGAATCACATTGATGGATTTACAGTCGGTCATTAATAATCAAATCCAATTATAAAATTCTTAAAATTTAATTGCGCTGGATAACTAGAACTTATAGTTTTACTTATAAAGATCCGGTTAATCATAATTGTGATTTATCAAAAAACTGGTTTTTAAAATCCAGATTTTAAATCCAGTAGGAGGAGTTAAAGATTTGAATACCAAATAACGGTTCCAGTCATTTGTTTAGCGGGGGCTTGGAAAAACACATCCTTTTGTATTAAATTGTTTGGAGAAACTTTAGAATTTAATACAAAATCAGGGATCCAATAATTTATTTAGAAGAGGTTTAGGGACGGAAGCCTATCTGACTTATTAAGTAGCTGCGGTCTGCTGCTGACTTATCTTTATATATAATTTTGTAAGTCCGAATTTTTACTTTAAAAGAACAAGGAAACTATTAGCTCGATATTCAAAAGGGATTCATTAATTTAAAAGTTAACATTGTCCAGGATCGAGAAAATTATAACCATGTATGTTGGGTCAATATCCTTGGTTGAGGATTGTGCGATTACTCGTACAAGGCAATCTAGTTATTTATAGAAAAATTTTAAAAGGAGTGTTAGAGTTGAATATAAAAACAGGGTTCAATAATTTATTTTGTCCCTTACATTAAATGTTTAAGGAAGAGGATATTGAATTAGGATGGATTTTAGAGTTGGATGTAAAACCGGGATCATACGTTTCTTCAATATAGGGTAGCGCTTTAGTAAGTAGAATTTTGTATATACTTCAGCATTATAAAACGGTGTCTAAACGATTGTTGCAATTAACTTCGGATTTTAAAATCAATATCTGCCTTTTAAATATTTTTGTCAATCCCATGCCATATAACCACTTTTTAAGAGCATATTTATTCGCTCACAATTCTAATTGGTTTAGTCTACAATTCTTACAAATATATTTAGGTTGTCTTGTGATAACTTCCACATGCCTTATTATTTATCTAACAACCAAACCTTTAAGACCATTTTCAAATTAATTTACTTATTTATACTTTTTAAAAAAAGACCTGAGCAACACAATATGTTACTGCTAGTAAAATTTATTTTGAATTTTAAAAATCTTAAAAACTATTACTGTAAATGAACTTAATCAATTACTTATTTTATTCACAATAATTGACATAAGTAATAATTATTGTGAATAAAAAGAATGTCATTTTTTAAGTGATAATAGCTGTCATTTTAAAAATAAAAAAAAACCCCATTGCGTAAGATTAAACTTGTGATAAAATTATTAAATTTCAACAGGATATTAAAAATATATATATCCTTATTTATTATTTCAGGATCCTTCTATAATAAAAAAAATATAATAGATTATTATCTTTAAAAAAAAACTCAATTTCCTTATTTTTTGAATCTAAAGAAACTATAAACATAATAATAATCTTCTTCTTAATAAGTCTTTCATTTATTATAAATTGTAAGAACCCCTAAATTTCACCACATGTCAAATTTTGATCATTCATTCAAAATTTTTCTTTCATTGTATTCGTATTTGTTTTTAAATTTGTTTGTTACTATAGGAACTGCACATGCAACTGTTGAATTTCATTGGTAATAATATAAATTTTTATACGTTTTTCAATAAGCTGTCAATTCGTTTTGCATAATATTATCAAATGACATTTATAACATTACTTAGACAGGCCAGGTGTACCAAACATTTCTTTATTAATTTTGTCATATTATAAAGGCAATTCAAAATTGAAGAACTAATTTTATGTAAAGGATTCTTTCGAAAAAAAAATCCATTTCAAAAAAAGTTTTATTTACAATGAAGGCGTTTCCTGATCCTTGCCTCTAGCCATCAAATCGTAAATATACGAGAAAAGGATAAGAGAAATGAAATCTTATCATAAAAAGAAATTTATTAGTAGCTCTTTTCTTTTTTTAAATTATGAGGGTTAAAATTTCAATTCAAAAATGTTAAAAACCCTTTTTATAGTTTTTTTTTAGAGTTTCGAAAAATTTTTAAAATAAAATTACAAAATAATTTTATTAAACAGTAGTTGAATTTTTGAGGTAATTTTTTTTTGGAAACAAGGAAATGTCATTGTGAATATATTGTGAATGGTTTTTTTAAAAAGAGTACTAGTATTTATTGAGGAGTTTTTATAAGCATAATAATCATTTGTACTATTTTAATGAAGGGCCATTACAATGTAATAGAATGTTTTATTAAAAAAATTGGAATATAGGGGTTTATCAGGAAACATATTGCAAAATATTGGGTTTTCATATTCATAATTTAATGAATAAATTAACATTTTTTTATTATTATTAATAATGTGATTGAATATTTAAAATCAAGTTAAAGAATTATTGAAATGTATAATTCAGAAATGAGTACTTTTTAAATTGTAATCAAATTTGCATATGTATTGTATTTATTGAACAAGTTTTTGATTTCAAGATTTTTAATAGAAATTTATCGCAATTGAATTAATTAAGTAAATGGAAATTTTGTATAAGTTTTTAATGTAGAAACAGAGATTTGAATTTATTTAAAAATATCAATCAAAAAATATTATAATAAGTACTTCATTTCAGTTAAACTTTTTTGATTATGGAATATTAATATGTACTTCCAAATTTAGTATTCAATTTGGCTTTAGAATTTAGATTTTAAAGTTGGTAAAGATTTTCAAAGATAATATAAAATTAT
Organism: Dolichopus griseipennis; assembly: GCA_963082915.1. Lineage (NCBI taxonomy): Eukaryota > Metazoa > Arthropoda > Insecta > Diptera > Dolichopodidae > Dolichopus > Dolichopus griseipennis. Next base: position 96,130,074 of record OY720442.1, on the reverse strand, counting down.
AGTATTCCTGGAAATAATCTGATTTATATTATTTTATAACCTGAGGTTATTACATCAATTATTTACCCACTAATCAAATAATTATTATTTGATAAGTATTTGTGTCACCAAAACAATATTTTATACATATTCAATAGAGCTTTGTCCTTTTAGTTTTTTACAAAACCATTCACAATAGGGCATTAGTTAAGATAATTGTGATTTGATCCTTGCAACTATAAGCTTCATTTAAGATACAATATTAAAACAATAAACTGCATACAACCTATAAGAAAATGTTGCATATAGCCTTAAAAAAACTTTTAATAGAATATTTTAAAATTTAATTGTATATCACTGTTTATTTCTAGTTTTGATATTAGACTTGAAAAAAATAATGATTACTTTGTAATACAATGCTTGAAAATTACGATTACTTTTATTACTATTACCATAATAATCGTAAGTACTCAAATGTTTTGATTACTTTTATTTATTATTTTTTTTTTCCCAAAATTATTTTAAAATATCTAAAAATAATTTCCAATAGTTAAAAGGTAATGCAGATTATTCTTAAATAATTATAAATAATTAAAAATAATCGGAAAGTAATTTCGATTACTTTTAGATTGTTTTGAGTAATTTCTTGTTTTGAGTAATACAAAATATTATAACAATGCAATATGAATTGTAATCAAATAATTTGAGTTATAGTAATTTGAGTAATAGTAATCAAACTATTTAATTATGATTATTAAGTAATCATAAGTAGGAATATCTAGTAATAATCGTAATCTAGATATAATTGTAATAAAAATTTTGGAAGTCTGATTAGATAATAAGAATGATTAAACTAATATAAAACTTCTTTATTTCAAGTGATTTTACATTCTACTAACTAATATAAAATTTTTAAAATAATTAACTTTTAATATTATAAAACTACTTTGACACTGAAGTTCAAAATTAAAGTTCAATACACTTAAGTATATTATTTTAATATTAAGGTACTTGTACATTTGAATTGAAATTTTAATTTTTTATTAATTTTCCAATTATAGGAATGACAAATTGATTTCCAGAAATCACTTTGCAAAAATGAAAAGTAAAGAAATAAATATTTTTTTAATTTAAAAGTTCCCATTTTTCTCATCACTGGTCACATATACGTACTTAATTATTAACATCAATGGTGATTCAAACAGATTTTTCAATTTCCATAAATTTTTTTTACAAAATGCAATCAATCAAATTTAAATTTAAATTAGAAAAAATACATCATTTATTTTTTATTATTATTGTTTTGTTATACAACAATAATAATTCAACATATACAATATGTACAACATACTCATACGAATAATAAAACATAAAGTCTTCAAATATATTTTTAAATTTTATACTCCACCTTTTTATAAAATAATTTAACAACAAAATCTAGGAAGGAAATTTACTATTGCTTGCCATATCTTCTCAAATTTATAGATGTATAATTGAAAATTGAATTTTTAATCTAGAAATATATTATTAAAAATAATATTCACAATATAAAACTGGGAGATTCACCCAGTATGTAAAACCTTATAAGGAAATTCAGTTTTTTTAAACTTAACTTCTGAAGTCATTATACTGAGTAAGTGATTTAGGTACGTAACCTAACTACTTTGTAAGTAGAGGAATCTCATACTAACTAACGGTTATGTTTTTAAAGTACCTTTTGAAGGGTTTTATATTATATTATTAGAACTTATTAAGAATTCCAATTCATTAAAGACTAACTTACGAATATAAACATGGAACATGATTCAGTTTTGATTATAGAAGCGCTTCATAAAAATTTGGAAAAAAAAGGTTTGCAAACAAGTAAGTACTTTGTATTACAAAATAATGAAACGATTTACGATAAGTATATTAATTATTAATTTAATAATTTTTACTACTACCCTCTTTTGAAATTCTAAATGGTGTTCTTAATTGGTTGATTTAGAAGTACTAACAATCGTGACAGCGAATCGAAGTAGGAGGTTAGCCCTGCTTTACTATCACGTTAATGATCCCAAGACTAATATACAGCTTATTTTGGGTTTGCTTTTAGATCTACTTCGTTGTATGCAAGGTACACATAGTTTTATATAAAATACTAAAAAATACTAAAAATACGGGTGCATACTGATAAATTTCTGGTCGCTTCCAGTATTTTTAGTGACACTAAAATTTTTTTAGTATTACATACGTTGCTTTTTGCAAAAAGAGTACATGAATCACACTAATTTTTATTTCTGGGGTAGATAAATTTCATATTAATTGTCATACATACATTTGACATTATAAAACTATCTGTCATTTGATAATTTTGTAATTTTTAATACATTAAGATATTGAAAATAAAGTAAAAAAATTAAGGGTTTTATTGCTGAAATTAAAAAATTAGTTTTGTGTAGCCAAGATTTAACAACACCTATGAAGAGGAGCAGTAAACTACTCTTTTCTACTCTTAACTACTCCCAGCTTCTCCAGCTAATGTAAAACAGTAGGTGAGGGGACTAGATAATTAAAAAATTTCCGACAGATTGCTTTAATTTAAATTTTTAATTAAAAACGGAAGAAGTAAGTGTTAGTTGGTTATCTAATAAAAAATATGATTTAACATTACCTATTCAAATAAAAATCCATCTATTATGAAAAATTTAAACTAAAGCCATCTGTCGGAAATTTTTTAATTATCTAGTCCCCTCACCTACTGTTTTACATTAGCTGGAGAAGGTGGGAGTAGTTAAGAGTAGAAAAGAGTAGTTTACTGCTCCTCTTCATAGGTGTTGTTAAATCTTGGCTACACAAAACTACTTTTTTTTATTCTAGCCAGCGCTGTCCAACTTTTAGTACAGTGCATAATGGTTTCTTCCTCATTCTGTTAAACCTATCATAAAGTTCAAATATAATGGATTACCTGAATATCAATAAAATTTTCTAAACAGATCTGCTAATTTTTAATACCTTCATATTTTCTATAAAATTTTGAAGTTCAACTTTGAATATGCAACAATTACTTTGTATCTGACTAAAAATTATTTATTTTAAAAAAATGGGAGGATTTTTTAAATATTACATGAATAAATATAATTTCATACTACATACTTTGTATATAACTCTTTATGTTATAATAATGTTTCCATGTCAAAAAATAAAATCATTTGTCAAAAATATTAGACAAAAAACAATTCACAATAGCATTTAAAAAAAACAAAAAAAAAACCAGCATAAAATTTAAAAATTTTTATGAATATTGTAAATTTAAAAAAACATCTTGTAATTCGAATTTATGACATGTTATTATTTGTATTAACGCGCAAAATTTTTATTTGTTATTGTGCAATTTTATATATTTTTAATTATATTATAATGTCGCTAGATCTTGTCATTAGTTATATTGTGTTAGATGAATTTAAATGCATAATAAACAGTTACATATAACGGTTTATTTTTTTTTTTTATTTTTGCTTCTTCTTTTTTTTTTTGTAGGTATGATGAATGCTGAGATTAAAGTCAGTTTGGTTTCGATTACTGTATTTTTTATCTCGTAATGTAAAAGAAAATTATGAAAGAAAGAGACAAAAGATTGTTACAGAAAAACAAATTTACAGTTACAATAGAAAAAAAAAATAAAAACAAGAAAGTATAAAAATCTTTAATGGCTTCGTGGGAATTTATTTTTTAAATATTTTAATCCAAAATGTTTGTCATATTTTAATTTTTTTTTAATTTAAATTTAAGACTTAAAAAATTATAAATCTCGAGATGGACATTGTATTATTTATTTTTAAAAGCTTCATAATATCGAATACTGTTATGAATTATTATGATTTATTCATTTTAAGTATATTTTCAAAATTTTTGGAAAAAATTTGCCAATATAGCTAAACTCTGTCCGTCCGGCCTTCCCTTTATTTACAGAACTTTTATATTACCGTTGGAAATATAGAAAAGGGGCTTTAAAGGGAAATACCTAAGGACGGATAGTAATTGTTAAAATATGAATTTCATGGGCGAGATTTGCGCTGTAGTCCTACTCGTTACGTCCGAATGTGCAAGCAAGCCTCGTATTTAATTCTTTATAAAAAACGTATTACCTACAAGATATATTTTTAAACTGAAAACGCCTGTGTATATTACATGTGTACAGGGTTGCCATACGGTACATTAAATTATTGTTTTGAAAACTCAATTTTTGAAAAATTTTTGATTTGTTATAACTTTTAAGTCCTTCAATTTTGGACAAGGCTTGAAGTTTTAAGAGAGTTAAACCTTAAAATATAAGTTTAAATTTTTTTTAAGTTACGGCTCTCGTTTACGAGCTGTGGGTTGTAGTTATTACATATTATAAACCATTTAGCCAAAACCTATAATGGGACATTGTTTAATTTTGAAAATGTGCTGTTTTAAAAATCATTGGTTTTTTCCATTACTTGTTTATAAAACAACTTTTTAAAAATAAAATGAAGAATATATAATGCGTTACGTTAGGGCGTTTTGTTGCACTTTAATATATAACTTACACTCTTTTTACTATGTAATTTTTTAAATATTAACCTTAATAAATTTAAATTTTATGTAAAATAGTAAAATATTTAAATTTTTTCAATTTAATTGCTTCCTTCCTAAAATAGTAATAAATACTAATAACAACCTAACACTTTAAATATTATTATGAATTATTAATTTTTTTTCAAAATAAAATTTTTTAATTTTTCCAAAATAAAATTAATATAGGTCAAGGTTTTCAATAAAATTTAAGTTAATGTCATAATCTTAAATTAAATATTCAATTCTTTTAACTATCTGTAAATATTTTGAAATATCTGAAAACGTAACTGGATTTTAAAGTCTTAAAATATTAATAATTATTTTTTAAAATGAAGATCCTATTTGTTGTTGTTTATTCTGGGGGATAGCATGTACCATTCTAACAAAAGTATCTAACGTAAGCATTGCAGTTCATTCTAACGTAAGCCTTGAAGCGCGTTGAGCATTTAAGTACCTTCTATCAATTCATAACTCCGGCTACGTTTGAGGGCTTCCCGTTGTTTGTGTATGTGGTATTCTGTAATAGGAGGGATTTTTGAAATAAATTCTAGATATGGATTCGCTTTTTCCACAATATTGGTTTTTATTGCATATACCCTAAAAACTTTATGTTCAGAATAAACCCGTTACATAAATGTTTTTAAAATTTCGGTGATAGGGTGAAACATTTAATTCTCCCTAGTTGAACACTCATACATCAAAAAATTTTTGTTCTTTAAAAAAACAATTATGATGACGTCTTAAAAGTGTTCCATATAAAATGTTTCAATTTTAACTGAGATTAGAAGTAAAAATAAAAAATAAACTTCATTTTATGCGGAACTTTATTGCAAATTTGATGTTTTCATCACTAATCTCTAAATGTATTACCTAGGTGGTCAACGTCGAAGAACTGATAACTTGAATTATCTAAACTATATAATTAAACATACCGTAAAATAAATATTAATTAAAATTATTCTAGCTATGTCCAAAATGTCTGACTCAAATAAATGGAAGTTATCGGATAAAGTTCAGAAGCAAGAACTTAGATTTGAGGAAAAGCTCTTTTGTAGATTATATTCAGTCTGAAAACTTAGGTTTAAAGAATTATATGCTACATATGTGCCAGTGGGCCAGTGGGTCCGGGTCGACTGACATAATATTCTGAAAAAGGTTGAAAAGCTGATTTTGTATACAACTTTATATCTAAAATCAATACTAAAGTTATAGGCCATTATTAGTCGACATTTTCTGAGTCGGTATTTTTTTTCGACCTTTTCCCAGTCGACACTTTCACCGTTTTCGGTGCCGATACTTTAGATATTCTTTTACTTAAGTATATACACATTTTTTTTTGTGGTGTACAATTTAATTAAAATTTGGGGTGTTTGTAACACAATTCTATATAACTTTATTAGTTATTAGTAAAATATTTTAATATTCATAATTAATTAACGCAATACCCTAAAATATTAAAATCATATTAATTTAAAAAAAATATACGTTTAAATATTTTGATTAATAATAAAATTCTAAAGTTGAGGCGTTTTCAAAATAAAAATTGAGTTTTTTTTTGATTCTATAATATTAAATTGAATGTGAATTATTAACCCTGATTATTTCCATATTTAAATTATTTAAATACAATACCCATGTTAAAAAAAAAACTGTTAAATGGGTGTGAGTTTAAAATTTAATAAAGTTGTCATTTTAAGAAAATAATTATTATTTTAAAAATACAAAAGCGACAGATGACTTATCATTGTTTGTATTTAAGTACATATACACTTATACAAGTATTTTTTATTAGAAATCACATTTTAAATATGCAATACAATAACTATTTTATTAAATTTTTCATTAAATTTTTACTCCTTCGTAAAAATACAAAAACAAAACAAAAAACAAATTTGTTAAAAATGTTCTTGTACAAATATTTTAAGGCCTTCCCATATTTTCAAACTGTTGTCATAACAACGTAATTTCAGAATAAAATTGTTTTTTTTTTTTATAAAAATAGAAATGTCAAATGACTGATCTGCTCTGTATTGTACTGTACTGTACTATAATAACGTATACGGTATAATTAAAATATAAATTGTGCAATTTTTGATATTATCTAGCTGTTAATTTATAATTAGCATAAAATTTGATAGTGTGGGATGTATGAGGAGTGGAGAAAATAAAAATAAATGAAATTTTCAATAGAAAATTGGAAACACAATGCTAGAGATGTAAGGTTTTGATCTCCTGCAGTTAACAATATTGAAATTCAGTATAGAATGAATGAATCATTAAAATTGAGAAATTCAAAAAAAAAACAAATATGGAAAATGTTTTATTTTTGGAAAAGAATTTTGTGTCATCAAAAATATATATATATATATATATATAAATACTTAAGTGTTGAGGAAGTTCTTAAATAAACAAGAGTCTGATAATTTTAAAATTATATTTTTACAGACGATTTATTGCAAAAAAAATATTTATTGAAAATAATGAATTTATTTAAGTGATAAAAGTGACAAGTGATAAAAAAACCAAGAGTGTTAAAAAAGCACATTTTCAAAATTATCGTAATGTTTCAGAGTGAGTTTAATTGTGGGATATATATATATACTAGTGATTAAGTTACTGATTTATAAAAATAGGAACTTTTAAAGTCCGAATAACCCTTCACTGGGGAAAGTTAGCACATTTTTACTAAGCAAACTTATGCTGATTCTTATGAGGATCTAACCCCACCTTTCTATACCAAAATTTTGACTTCCTATCTGAGCAAAAATGGTTAAAACTAAGAGAGAATTTCTTAAATTTTAAGGTGCATCTTTAAATTTAAGAAAAATCTTTATAATAAATAATATTGGAGTTTTAAATTTTGTATATTATTAAAAAAAAGATTCGACAGTAAAAACAGATTCGAAGTAGCAGGTACTTAAAAATAGCAAAATTTCAATCTTCGATCCCTTACAGCTCCTAAACAGGGGGTTTTACAGAAAAACTTATAAAAGCAGCTATCTTTCATAGTTTTCACATATAAAATAAACCTAAAAGAACTCTTATTATAATAATTTAAATGTAGGGCTTCTTCCGACTTTGAGGACGACGGATAAAACAAGTTCTTCCATGAAATTATTTTTCTGCAATTACTACCCTTAGTTAAAATTTCTTTTTCTTTTTCAAACGATGTAAAAGCATGTGTAAACATACGGATGGAAGGACGGACTGACTGAAACTATATAGGCACATTTTTACAAAATTTTTTGAAAATGTGCTAAAAATGAATTGTCTTTTATGGTGTAAATTTTTAAAAATTATTTTTAAAGAACAGAAATTTTTGCTCGTAACAAATCTGATTCACAAATCTGGTTCTCAAATCTGAAATGACTTTAATGTTTTGGAAAGAAATTTTTTTGTAAACAACTATACAATCTTTCCTAAGTCCTTACCTAGTTCAGAAATACGCATACATACATAAACATTCTAAAAAATGCGCAAAATCTTGATTTAGAAACGAACTTTAAAATCCCTCTTAATTCAGAATCTCGCATACTTAAATATTATGAATATTTTGTAAAAGCTTTTAAGGATTTTGGTTTTGGAGATTTTGGGAGTTTCGTCTTACTGAGAATTCTGTCCTTGTTGGTTTTGGTTTTTTTGCGATTTTGTGTCGTTTCCATACTGTTATTAAAGCTCCTTTTGTTCCTTTTTTTGATATTTTCCTTAAAAAGGAAATTATGAATGGTCATGTAATCACACTTGCACACCCTTAGTTGATATCCTACATATATTCATATAATTTTTATAAATAGCATAAAAATAGGCTGCATTTTGCATAAAAATAGGCTGAAAATCTGTTTAGTGTGATTTTAATTTGATAAACGAATATATTAGCATCAAAAATTGTTATTATATAACTGACCTAGTAATTATAACTTTTGTAAAATTTAATTAGTTTTTCAATAAATAATATATGCAATGGTAATATTCCTAAGCAAAATTTAAAAATTTAGCTTTTTATTCCAATCTGATTTAAATAGAATTTTAAATTGTTTTTACTCTTCTACTTTTTCTTTTGATAAAAAGATTAAACTTTTTTAAATATAAATTATATATATATATTTTTATTATCTTTGATCTCATAAAATTTATTTATTTTTTAACACTTTTAATTTGAATTTTTTAATCAGATTTAAATCTAATTTGCTCAAAAGATGTTTAAAACTATTTTGACATAAATTTAAGTTGTGAAATACAGAGTGTCTGAAAGTTAAAGTTAATAAAATTTCTATAGTAGATAGAACAAATTAAGTTGAGATTCCAAATGTATATGAATAATATAAAAATCACTTAATTTAAATTAGTTTCTTTAATATATTCGAATCCGATCGGTTGCATAGTGGTTAGGACGTTTGAATTTCAGTTGATAGGTCTCAGGTTCAAAACCTGTTAGGATTATATCTAATAAAAATATAATATTTCTTATAATTTATAACATAATATAAAATAATATACCAGCCCCACCTGAAAAGGAAAAGAAGTTTAATTACTCGCTTATCACATTGTATTTGGTATGAGGGACTGATTATAAATAAATTAATAAATATGTTCGATCGACTTTTTTTTAACTGAATTATGATCTAGTAAATTAATTGAAAAACATTTAAAAAAATAGTGTTTCCAATGTTTTTCAAATTAGCCGAAGTCCTAAAACACATTAGATTATAATATTCTAAGAAATCATTATATTTAGAAAATTTTTTAAAATCTTAAATGTAAATTTACCTTATTGCATTATTCCAAAATAACTATACTAAAACAACATAAAAACTATTCCAAAAAACTATGGAAATTATTTCGTATATTTGGAGGCTCTAACAGTTCACTCAGTTAAAGTATCCGTTTGTAAAGTTTATTTTTTTTTTGTCATTTGATGGATGCTGTGGTTCAGTAAGGCTCGAGTTCTTAAGGGTATCTCCCAAATTGCGAAAATCAAAGTCTTTTGAAATATGTGCGAAATTTGACTCTCGTTTGTCCGACATTCTCTTTCACAATGTGTTGATGAATAAACTTTTTGCTTAACTACTCTGTCCCACAAGACAGTAAACTTTAACAAGTCTTAAGAATCTTTTAACTAGTATTCGCACTATTTTAGACTTCCCTATTAACCTGAGAATAAGCTTAGTACAAGCTCATTGTAATTTAAAATAGATCTGAAAATATTTAAGATTTTTAAGTTGCCTTATATTAGTGTCTGGTTCAATAGAATCTATAGAGTTGACTCTATATTAGTGTTCTGGTTCTGTTATTTTTTCTAACAACGAATTTAATTTTTTTAGACACCATGTATTTTAAAATTTAATCATAAACTTTGTTTTTTGAAGTCATAATCATAACACTTATTCTAATACAAATACAAAATCAAATGACCAGTTAAAACCCTGTGAAAAAAAACACTTAAAAATGGTACATTTTTAATGCTCCTCATTTTGAATACTTAATATGAGCATTTTATGAACGAGTGAAAGCAGTAAAACATTAAAAGCTAAAAACGCTATTAACTAAATTTAGAATCAATCATAAAAATCAAAAAATTAAAAAAAAACTTTTAATGATTAAATTTAATCGTTGAAGCTGTAAAGATTAGCAAAAAATTAAGAATAATTAACTTAAAATGTCCATAGTTCTTTTTAAAATGTTTAGATTTTGATAATAAATCAATTAATTGTGTAGAAAATTTAAATTCATTTTTATTCATTTTTTTTTATTATTATTATATAAAATTATAATCAATTAAATTAAAATTTAATGGATATTATATATATTTAATTAAAATTTAATCAATTTAAATTGTATTTAATTTTTTATAATAAACTTTTTTTAAGTAATTACTGAAGAACAGGTTTCTTCTTAATACAGAAATGATGTAACAATAAGGTTCATACTTATTTTTAATTCAAATCAAACATGAAATAAAACTGATCGAACAAATGGTATAATGATGTTTGATGATATAAGTTTGTTATTTTTTCAAACGAGAGATGTCAAACTTATATCTGAATTTGATGGTGGGTTTAAGTTGTTTTTTGTGTAAAAGTTTTGAAAATTATTTTTGAGAAATTTTTTTGGAAAAAACTTGGATTTAAGTGCAATATATATGATGAGATGATCATATAAAATAGAGCTAATTAAATGGAATAGTTTTAAACCATACAGGTATTGCTTAATTATAATTACTTTTTTAAAAAAAAATACTGTTATCGAATACTTTGATTTTAAGTAGTTAATTTTATGGTGGAAGTAATTAACTTTTTTTTGTAATAAGATGCCTTAAATACGTTTTTTATCTTTTATCAAAGCTCATGGAATATAAGATCGATAAAATTTATAACATATAGATTGGAATTAGTATAGTAATTAGCCAATATTAGGTAATGGATTCAGTAAATCAGTAAATATTAAATTTAAATAGCTAGTAATTAAACTTAAAAATTAATTTAATTTTAAATTTTGAAAATTATTAAAGTTGTGCAATTTTGATTTTAATTAGTGGTGCTGTGCAATTTTTTTGTTTAATTTTATATTATAAAATTGACTTGGATGAATTTATTTAAAAACTGCGATATGACAAAAGTCAAAAGTAAACTTATTACTCAAAAAATAAGCTAAGAGTCCCTGGGTGATTATAACTCGAATGAGTTAGAAAAAATTTCACTGGCGAATTATGACTTCATAAAATAAAATGGTGATATGACAAAAGTCCAGTAGTCTAAGTTACCTGGGAAATATTATTCAAAAATTGCGAGATTATAACTCGAATGTATAGGCCAAAAGTTTAGAATAGAAAAAAGTATTTCCAAAATTTATAAAAATACAATCATTAACAAAAAATAAAAATTTTTGGATAAGTTCCTATTGAAAATCAAGTATTCCCCCTTTTTTCAAAACTAAAATTTTTTCATACAAAGTTTGTCTTATACAAGTTCATAAATAATCTAGAAAAAGAGGCTACTTTGATTTTATAACCAAGTTTAACATCGTCTCTACTAACTAATCTCTCCTTTAATTTTCATAATAACGTAAATTATAAACTTCAGAATAGACTCAAATTTCAAATTTTTTTGGTTTAAACTCAGCTTTATTTATTTCAAAATACTATTAAAAGCATCGGGCTCGATTTCTCGGTTTTTGAAATCTTAAATCCAATTTCAATAATTAAATTAGGATTAGCATTAGGATTAGATCCTCAATACTGCTTTCATATATCATATATGATTCAAAGAATTTCGAAGAAAAGTAAAAATATAATAAAACAAAATGAAATTTGAATATACGAGATTTAAAAAAAACTAGGTCTTCATTTTAAAACCCGAAATATCGTGGTGCCCTCTTTTAACCTTTTACTACTTCTTCTGTGTTATAATAATCCAGGAATTTTTGAGACTCTTGAACTTTTCTGATTTCGCCTTAAAAGTTATTAAAAAAATTATAGTTTTTATACAAAATTAAATATAACTAATCTTACTAAATACGTACAGTATAACATTAGAAATCTTACAATCTAGAAGTGCTTGAAAATAATGAAACCCCACTCAGAAGGGGGTTTTGGAAATTAAACTTCGTTATTAATTAAATCGAAAAAAAATAATAAATTAAAACAGATTGATCTGTTATATCCATTTACACTTAAAACTTTTACCAAAGGCTTAAGTAATCATATTTGACTTAAGTAATCAATCAAAACTATTTGATTACTTAATCAATATGGAGTATAAAGAAATGAAGAAAATTTTCAAAAACCTTTAGAATAAATTTGATTTATTACAAATCTGTTTTTTTTTTTTTTTTGGAAATATGAAATTCAAAATTTTCTCAGAATTTCATCGTTCACCTTGATTTTCAATTTATATTTTTATTTTTGATGTTCAAATTAGAGTTTCAATACTTTGAAGTTTATGTGGTGAGTCACATTTCACGAATCACGGTAACATATTAATTGTAATTCAAAATTATTACGAATTTTTGTGTATCTTTTTTTATTTTTAATGGAAATTAAATCACTTGAACGGAAAATTTTGTTTTAATTATTTAGAAATTTAAATTAAGGCTTTAGTCAAACTAATTAGTTGATCTAAATAACGATTTTGTTTAAAAATTAGTACAAAAAGTGATTCATCATATTTTATTAAAATTGAATTTTTTCAAATAATTGCCTATATAATTAAATTTTATAATTGAAAGTGAATATAAAAACAAAGAGTGTTTAAAATCGCATTGTGTAAAAATTTACAACCGCAAATCTAACTAATTATAGTAATAATTATAATCTAAAGTTTGCCATTGCATAACTTCTTAATAAATGCCAAATGGTGGTGAAGTTTTTTTAAAACTTTAACCTAATTTTACACTCAAAAGAAGTTATTTGAATAATTTTCAAATTTTTAAAAATTTTATGAAATAAAAAAAAAATATGATATTAAATAGCACACGCACCCCATGGGGCGTCTCATTTTTATTACAATCTGAATATAATAAAAATTAAATAAGAAAAAAATTTATGTGAATGGTTGCGCCATTATTTAATGGCAATTTAATGTTTTTATTAATGTGAAGAGTTGATTTTCTAATAGACAATGAGTTTCTGTGTTTTTCTCATTACTTCTGTTAAAGAAGATGTAATACCATTACCTATTTTGGTGTTCATCTTTTAAAAAAATTATTATGAATATTGGCAGATAAAATAAAAGATATAAAATTTTACATTTTACAAGTTTGGGAAAAATGGGTGGCGGACTTTTTAACATTATACATTTTGATGGAAAAAAATAAAGAGGATTTTTGAAGACCACATTCCCATTGTAATAAGTCTGAATTCGTTTTTAATAAAAAGATTTAACTTGTTTAATTTTTGAAATTTCGTTAAAGAAATTTTTACTTATAGAGACTTTTTTAAAGAACGTTTTTACACTGCTGGACAATATGTTACTCAAAATGTAAAGTGAGTATTCAAAAACGAGTTTAAAGTTTTGAAAGACACAACTAATAAAAAATTTGGTTTTACTGGAAATTATGAAAATTTAGTAGTGACCACGAATTAAAGCTGAATTTGCTCTAAAACGCTTCTAAAGCCTTCAAAAACCAGTTTAAAGTTTTGAAAGACAAAACTAATAAAAAATTTGGTTTTACTGGAAATTATGAAATTTAATTAGTGACCACGAATCAAAGCTAGAATTGCTCTAAAACGCTCCTAAAGCCTTCAAAAATTTCTTATAAATATGTAGAATCTAAAACATTGGCGTGAACTATATCTTAGCTCTGGAAAATCTGAATATACAAAAGTATATTAAAGTAAACAAAATTCAATTACAATAATCTTTGAAAAGATAACCTCAAATATGGAAGAAATCATTAAATAAATTAAATGTAAGCATATCTTAAAAATTCACAAGTTGATAGAAGAAAGCGATATCAATGCATAATTAACTAAGAAAAGTTCAAAAACGTGTTCTAAGCTGTATACTTGAAAACTTAATTAGTATAAATCCAAACATGTTCATCCATAGGTTGCAGGATGTATTTGAAAATTATTAATTAAATTAAATTATTCTTTTTCTATATAGCCTCTATCGTTTACATCATATCCAAAGTCTCTATATAGTCCCATCTGTTACATAATATCCAGAGTTCTTTGAAATAAAATGATAGTACAATTAAAACCTTGGAAAATTAAAGCCCTCGGAGATTTATTTATCATTGTTTTATAAGAAATAAGTGTTATTGCATTAGAATGAGATATAAATTCACGGCGTGTAATTTCTCTTTTAGCTTTACATTCGACTTTTTTATAATTAAATTCCGGGAATGTTATTTGTCAAGAAGTTCAAATTTTAATTGAAAGTAATTCTCCAAAGCCGAAATTGAAATCACTCTCCGAGGCTTTAATTCTCAAAAACTGCTGTAATTTCACGTTGATTATTTTCTACACCTTTTTATATGAAAGGTTTTATATTAGAAAGAATTTTAGAAATGTATTCGAAGTCAAGGGGTATCCCTTCTCCAGTATATTTATATAAGTGTAGGTGAGATTCTCAATTAGGAGAGTTGGATTCAGAATTCTGAAAAAGTGTAGAAATCAAACCTGTTTTTGAATCTAACTCAATGATCTCTCCAAAATATCATCTATCTATATGATAATCAATACTTTGGGGTTTTATTGCATAAAATTCTAAAAATTAAATAATCAGAGAAACAACACCACAGGAATTAATTTATCATATTTTGCGGTCTTATTCCACAACTACAAATAACTAATCACAAAATAATTTGTGGGGGGCTTTATTTCGCAGGAATTTATTTCATGACTCCTGTTTTTTTAAATAAACTTTTACTAACTATAATAATAAAATTAAATAAATATAAGTTTTATAGTTATATTACAAATGAAATAATATCAACCCATCCCATAATTTTTTACAACATATTAATTTAAAAAAAAAAAAATCTGCCCTCAAACTATTTAATTCTAATTTGTAAAATTGTAATTGTACCCAATTGCGATTCCTATGTATTTATTGAATGGTCATTAAAATTATTTAACCAATTTTTATATTTATTATCTAAATTTGTTAAGCATTGTTAAAATTGCAACAATAATAATAATTACAATATACTTAACTTTACGTATAATTCAATTGGTCAATTGTTAAAAAATTGTTAATAAAATTTACAAATTATTTAATTTTTTATCCAACCAACATAGTTTTCATTGTTAAAAAGTTAAAAAGCACGAAGAAGAATAAAAATAATAATAATAAAAAATCAAATATTGTGCTTTATTACATTAGAAATTAATTGAACCTAACCCAACTATACAATTGTTATAACAAAATATATTTTGTATATACGAGTACATATGTATTTGAAATTAATTTGAAGTAACTAAACTCTTAGTATTCGATATTTTTTTTAAGTGAATCCAAAAAAAAAATTGAAATTGTTCATGTTATAAATTAACATAACATTAATAACGGTAATATCTATTTAAATATGGTTGTATGAAATAACTTCAAAAGACATAACTCTCAATGAAATAACTCCGAATGGAATAACTCCGAATTAAATCCTTTCATTAAAATTAAATAACTTCTAATAACATTTATTATTAAACAATATCCACTGCATAAGAAATAACTCCCAAAGTAATAACTCCGAATAAAATAAATTCGATCAATCAAATTAAATACACCCTATCAAGTATTTATAATGTTATTCAAACTTTAAGTAGACCCTATCAAGTAATTATAATGTAATTTCCATTTGTATATGAAATAACTCCAAAATTACGAAACTGAAATGAATATTACAAGCTCCTATAACATTTGTGAAAATTATTACATAAGGAAATAACTCCCAAAATTTATATGAAATGAATTTTTCAATCATATTTGATACCTAATTCTTTTACAATCCTATAAGGAGAGAGCATTCACCAGATCCTTAATGGCCTATCTACAATGACGCTCTCATTCCGCTCTCATTGCGTAGTCCACAATGAAATGTGCATGACAGCGTTTTTTGAAAATTTTTTTTTTTTTTGTTTATGAATTAAAAAATATTCAATAGTTTAAAATTTATTGTACAGTTATTTTGAATAATGGTTTGATATTATTTAATCCAAGATTATTTATCCCAAGAAATTAATAATTATAATAATTAATAAAAAATATTTATTCAAGTTCAATTATTTGACATTTGAACACGTAAAGAAAGTGAAAAAGTTAAAAGTTAAACAACTTTTTTCATGACTGCAGATATGGCTGCGATATGGCTGCGTCTATTGTAGACACTTTCATTTGATTGAATATATTTAACTTAGTTTGACAGATAGCTACGTGTAGAGAGCGGAATGAGAGCGTTCATTGTAGATAGGCTATAACACTATAGGGTTCCAGTTTAATTAATAATTATTTTTACTAAACCATTAATTACTATCGAAATACGGAGAAAATCTCAAAATATGTGTCGGAAAAGCAAAATCCTTAAAAACAAAATTCCCGAAGCTAAAATCTCAAAAAAACTATTCTGTTATCTACATTGCGATATTCGCTTTTTACAGTATAGTTATTTATATTATTTAATTTTGATCTTAGAGAATATATTTTTGGAGATTTTGATTTTTGGGATCTTGTTTTTGGAGAATTTGACTGAATCATGTTTTGAGTGCGTCATGTTTTTGGGAATTTTATTTTTGAGTATTTTGTCGTGGGAACTTAAACTTGGGAAGCTTTCCATAATTTCGGTTTAGTAAATCTTTTTTTTTAAATCTCGTTCTTAGAAAATCTCGTTTTTAAAAAATTTCGTTTAAGAAATCTCGTTTTTTAGCACATTTTCAAAAATTTTTTTAAAAATGTGCGTATATAGCTTCACTCTGTCCGTCCATCCGTCAAAGTTAAACTCAGTATGTAATACAATATAAATTTGAAAATGTGCTTTTTTAAAAACCCTTGGTTTTTTTTTCATCAAATCTCGGTTTTTAAGAAAATCTCTTTTTTAATTGAAAAATCTGGTTTTTAAGGATTTTTGAGTTAGATACAAAACCAGAGTTATCAGCTTTTTCCAGAATATAAAAAACGAGATTTTCTAAACGAGATTTTCTAAAACGAGATTTACTGAACCGAGATTTCAGAACCAACCCAAACTTGGGGATATCAGGATAAACGCATTACTTTTTGTAGTAGGTTACTTTCTGCCATCTATTATTTTACACAAGCACATATAATGTTATTTTATATTTTACGATTTACGATATAAAATATTATGATATCAATAAGCATTTTACGATATATTTTTTTTTTAACTGAGTATGATCTGATAGGGGCTTGAACTTTAAGTCGTCAGATTCCAATATTATAGAATTGAAAAATTATCATAAATTTCATTGGGATTTATTTCGTTCCGCCTTTTATTATGTATTTTTTATTTTTCCAAAACAATTGCGATTTTTTTTTTTTAATTTTATTTTTGATTCAAAGGTAAATGAATCGATTCATACACAATAAATGAATCAAAAAATTAATAGTTTCACTTTCGATTGGTATTTTTAAGATGAAGAATTTAAGTGAAGATCATATTATTAAAAATTTTTTTTTCTTTTTTTTTATCTTTCTGAAATTTTATAAAAATAAATCAATCAAATCAATGAAGAATCAAATCGAATCAAAAAATTATTATTCGATATATTTGTATGACCATCGAATTTTTTTCTTTAAAAATTTTTTTTTGAATATGATCAATTGGTTATTTAGTAATTCTTCCGTGAGATTTCCATTTATTTTTAAATATATATATATATATTTTTTTTTTTTATTATTATTAAGTAAATAATAAAAAAATAAATAATGAATAAAACATTTAAATAATATTGTATAGTGTTGTTACTTATAAAAAAAATTTAATATTTATTAAAAAAAAATTGAATCATGATTTATACGTTTGTTTATATTTATTCAAAGTTAATGATTCACTTCTTGTATTGAATGATTGTTTTGTGTTTTTTTATGAATTTCTTTTATTTTTGTATTATTTGAAGTTTAAATGAATGCATAGTTTAAAATTTTATTTGAGGGGGAAGTATTCAATTTTATGAGTATATATTTTGAGGTGGAAATAAAATTATAATAAAATTTGGATGTTTTAAAAGTTAATTAAATTTATTTAAGTTTGTTTTTTGTTATTGAATTATAAATATTTTTAATATATATATTAAAATATATTTCGTTCATTGATCTTCACTTTAATGAATTTAGTGAAACTTTTTTTAAGACATTAATTTGGTTTATTTCGATGGTTATAAAAAGCAAAAGGAATAAATATGACTTTATTAAAAATAATAAATAGTGCATATAATAATAAAAAATAATGCTAAATACTGAAAGAATATAATAATTGATTTTATTTTAATGAAAAACAAATCTATAATAAAAGTCATTCAAGTTTGACAATTAATTTAACAATTACAAATACATTGAGGGAAATTCAGAAGTTAGAATACAAGCTTCTATAATACACGCTCCCTTCTTACACTGTTTCTTGGGTTATTAATTCAAATTCTTCCAATATTTTCTCATATCTTTTTCCTCTGTTAAAGATATCTTGGACAGATCACGTATTTATGTTGTAGGGACAATTGCAGAGGCTGCATAAAGAAATAAAATTAGAGGAACAAAATATGAATTACTAGAGCTCATTATCGAAAGAGATTGGAAGAAGGAAGAAGGGGAATAGAAAGAAAGCAACTATCATGGCTAAGGAATATTAGGAAGTGGAGTGGTTTGCGTACAATTATGAAGACTTAATTCTTACAGCCACAAACAGATTGGGATATGCAAACATTGTAGTCACCTTAACATGAAGCTAAAATGCAGTCATCCTGCAGTGGATAGCCATCAGAAAAAGAAAAAGAAGAGAAGATATCTTTTTCCACAGTTCTTCTTAATATCTTTTCTGGGTTTGTCTAATTTGCTTCTACCTTGGGAATTTCATTCTAATTTGCCTATTTTACATATAACTTCTTCTTAAAGTTAATTTTAGGTAATGTGCCACATGTTTCCACATGTTTTTGCTTTTTTGGTATTAGTTCGCGATTAAATTCCCTTAATGTGTTAGCACTCAGAATTCGTCGCTCATTGTTTTTCGTTCCCTATAATGCAAATTTGTTTGTTGATGAAAATCTGCACTTGGTTTTATTTTGTTCATTAGCTATAATTTTGTTATCCAAACAATTTGAGTAGATCTCCAAATTTTCTATGATTTGCCGAAAGTTTCTCTCTCCAGCCTACTGGTTATACATCTTATATTTAGATCATATAAGAATTGATTGCTGCGTCAAATTATTCGCATACTCATGGTTCTTTCATTTCAGTTTACTAATCTGTTGCTTTAAGATTATTATAACTTATAATTTAGAATGTATTCATAAATGTTATTAAAATTTCACTAAATTCAATTGCAATTGTAATTGGATAAGAGTATTGAAATAAAATATAGTGAAATGAATACAAGATAAATAATACAAGATGTCCACTGAAATTAAAGACGATACTCAATAATCTAAATTGCTTCCTAGGTGAGTTCTTTTAAATCATATTGTTCATTATTGAAGAATTCGTTAAAGTGCATGCATTAGTAATAATTTACTAAATTGATTAGGCAATACAATTAATTAATCTTATACGTTAATATTCGGGGAGCAGGTCATCCATAATCTATCATCAGGTATCTAATCAATGTGTAAGCTCATGAACTTATGTTTTATATGAATTTTGAGATATTTTATTTGTTACGTATCTATTTCATATGTTACGTTGATCTACAGCAATCATTTTCACAGGTTTTCAAATCTTATCCATGATACGATCAATATCTCTCTTAATTATTCTGTTGATATTTTTTTTTAATTAAATGAGTATGTCTACACTTAATTATTATTAATTACACGCTAAATGTGTGTAAAATATAATTAAAAATAGAATTAATTATAGTAATTATTTAAAATAAATTAAATTAATTAAAGAATCTTTTGTTTATTAACAAAATATATATTTAATTAAATCAAACTTCTGTGAAAATTTTTATTTATATTGTACTTTTCTAATGAACAATTCATACTACTGACTTAATATAAATTGCATTTCTGATATTTTTATATATACTGAGTATTTTATTTAATTAAAATTTATTATCATTTATTTATTTTAATATTCCTAATTTCATGCATGTTTAAATCCAATTAAATATATCACTTTCTTTAGTATATCTTTAAGGCTTCTTTAGTCTAAAGTGATTTTTTTTTTTAGAAATCCCTTAGTACCAAAGTATTTCTTAAGCATCATAACTGATCTATGAAACATTAAATACACTTCAAATGCAACAAAACATTAAATTATAATGGAGGCTTAAATAATTCCAAAGCCTCAAGTAACATTTTAATATATTACACGATACATGAGGAACCTTATAAAGTATAACTTATAATATCCAATTCATTAATCCACGGTATATTAAATTTTTTATTTCAATTTGAAGCGTGTATTAAAGAATAGTATGGATGGATAGTATAATTTCGTTTTTTACATCCATCGCATGCATTTGAAAGAATAGTAAGAAAAGTTAAGGGAGTATATCTACCTTGAATAATCATTATAAGCCTAATCTGAATTTGGAAACTTTTAATTTAATTTTGTAAAAGTATAAGTATTATCTAAAAAATAGTTAATTTTAAAATTTTATGTATTTGTATATGTCATTCAACATGGATAATACCTGATAGTACCTAAGTTTATAATAATGGATGTATTGAAAAAAGTCCTCGAAAATATAGTCTGCAAATCCCCAAAATTTGTAAGAAAATTTGGAGACTTTTTTCATATGTCACGTGTGGCAGTTTGGAGACTTTTATTTTATTTCGGAGACTTTTTATAATTTTGGAGACTTTTAAAAAATTGTATTTCGTAGATTTTTGCATATGAAAAAAGTCTCCAAATGTATTTTTATAGAGTATATGACAGTTAGATTCAGTTGGTTGCACGGAAAATTTGCATTTTCTATAGGATAAGTTTAGTTTTCGTTTTAAAAATGGTTCTTTGTAAAAGGCAGAGCTTTCGTTTTTTATAGAAATATAAAATCATTACGGTCTTCTTATCGCCAATGCAGCATTGTAATATAATGCGATCTGCCGTCTCTAAAGCCCTAACTGAACAAATTATTGGAACCCTGATTTTGTATCAAACTCTGAAATCCATCCTAATGGTTTTTATAAATAATAAGTCGGCATCAAAGCCCTTAATATAATAGGGATCTCCATCTAAACCCCCGTTAAACAAATTATTGGAGCCCTGATTTTGTACCCAAATCAAAAGAGTCTACTGTAAATAATATGTCAGCGATA
This sequence comes from Dolichopus griseipennis, assembly GCA_963082915.1. NCBI lineage: Eukaryota > Metazoa > Arthropoda > Insecta > Diptera > Dolichopodidae > Dolichopus > Dolichopus griseipennis. Next base: position 96,108,587 of record OY720442.1, on the reverse strand, counting down.
CGGCATTTTCATCTGTAACTTTTTTGGACTTTTATAGGAAGTCTATTTTGCTGCCTTTTCGTATATTTATAATTTTATTTTGGGGACTTTTTTCCTACAGCCTTTAATAACATTTAAGAATTCTTTAAAATAGAATTAAATTGCTTTGGTACGGATTAAAAGAACTACACGAACCGGCAGACTGATTAGCCTTTAGGTATAAAACAAATACTTTGTTTGTTTTTTTCTAGTTTTATTGTTTTTGTAATGAAGGTGAAGTCTTATTGGTTCTTTATAGTTCTTTATAGTTCTTAAGTTTGTTAACTTGTTTATTTATTTGTTTCATTATTTATTGTATTATTGAAGATTAAATTACATTTAAATCTGCTGTTGCTGCATTTACAGCATTACAACAAAGAAAAACCCATTTTTTTCAAATAAATATTTACATAGAAGATGTTGTTTCGTCTTCTTCTTCAAAAAAAAAAGATTTTGTAAAACAAATATCATGCCGTGAAATAAAGAGAGTGTTTCATTTTGTTTGGTGCCCACGCACAATTTTACAAGCCTAGAATTAAAAAATGAAAAAAAATATTTTTAGATATTATAGTAATATAAAGTAACAATTGTTAGGTTTAGAGATAAAATTTCATAGATATAAGTTACATAAAGAAAATAAGTGATAAAAAAACCAAGGGCTTTTTAAAAAGCCTATTTTCAAAACTATACACAATTTTTCATACTGAGTTTTGGGTAGAAAGAATCTATAAAAATTATTTCATAATATTATAATTTTTTTATTTCATTTATAATTACATTATAAATTATGAATAATAATGAAATGTATATTTAAAATATAAGCCAAATGCATTTAAGAAAAACTGTTAACATGTGGCGAAATATAAGGTTATAGAGCTTCAATGGCAGCATTTAACCTTGGAAATACGTACACAAGTATCTGACTTACTGGTTTTTAAAAACTAAAAGTTTTTAATTTTCAAGTACTAATAGCTTTTGAATAGTGAAGGCTCCGTCATTTTTTAGTTATGCACAAAAAACCAACATCGGCCTTAAATTTTAAGGTTAAAGGAATTAAATATATGACTAGCACTATAGTCCATAATTTGGATCTTTTTTAGAATTCTATTATAAAATCAAAAACGGTTAAAATTAGTAGACATTTACTTCAATTTTGAAGAAAACTTTCAGATTATGAAAACTCGTTAACACAGGTTGAAGTTAAAAGTTGAAGTATTTAAAAATAGAAAAATTTCAGTTTTTGACCCCTTACAGCTCCTAGACAGTGAGCTTCACAAAAAAATTTTTTTAACCACTCGCACTAATATTCCACAAGATATGAGGATAAAGAATTTTGCAGAAATTGGTTTTTGTATAACGGTATATTATAGTACCGTATGGCAACCCCCAAAAATTTGTTTTATATATATTTATAAACCTTACCAAAACAGCTGTCTTTTACCGTTTTTACATTGAAAATATTGTTATAACAATTTAAATTTAGGGCTTTTTCCGACTTTGGGATGCTGTAGATCTTTGAAGAGTTGGTTTTCAGAATAATGTTGCTCCATGAAGCTAATTTTGATTGCAATAACTTTCAGTTTTTTAAATTTCATTTCTTTTTTTCGAACGGTGTAAAAGTTTTATCAATACACTTGATGGACGGACAGAGTTAAGCTATTATAGGCCCATCTTTTTAAAATATTTAAAAATGTGCTAAAAAGATCACAAAAAGAGGTATGCATGTGGTCAATAATCTTTGTTAGTTTTTTGAAGATCATCATTGAACAAATTAAAAACTACATTGACTTAATCTCGCATTGTTCTATTTTAATCTTCTTTATAAATACGGAATGGTTCCACCATTATTGAATAGCATTTAAGAAAACCAATTTAAATTTATAATTCCACGTGTGGGTACAATCAAAAATCATAATTTTGATTAAATCATATATAAATGCAAGCTTATAGAATGAATTCATAAAATATATATTTAACAATGGCTGGCTGAGTTTAACAAAAAGATTTAAAATAACAATTTAAAATTTGGTTATTAAAGTTGTATTTTAAATATTAAATGGCTGGCGCAGATTATCTTTGATATTTTGTATATAGTATTTTGTTTAAATAATTAAATGAATTTATTTTAAATTAAAATTTAAAATATTTAATTTTTATTTTATTAATTCATATACTAAGACCCAGGTGTCGTAAACAAATTTGAATCCATTCATTATGCAGATGCGTTTTAATTCGTTTAGGGTTAGGTTATATGAGTTATTTGGATTATATTAAATAATTTTTATTATATATATTATTAAAACTTTTTTTTAAGTTAATAATATTAAATTTTTTATTTTATTTTCAGATATTTTCATTATGTAAAAGAGTATGGATACAGGAAGTGTTCTTAGTGAACCAGTTAATTATCCTCATTTAAGAGGATTTGCAAAAGAAAGATCAACATCAATGGTATTTACTATTTTTTTTCCAAATTATATTTTAGTTATTTTATATTATTTTTTTTTAATGTAAATTTTAAGTATTTGACTTTACACACACACATTTCAGGTACTTTACAAAAAAGTATTTAAGAAACTTTGGAACACGGACACTTTGCGTACACAATGATTCATTTTACTTAAAATAAATATGGATCTTTAAAAAATACGGATCGCAAAACAGACATTTTACGAACACAATGCAGATATTTTTCTATAAAAAGGGAATAAAAATACAGAGCAAAGTACTGACACTTTATGGACACAATATAGACACTTTCCTAGAAAGTATTTGTTTTTTCTAGTTACTAAAAATCTAACAAAAGACATTGCAAGCATGTCACGATAAACGCCTTATTTCCAACAATAGCGGGAGATCTTTACTCCTACCCTTAATTTTTGTCTATTACATTTTTTAGTTTATGGAAAACCTATGTGAATTCTCTTAAGAAATCAATGTTTAGTGCTAAATCTAGAGATCTTGTTCTTTTAAGTCTCCTTGTAGTAAACCTATTTTCTAGAATGTGAGCCGTCTCAACATTTATGTATCTTTCTAGTCATACTTGATGTTTTTTAGCATAATTTTTATTTCCTTTATAACTTTAGGAATATTTAAATCTCGATGTATTGTTTGGCACAACCCAAAGTTGAATTACATACAACCATAGAGGTTTTTGACTTGATTGTAAAGTAACACTTTATTTTAAATTAACAACTTAAACTTAAGAACTAGGAGCTTAAAAATTTGCAATAATAAATTCTGGGCCCTATTCCATCAACTATTTATCACCAATCAAATAATCATTTTTTTGAAAAGTTTTTTTTCACCAAAATCAGATTTGATAAAAAGTCATAAAATTTTTTTCTATATAATTATTTGGGTTGTTCTTCCAGCGCCATCAGTACTAATTACATATATATTCGAAAACTTGGAGATATAAAGTACCGTTAGGTGATGGCGCCATCTCGATATTTTGCGTCCCCTCAACGGAAGAATATCCATTATTTGATTAGTTATAAGCAAAGACCGGATCTTCATGCATTTAAAAATTGCAAAATATGCGCATATATATGCACCTAAAATTATGAAAATATGCACTTTATATGCATTTAAAAATTCCCATAAAAACTGAAATAAATTAATAAAATAACAGTACTTTAGGGTTAAATTTATATTATATTTTAGGTTATCTTTAATTAATTCAAATTTACTATAATACATATATAGCCAAAAACCGTAAAATTATAATAAAAACAAATTCAAGTTATATAAATATAAAAACAAACAAACAAACAAAACAAAAAAAAACATTATTAAGCAAACTAAACTAAACTAAAAACAAATTTTTAACTTTAGATAAGTAAATAGGTACGTAAGTTAATTAAATTAATTGAGAAGTTTATTGCACTGGATAACAATGTGGTGTTTAAGATTGTTTTCTGACATATTGAGTCTTCTATCTGTAACCAGCTGCTTATAGCTTGAAAAACTTCTTCCTACATCTGCTGATGTGATTGGACTATATTTAAAGGCAGCAATTTCATTTGCACTGTATTCATTTTCGTCTTCAATATTTGTCAATTCATCGCCAGTAAAATATTTTGAAAATTTTCTTAATTTTTCCAAACCAATATTTTTCGAAAATATTATTTCAAATTTATTTTTAATTTTGCCTCCTTTTTCGCCAGAAACTTTAAAAATTTTTTTTTTACTGATTCTAACATATTTAAAGCATCAACAAGTAGAATATTCTGTTTTTGGAATGACTCAATAGCATCCTTTAGAAATGCATAATTTGTAGAAATATATATTAACTCAGCTTTAAATTTAGATAAATTTAAAATTTTTTTACATGTCTTTACAGCATTTGTATTTTCGTCATCAATTTTTGAAAATATTTCTTTCAATGTTTCCAAATTTACAGCGGAGTATAAAACACAATTTAACCACGTTCCCCACCGCGTCAATACAGGCTTTGGAGGTAATGGAAGATTAGGAGCAACTTCTTTGAATAAAACTTTTTTTAAATTCGACACCCATGTATCAGTATCAGGATGCAGTTCTCGTATATATTCAGCTACACGATTAAGACCATGAGCATTAATTAAGTTTGGGTATAATGCATTAATACCGTTGGCAGCCTTTTTCATATACGGTGCTGCATCCGTAATAAATAGAAGAAAATCGTCGCGTTTTAAGCTACTTGAAAGTAACTGAACTGAATCATCAAAAAGTTTTGCAATAGTATTAGAATTCGTTTTTTCCAAAAATTTACAGTCAATGAGGTATATTTATGATGAGGTATGTTACGTTTTATATAAATTCTTGAGCGTCATCTATCGCTAAAAATTATGACATAACCTATTCAACTGCATACATGTCATTAAATTTATATATGCGCTACAATTTGAATAAATGTATACGAGTTTTAGGGAATAAAAAGTAATTTTAGATCGTAAAAATCAATTTTTTAACTTCAAAAATGGGAAAAAATGCAAGAATATGCTGCTTTTAAATAAATATGCATTTTAAGCTAAAATGGAGAAAATATGCAAATATATGCAAAAATATGCATTTGCATGAATATCCGGTCTTTGGTTATAAGCGAATGGAGCAATATAACCCTGATTATTAATCTTTGAGGCATTTTTAAATAGAAATTTAAATCATATTTTATCCAAAAAATATTCATTTATTAAATTAAATATTAAATTTCAATTTGATTCAAAAATTACTAATTTAAATAAAAATAAAATTTAAAAATAAGTTTTTTAAATGAAATAAACAAAAATGACACTTAATAAACTCTTGATCATTTGTTGTATATTTAAATCAGAAGCGTTTCATTGATGTACCTAATAACCATACGTATACGCTTCATTTGCTCCGTTCCTATTTTTACAACAAATTTTAAAAAATTTCTAATTGTTTTGATGACATATTTTAATACATATACATACACACATTTCATGTACATACAAATGTTTTCATTTGAAATGAAGCAGTAGTTTTCTAAAAAAAAACAAAAAAAGCAGCATGATTTATTGACCGACCGAACAATTTATTCCCTATTTAAAAAAAAATATATGTCAGTTGTTTATGTTGTTTGTGTTGTAAGAAAATCTTAAGGAATGTAGGACCCTTTTTTTTTTGAATTTCTTTTCAAATTATGTCCTTAACAATAATTGATAAAATCCTGATAATTTTCTGATTGTTGTTGTTCTTCAATTCCTTTCGGTGTACAGTAATGCATTTTTTTGAAATGCAATATGTGTGTTCACAATTGAATAATTTTATTTTTTTTTAAAAAAGGGTGATAAGATTATTGCAGTGTTTCTTTAAGGATTTCTTTAATACCAAATAGAATGTAAAAAGTATTTTAAAGATTTCTAATTTTAGAATGACAAAAAAAGTAAAAAAAAAGATCGGATCAACAGAATATATGGGTGCAATAAACTTTTAAAATACCCAACCAAAGAAAATAATAATAATTATTATTTGCTTTTTAAGAAATCCCATAATAGCTTATAATTTGTTTAGAAACCAGTTTTTAATTTTGTCCTATAACAATAAAATTAATTTCAAATTGTTTAGTTTTGAAACAAAGTTGTTTAAAATTTTATAGTGTGTCCGTCTACTTTAGTTTGATTTGTTTTGATAAACTTTAAGTATCAATTTAATTTTAATAAATGGTCAAGTCTTTGTTCAGGGGAATCGAACGCCTTGAAGCGGTTAACACTTCAATTAGGTCTTAGATTTTACAGCTATGGTTTTATTGCTTTTAATATTGTTATGAGGTGCTTGTCATAGATTCTTCATTGTATAACTAGAGGATATCCAATGTATTAAAAAATGTTAAATATTTCACTAGATTATTGATTTTATTCACTTGTTAAGCGATATTTTTATAATTGTGATTTTAATTGCCAGAGAGGTGAAAACTGCTGCTCCTGAAATAGCAAAGTAAATGGTAAATTGGCCGACTTAGTAGAGTTTGAAGCATGAATATAAGGTCTCAAAGTAAAAAGTAATCCCTAATTAAAGTTTATTTTAACTTAGTCATTGAGTACTTGTCTATGGTTGTTGTACAAGATTACAAAACACAAATACCTTTGATATATTTGTCTGCTAATAAAATAATATATTCAAGAAATGTTGTTTATAAGGAATAAAGCATGTGTCAATAACTAGGCCACTCGTCTCATTGTGCTTCTTATTTCCAATACTTTTCATTAATTGAAAAGTAATCAATGGAAATTCAAATTATATTTGGTCACTAAGGAGATTTGTAACAATTATTTTTCAATAATTTTTTTCAATTTAATATTTTATAACCTGTACAAGAATTGAAACCACATCCGCTCGCTTAAAAAGATAAATGCTTACCTATTACGCCACCGAGGTCTCTTATTCAAAATTGTATTATTTATTTTTTATGTATATGTAATAGATGTGACATATACAGTATTCATAGTAAGTAATTCATACGATATAAAAAGCTTCTTTTCAATAAGACCTAACCGGAGTATTGACCAAATTGTCCGCATCTTACACTTTACACCATTAATTAAAACAAAGATGACTTAAAAAGTATAAAGTTAGTAAATTAGAACTCGTTCCTATTTCAGGGAAAAAGGTTGTGCTCAAGGGACAGCTTCTCTAGAAGTCGAACATTTTTCTCCCCGTGTTGAAATTTTTCTTTATTTTTACGAGGGATATGGAAAGCTCTGAAAGTCACCTATTAGAGTTGTGCGTACTTCCAATAGGTTTTGTACGACTAAAACACACGAAAACCACAACCCGTTTTTGATCTAAACTTTAGAATAAGATCTGGGATACAAATGAAAAGCTTGGTTTTTGAGGATAGGAATGTGAAAGGATTTTTAGGAATGGATTTGCGAAATATATAGGATTCTGGGATTATGAAGGATGAAGAAAATTTAATGGGTTATTTAAAATGTATTTTATAATGTTACACATATACACATATGCATTAACAAAAATTAAGTTCACACACAACCTATACATTACTTGAGGAATATAATTAGCCTCTAGTTCATAATCTATATCCTTTTGCAGGATAATTGGCAGTACAATATTCCACTATTCCGCTTACGACCGAAATTCTATCTTTATTATACCCGTATGACTATATAGTCCAAGGGTATAATAAATTTGCCATTACGTTTGTGATTATACCCGTATGACTATATAGTCCAAGGGTATAATAAATTTGCCATTACGTTTGTGACGCAGAGAAGGAGGGGGGGTAGATATAGACTCAAGTGTATGGATCGGATCAGAATCGAAAAATAAATCGATTTAGCTATGTATGTCCGTCCGTCTGTCCGTCCGTCCGTCTGTCCGTCCGTCATCACGATAACTCAAAAAGAAAAGGAGCTAGGATTATGAAATTTTCACAAATTCGTTTTTATGCAAAAAACGGAATCGAGTTTGAAATTCAGCCATTTTGGTCCACGGGTTCGAGTACCTGCCATACAACTTATAATTTTATATGAGCATTACTCTATACCTATGGAAGATGCGTGTCTGAAATTTTGCCAAAAGTAGTTTAGTATAATGGCCAAAGTTACTGCAAAATTTGGTTGGTCTACTGCAGAGGGTTCGAGTAGCTGCCATACAACTCCTTCTTTTATATGAGCTTTACACTACACCTGATGAAGCTGGGTGTCTGAAATTTTGCAAAAAATAGTTTAGTGTAATGGCCAAAGTTACTGCAAAATTTAGTTGGTCTACTGCTGAGGATTCGAGTAGCTGCCATACAACTCCTTTTTTTATATGAGGATTACACTACACCAAATGAAGCTGGGTGTCTAAAATTTTGCCAAAAATAGTTTAGTGTAATGGCCAAAGTTACTGCAAAATTTGGTTGGTCTACTGCAAAGGGTTCTAGTTGCTGCCATACAACTCCTTCTTTTATATGAGCATTACTCTACACCTAATAAAGCTGAATGTTTGAAATTTTGCCAAAAGTAATTAACCGGATGATATAATGTATATGTTACGGTCATACGGGTATCCCAGAGTTGATACAGTCTTCCTCGTTTTTTTTATAATTCCATCGTCCATAGTTTTATAATACTTAAATGGACATTACAATTTAAATTTAATCATTTTAGATTTACCCTTACAATTTGTTATAAAAAAGCATTCAATAATGTCGGTATTCATTTTATTCTATTAAATTAATAATAGAAAATCATTTATTAAAAAAAAATAAAAAACTTTGAACACTTTTTATGACTTCTATAAAAGGATCTAAACCAAGAATTATTTTATTATTATAAATCTTATATATATATATATATATATATTAAATAAATAAAAACGGATATTAAAAAAAATTTAATGGATTGACAAAAACAGGATGAAATATTCCTAAGTAAAGTTGAATGAGTCGATGGCATGTACTGGTCAGTAGTAAAATATGATTTTGGTTTTTTTATGACATTTTACCATTAATATTAATTGTAACTGATACTTGATGTGGTCATTCAAATGGAAATTTTAATTTTTAATTTGTTTAGATGGGAATATATTATGTATATATATAAAATTGAATATAAATTAGCATCCTGAAATATTTTTTCCAATTCTAATTTTCTGGTTTTAAAATTAGAATCTATTAATCAAATTTACATATATTATATTATAGGTAATAAAATTAAAATTTTATTTTGAAGATGCATCTGCTGCATCTATACTTTGAATACTTTTAATAAAAGATTTATAAAAGAAGTTATTTAAATATAAAAATTTGTTAATTAAGAATTGTAAAATAGCCTTCTTTTTTTAACTTTAATAAATTTCTTAAAGGGTTCCTTAAGTTGGACCTGAAAAATCTTATTAGTATCAATATATAAAAGGTCAACAAGATGTTTCTCTTGTATACAGCTGCTTGAAATTAAATTTGTAAAATTTTTTAACTGTTAATAACATTTAATATTTAAGAAACGTTTTTATTTAATATACCAGCTAACGTTTGGTTTATTAGATCGGGTTTCTAAAAACGTTAAGCCGCTTTCTTAGTCATAGTATTCATTTAACATTCAAGAAAACAAGTAGTGAATCACATTAAAGAGAAAGTCCTATGCACCAACCTCTCATTACTAATCGAAAATTCTTTATCTTGATGATAAGAGAGAGTTTTTTACTAATCAAAACTGTAGTAACATCATTAAATCTGATGTAGGTGCAATAAAAACTTATTTGTGATAAGTATTCAGCTGTAATTGGACTATACTCTGAAAAAAGCAGCATTTCAGATTTTGTATCCAACTCTGAAATCCTTCCTAACTTTTTATACCCGTGCATATATATATGAACATCGGGTATATTAGATTTGCTCCTCCGTTTGTAACGCATCGATCTAGACGAGCTAGATATAGTGTCAAGGGTACGTATCGGCTCAGAATCGAAAAATTAGTCGATCTAGCTATGTGTGTCTGTCCGTCCGTCCGTGTGTCATCACGATAACTCAAAAACTAAAAGGGCTAGAGTCTTGAAATTCACACAAAGTCATTTTTAGACAATTTCTAGGTTCCCTATTGTTTTTGGTTAAAATCGGACCAAGGCTTCGGGGAGCTGCCATACAACTTTTTTGCACCAATATGAATTTCTTCAAAACTATTTATACTACGGGGATAAAAATTACACACAGTTAGTTTTATATTGACTCCGGCACTTATATGAAGTTTCAAAATGTTAGGGCCCCATATTCGGGGGGCTGCCATACAACTTCCTTGCACCAATATGAATTTCTTCAAAACTAATTATACTACGCGGATGAAAATTACACACGGTTAGTTATATAATGAATCGAGCACTTATATGAAGTTTCAAAATGTTAGGGCCCCATTTATGGGGGGCTGCCATACAACTTCTTTGCACCAATATGAATTTCTTCAAAACTAATTATACTACGAGGCTGAAAACTACACACGGTTAGTTATATAATGAATCGAGCACTTATATGAAGTTTCAAAATGTTAGGGCCCCATTTTCGGAGGGCTGCCATACAAAGTTTTCGATTCAATAACTGTGAATCTAATAAAGCTACAAGGTTAAAATTAAAATTGGGCAGGTAAATTAATAGGGCAAGTTACTTGGCAAAGTTGGACATCACTCGGACCATCGGACTTTTAGGGTGGGCCAATTTTTTTTTTTTGTTTTTTTTTTCTTTGTTGTTTTTTTTTTTTTTTATTTTTTTTTTTTTTTTTTTTAAGCTTAAGTTATGGGACAATGAATGAAAACTTTTTTTTTTTTTTTTGTGATTTTTTTTTTTTTTTTGTTAATTTTTTTTTTTTTTTTTTAAGCTAAAGTTATGGGACAATGAATGAAAATTTTGTTTTTTGTTTTGTGACTTTTTTTTTTTTTTTGTTAATATTTTTTTTTTTTTTTTTTTACGTCAAAATTATGGGGTAATGAGTTAAATGTATAAGAGAAGTAAATTACGGTTTATTTTATACACCATAGTGGGTATGCACGGGTATCTAAAAGTTGACAAGGGCAACTATAATCTTCCTCGTTTTAATAACAAATTAACAACAAAAAATTTAATATAATGTGAGCTGATTATTGGTTTTCAGGAATTGTAAACAATCGCAATTTTTTTAAAGAATTAACATTCAGGATTTTTTTTCAGTAAAGTGTCATGCACCCGTAATTATGTTGTACTATAAAAATGGTGAGTACCTTGTCTTCGTATTGGTGAGATCCGAAGGGACGGGGCCCATTAAAAAAAGACGAATTTAATTTGAAAATTTAGGTCTCTTTAAATGAAAAAGATAAAATTTGATCTGAAAAAAGACCAAGTTCATGTGAAAAGAGTTTACATAACATAAAACCGTTGCATAGTCGGTTTATTTTACAAATTTCCTAGTAGGAGTGTATTAAGCCTTTAAATTTATCGATAAAAATTTTAAAAATAAGTATTAAAAATCGTAAAAATATCCTATAATTGACAAAATCACTCTATCCCTTGTTTATTTTAATATATTTTATATCTATCTAGATATAGAAACAGGTTGAATTAAATTCTTAATTAATATAGAAAATTGAATTTTTTTTTTTACGAGGGAATGGAAAGCTCCAATGTCACCCCAGTTTGCGGTGTTTCTGTAGGTGTGCGACTTTAATAAACCAAAACCACACCCTTTTTGAACGAAACTTTAGGAGAGAACCTGTGATGCAAATGTACAGTTTTGTTACAGGGATTGGAAAATAAAAAGATTTGGGATTATGGTGGTTATATATAAGTTATTTGGGATTTCTGGATTATGGGGAATGGAAAAAATTGGTCAGATATTTATAAGAAAGATGTTAAATTCTTCTTAAATTTGGCTAAATCATACATATATACTTTATTAACTTTCGGGAACACAATTAGAGGAATATGATTCCATAAATGTGATGAGCGCATGGTAAACGAATTTCCATAAACCGTGTTCCATAAGCCCTTCTGGTTAGCTCAACTGTGTAGAGAAGAGCATCTGTTTCCCTCCCTGTTTCCCATTGCAAAATCATGAGTGGAATTAAATCCAACGTGTGCGAGGTATTCCTAACATCATTATCTTACTATTTAATGATTAAATTACTTACATATGTAAAAATAATATTTTTATTTATTGATACTCTAATATATATTATTTAAAAACTTACCGTGTCATTATCTAACCTTAAACTTTGTACTTTAATTAACTATTTTAATAATCAAACCTTTTTTTTCTTTATCTTTCAGACAGTTTTAACACCAAAACCAAGAATGTCACAATTAGAAAATTTAGAAGCCAAGGTAAGTTGTCAACATATAAAAAATATAAAAATTTAACTTTAATTTAAAATAAATTTTATCATAAATATGTAAAAAAAAAAATCCTAAAAAGCGGAAAACCTATTTTCAGTTCAACAACTTTCTTTAGTTAATAAAAAAATTACTAAAAACGACTTTCAAAATCTAATTATAGCCAAGTAAAATAATAATAAAAAAAAACTTATGATCGTAAAATAAAAAATAACCTGTTAATAATCTGCGAATTCTTGCGCAACATATTTTCCGAAATTAGAATTTTTATAAAAATGGAACAAGATATTCGCATTTATCTGGACTAAAAATTCAATTAAATAATTTTTTTTTATTTTATACTCGTATATGAACGTAGGTCAAAAGGTATACTAAATTTGTAATTACGTTTTTGATGCAGAAAAGAAGCGGAGGAGACAAATATAGAGTCAATATGGATCGAATCAGAATCTATTTAGCCATTTGTGTCCGTCCGTCTGCATAAAAGCTCAAGAACTTAAAGGGATAGGAGATGGTATTCTGACATTATTACAAAATTTGCTTTTATACAAGAGCCCTCCTTTACAATTGATATCCGGCGAGTTTCCTCAACGGGTTCGTTTCTTTGTCTTATAAAGTGCAATTAGTTCGAATAACTGCTCCACAACTGTTGTTATACGTGACTCAAAATTTAATAAGTTGTACATTTGGAATTTTGCCAATAGTAATTAACGATATGATACAATGCCTAACTTATGTATTACGTTGATATGGCTATCCTAGAGTTGACACAGTCTACTCTAATACACTCTTCCTTGTTTTTTGTTTTTTTATTTTTAAAAGATATTCAATTAAAATTTATTTTGTAACTGAAAATTTACAATAATTGATAAAAAAAATAAATAAATAAAAAATAAAATTTAAAATAACATGCAATCGTTAGTAAAACTAGTTAAAAATTGAGGAAAAATACAAAAATTTACAGGTTTTTATTTAATAGGATAACTATTATACAAAATATTGAAAACTGTAATTTATTAGAAAAAAAAATGATAGTCAAAAAAAATACTATTTACAAATGTTACAAATTTTATCATTTGAACAATGTTGCAGATAAAAAAATTAAGATATAAAGTAACTAATTGCTATTATTTTTAGATTATCCATCACTATCATTTTGAAATTTATCTTTCAAAAGTGAAACAATCCATTACAATCAATTTATACATACATGAAACATTGTATATACCTATGTCGGAAAGATTTCCTGATACCATTTATGTAAATAGGTAGAAAAGGTAGCCATTTTCAGGAACCTGCGCAAAGACCTCAATTGGCACTATATTGCGCCATTTTAATCCCATTGCACTGATGCGTGACCTGCGTATTTATGTTCGGTTGTATACCCAACCCAAGAAATCAAATCGTTAATGCTGTAGAAGAACGGTTAACCGCGCTCCAGGCTCCAGGGCTGCTCATCTTCAAAGAAAGTGCTCGATGCTTTCACTTTCGTTTGCTTCATTCTTCTGCAAGAGACTTACAATATCTCCAGATTCCTAATTTTGTTTTATGGGTGTCAGCTCTACTGAAAGTCCACTGACCTGTGATCTTTGCCGCTAAGCTAGCGATATCCCTATGTGATTTAGCAATCAATTTCATTTGATCTGCATTTATTGCAGGAGGGTTCTAGATATGGTTCAATTGATGGAAGATGGAAATTAAATTATTCCATCCTTATTGTGCTGGTATACTATGAAATAACCCATTCCTTTAAAGCACTATTTGAACAACCAAGCCTTAAGGTGTTGGTATTCTGTTGTGACAGCAAAACCGATTTGGAAACAGTTGTACTCATAACTAGCCATTAGAAGCTTACAGTATGTGGTAACTTGTTTATACAGTTTAACTAAATTTAGAATCTCATGTCAGTCTTTATAAGAACCATATTTCTTTTACAATGAACCAATTCCAACAAATTTCTGAACTGCGTTTGGTGATCTACATTAAATAATATTATTGATATGTTGATAATAACTGATATGCATTCAAATATATTGGGAACATTTTTTAATAGTACAAGAAAATGTTGAAGACCCGGTTTTCATACTCTTCTGTAATATATAATATAAATGCATATGAATTTGTCTTGTTGCATATTCAAAAAAAGTAACATTTTCAACACATCGTTAATTTAACATTTTGTTACTACTGTATTAACTGTAGTTTCTAAAAAAAAGAACCGTAGTTCTTTTTTTTTTGAGTCAATATTTGAACAGATATTTTTTTTGAGCATTTTAAGACTTTCATTCAAAGATCAAGATTTGATAATACTTTGGGTACATATTTTAACAAGAAATTTATATGAATAGATGAGTCAAATTATTCTTAAATATACTTTTTTTTCCCACAGATATTTTTTAGTACATTTTCAAAACAATTTGAAAAAAAGTACCTATATGGTTTCACTTTTATATTACGTCTGTCCGTCTGTCCGGAAGTTTACAAACCTTTTACTCCGTTTGAAATAAAGCAATAATCAGAAATATGGCGCAGGATTGTAAAATATTTATTTATTTATTAAGTATTCCCAAATGCATACAATGCCTTTGCAAACTGACCGGCCCTTTCGGATGTGGGCTAATCATGGCAAAATAATTATTTTAATGGAATCTCTTTTTTGAGCACCATTCGTTCGAGGTATAGTTCTTCAAAGTTCAGAAAAGCTGTATTTTTAAATTGTTATAATATAACACGAGATCTTTAAGGTGTATTTTCACAGAGGGTTTCATAGGGAAAGTAAGGGATAATACACCTTAAATACCCATAGTAAGGGATCAAAACTGGAAATTAAGTTGAATATCTATCCCAATTTTTTTTCTTTTAAAGTTTTAAAATTATATTTAAACATGTGTTAACAGCTTTTCTTATAGTTGCTTAGTTACGTGTCTTGATTTTTTACAATTTTTCTTGTACAGGGTGCCCAAATCTCAAAGATCACTAGAAACGGAGATGATAGAGAATTTCATAACGAGCTAAAATCTGTTGTGGGAAGTGGTGGGCCTATTTGTCACGTTTTCCGAAATAACAGCCTTTAAAGTAATTTAATAAAAATTTTTAATAAAAACCAACATCTTCGGCGTTGTAATACATAGAAGATTCATTTAAGTGATGAATTATTAATGTAACAATTAGATTTAATTTTTAAAATTGTTATTGTTGTTGTTGTTTTGATACGGGGGATAGCATGTGCCATCCTAAAGCGTAAGCCTTGCGGTCCGTTGTACTTTCAATACTTTTTATCAATTTATAAGTAATTGTTATTTATTTTGTTAACATTATATATTTGTTGATTTTTAAATTATATTTGATCACCATGGGGATTTGTAAAGTAAAATTATTTTTCAATAAAAAAAAATTAATGACCCAACGTACCCGCAACCCCTCAGTTTGAATTTTTAATATTACTTACTGTTTTGGAAATATATATATATATGGGTTAATCTATCTAATATTTAAAAAAAAATTTAACACCCTGTATTTCAAATTTTTAAAAATTATTATAAATTAATTTTTCAAAACTTATTTATTAGATACTTTCAGTAACACAACTTGGTTTAATGAACTTTGTAAAGTGCTTTTTTAAAAACCCTTGGTTTTTTCCATTATTTTTTTTTTTTTTTGGGTTGAAAAGTTGAAAAAAAATCCATAAAAAATAAAAAAATATGAAAAATGGAAAGCAAATAAAAATATAGATACAAAGATTAACCCATCATCTATTGATATTACCTGTATTATATAGTTAAAATAGATTCATTATTTTCATTTTAATTTTTTATTTGTTTGTTTATCTGTTTGTTTGTTTGTGTATTAAAATTGTTTGCATTTTCTTTTATAAATATTTTCACCTGATAAAATTATTATTTGTGTGGTCAAATAACTCTTAATAATAATAATTTTCAAAATAATGAAAAAAACACGAACAAAAAACAACAAGCAAAAAAAACTACAAAATATTGTATATGAAAAAAGTAAACATTTTAACTTCCTCTTCTTTTATTACTACTCTGTTATTGTTGTTGTTGTTGTTGTGATTTTTTTTAGTGTTTTTCTTTCAAAAGAAAAAAAAATTGCCAATTAATGTTGATGAAAGAAAATAGATGGCGTTTTTTTTTTTATTAGTATTATCTTCAACATAATAATTTAGTGCGATCTTAATATAATAAAAAAACAAAATAGTAAATAAAAGCGAAATTTAAGTTGATTTTACTCTTAATTTGTATACAATCAAATGTATCTATACATTATTATTATATTTGTATCTATCAGTTTAATGTATCTATTCATCACAGAAAAAAATAAAAACAGAAAATAATAATAAAATATAACAAAAAAAAAGCAACAACAACAATATTGCATTCATTATAATAAAATTATAATTACAATGAAAAAACAATATTAATAGTATGTATTATAGTAGTAACTATTATTTTAATCAATATTATATATATGTATATATTTTAAGTTTACTGACCACTCTCATTTTGTAATGTATAGATATATATATATATATATATATATATATAATATATACATATATTAATATTCAATATATATACAAAAATGTATTATATTGATGACGTATTAAATTCACTTGTATATACGAGTATATAATTAATATGTATGTACCCACAACTGACATCTGTCTTAAATAAATGTTAGTAACAAAATATTTATGTATATCAGGTGTATTAAAATATAGAAATAGAATTACTTATTAAATTTTAATGTGATTTTTTAATCAAACAATGACCTCCTCCCATTAAAATTAAAAATATAAAATTTAAAAATAGTAAAATATAAATTTAAACTAGTCAACCATAAGCTACATAGTTAATTTAAAATAAACCATAATTGATATAGGTAGCTTAATTTAATAATAAATATTTTATAAAAGGTTCTGGAGGTTATAGAGAGGCTTCAGGCGAATTTTAAAAATTTTACACATAGAGGTGGTTCAACTTGCTCGAGTTATAGATCTCTAATGACTACAGGATATTAAATGCTCAGTGTCTGTTAAAGCTGAAGGTGAAAGAGGTGGCTTAGGCGAATTGAAAAACAATTTACACATGGTGGTGGTTGACTTTGCTCGAGTTATAGATCTTCACCACAGGATGCTAAAAGCTCCGTGTCGTCCTTGTTTGCCACCACAGGATGTTAAAGGATCATTGGCTATTAATTCTGGAGATTGAAAGAAGGAGCTCAGGTGAATTAAAAAACTTTTACACATGGGGATGGTTTATCTTGCTCGATTTATAGATCTTTAAAGTCGTGAAGTGATTAGGAAGTCGAGCATTGATTTATTTAGAAACTTTTTCCTTCTCTCATTCATTTAGTAAAGGAATAATTACCGACAGAAAGTGGGAAGAAGCGAATAGATTAGATTGTCATAGCTTACGTCGATTGTCTTTAAAGATATTGTACTTCATGTATACTACTACCACTTGTAACTTCAATCTAAGTCTCAATCTAAAAATAAAAATTTTTATTCTATTATAATATTTAAAAAGTGATCTCAAATTTGTTTGGTTTTTTTTTTTTTTTAATGCTAACTGTTCAACAGTTAGGCTAACATGCATGCCTATACTATTGGTACACGTTGGAATAGGGGGACATATTAGATTCTTATTACTACAATTGATCTTAATGAATCCCACATAAAATTTAAATGAAACTTCAAGGAAAGAATAACTGTTTTAATTTAAGGCATATTTATTTTTACACCTGTGCGAACCATAGGTCACACACAACACGATTCATTGATCTATTAAATTGGTCTTCCGTTCGTAACGTATCGATCTAGACATGACACATAATAGACTCAACATATGGACCTAATCAGCATCGAAAAATAAATCGGTCGACCTATGTGTGTTTGTTCATCCGTCCGTCTGTCAGTCTGTCAGAACTATAACTCAAAAACAAAAAGAGCTGGAGTTTTTAAATTTACCTAAAATTTTTAGGTTCTCTATTATTTTTGATTAAAATCGGACCAATGGTTTTGGTTGAAATTTGCCTTTCAAGTTCTTAGAACCAATTTTAAAATTTTCTAAAACTAATGATGTTGATGGTTGGGAATGATGGTTAAACGAATGAATAATATAAAAAGACAAGCGCTTTTGTAAAGTTTCAAAATATTATGGCTTCATTTTCTGGTCCCTGTCATACAAATTGAAACGTGTTGCTAACATATGTTCAGAACTGATTACACTACGAAGTGGAAATTTAAAATAGGTATAAGTAAGAGTGATATAACTAGCTTGTTTCCAAAAATTTGAGATTTCTCGGGACAAAGCTAAGTAAAGTTACCGTAGAGTTTCATTGAACCAGAGACATATCTTTGCAACCAACTAAATAATAAGGTTGAAAATTAAAATCCGTATTATATATGTATTATACGGCAAGTAATTTTTCTCAAAGCTCTGGCTCTCCCAAAAAAACATGCTATTAATTTCCTTTAAGCGTTAACAGTCTTCTGAACGGGATATCAATTCCGGAATTCCAGTTTCTATTACATGCTTCAATTAATATGACCGTATAGCAAAAACAAAAAACTGCAGATTAAGATAAAAAGTTACGGGAAGGCAAAGTAAAGGCAAGGGAAGAGAAAAAAAAAAACAAAAAATTAAATTACTTCAGTGCAAAAGTGTAGTAAAACGCCGTAAAAAATTGGTGTCTTTTTGTTTTTAATTTTTTATAATTTTTTTTTTTTCTGTCGGATTAAACTTGAAATAAATTGTTAACCATTTAATTGAATGGAAAGATGAAAAGTGGGGTAAAAAGAGAGGGATAGAATTTAAAAATAAAAAAAAAAAACATAAAAATACATCGCGTGCTACTGTGACTTGTTGTTTTTGTGTTTTCGCGTTTTGTTTTTCTGTAATCTGACGAACGATTATAAAAATGTTTAGATACATTGATTTCTATTTCTGAAATATATATATACATATATAAACAAATAAATATATATAAGCTCATGTTTATATATTATGTACATAATTAATGTATTCATTTTTATAGATTTTTTTCTTAATATATAAAAAACGTGTGCATATTCATGTGTTGATAGCGTTTTTGTTTTGTTTTTTTTTTAAACTCTATGCATTTTAAGATACTGTTTCTTATATTTAATTTGGAATTTTAAAAAAAAAAAAGATCGTTTTAAATTGAATGTTTCGTTTTAAAAAATTTTTTTCTAAAAATAAATAAAAAATCAAACATTTTGTTATGAGGAAAAACGAAATAACTTGTAATTTACGCTTTTATCTCTACTGTTATTTTTTTTCTCATTATGATTTTTCTCAATTTAATGTCTTGTATTTCCAGTTGTTTTCTTTTATATACATACTTATATATACATATATTATGTATAAATTTTTAAATTATATTGTTTTTTTTTTTTGTTTTTGTTTTTTATATCCGACATTCACTTTAAAAATATTTCGTTTCTATTTCTAATATTAATTTGTATTCAATAATATAATATTTAATTAATTTTCGAAATTTGAATTATCGAAAAATAATATGACATTTGAGAAATGTCATTTTGTTTTACTTTTGTGTTGAAATAATTCTCAAATAAGCGCGAAAATATGACGCATTAAATTAGACATCATAGATTTAGAAAAGTATATATATTCAATCTTTACGTTTCCCTTGTCAAGAGACGTGATTGCATTAATTTTTTGTATGCAAATAGGCATTTATTTCCTGCTTTAATACGTTCTTGAATACAATATTTTATACTATTGTCATTTTTTACCATTACTCCAAGGTATTCAAAGCTTATTACTCCCTGAAAAGTATATCTATCAATCGTTATATCTTGCGGTTGCCTTCTTCTTTCATCTCTTGACATCTTCATGTACTTCGTTTTGGTTTCGTTTATTTGAAGACCTACCTTGCTAGACTCTTTTTCGACCATAGAGAAGGCATCTATCATATCTTTAGCTCTTTTCGAAACAATTGCAATATCATCTGCGTATGCAATTATTTGATATGCTTTTGAAAATATATGTCCTCCTCTGTCTAGTTTGCCAATCGCTTGTTGAAGTATCATATTGAATATAATAGCGGATAACGCATCACCTTGTCTAACCCCACTCGTCATTTTAAATTCTTTCGATGCATTTTCTTGTATTAACACTTTTCCTATGGAGTTATTCATGGTCATATTTATTACATCTATTAATTTCTTAGGTACACCTATTTCTGCTAGTGCTTTGGGAGTATTTTTTCTATTTATACTGTCAAATGCTTGTTTAAAATCTATGAATAAAATATGCAGGTCGAAGTTGTACTCATAACACTTTTCCATTATCTGTTTAAGTACAAAAATTTGGTCTATGGTAGATCGTTCCCTCCGGAAGCCACCCTGGTATTCTCCTACACTTTCTTCTTAATAAGGCTTTATTCTATCACAGATGATATTTGATAAAATCTTATATGCACAGTTTAGTAGGGTTATGCCCCTATAATTACTGCATTGCAGCTTGTCTCCCTTTTTATGAATCGGACATATCAACCCTATGCTCCATTTTTTAGGCATGCAGTTATTTGTCCATATTCTACATATCAGACTATGTATTTTATTATATAGACAAGTACCTCCGTTTTTGTACAGTTCAGCTGTTAGTTTATCCTCTCCTGGAGCTTTACAGTTTTTTAATTTTTCTATTGCTTCCCTTACTTCTTCTATAGTTGGTAACGGCACCAACGGTTCTACAGTTTGTATATCATTTTCAGTTACATACCTATTCGCTGGAAATGAAGTGTTTAATGTTTCTTCAAAATACTGGGACCATCTCTCAAGGACCTCTTCTCAATTTTTCAATTAAAATTTTTCTAATAATTGATAATATCCTGGTAACAATAATTGAGAATTTAATTAGCGAATTAAGATATTTGATAAAAGATTGAAATAATGTCTATAAACTAAATAAATTAAAAGGCTAGTAAAAAACTTTAAAATCAGAGTGATTATTCGATTAATTTTAAACAGAGTTGAAACAGTTATCTTTATGCACTCTTACTTGTTATACTCGTCTCGTATGAAAGTATGTTCAAAGGAGTGTATGTTCTAAAACGTATGTTTTAAATTTGATATTATGTTTGTGATGCAGTGAAGGAAGAGTGTAGATGTAGACTAAAAGGTTTAGATTGGATTAGAATGGATCGTCTGTCCGTCCGTCCGTCCATCCGCATGATAACTCAAGAGGTAAAGGAGCTAAGATTAAGAAATTTTGACAAATTGCTTTTTATGCAAAAATATCGCTATTGAAATCCAACTATAATACCAAACGGCTCCGAGTAGCTCCGATACAACTTCCTCTTTTTATATGATAATAACTCTACACTTAAATCCACTTTCAACGGAGTCTAACTAATCACTAGACATAATATCTTCTAATAATATTTTGCCAGTGTATTTCATGTACAAATTGAATTAAAAAAAAAATTTATAAGAATATCTATGACTTCATACCTCTATCTATAAATAGATAAGATCCCCAATAGGGAAATTTCTAATTTTATTGTTTCATTTCTCAAGAAACAGGATTTAGTAGTAACAAAGAATAGAAAATAAGGTAAGACACACTAAAAAACACTCAAGGGGACATTCGTGGGAAGAATTATATAACTAAACGCCTCAAACTGGATAAATCTGGAGAAATTATAGAGAAAATCTATGTTCTGTTAGGAGTTGGGAAGTAAAAGATTTAAAAACCAAATACCTCAAGGCAATTAAATAGAGTTCAATTAAAAATGCATTGCATTGAAAAGCTGCCGAAAGATCATAAAAATTTAATAAAATATCAATACTTCCTACCATAAAATTAAAATAAATACTTAAAATGTATTTAAAAAAAAAAAGTTAGTACCCAATTATTTTTTTTATATTTAATACCTTTCGGTTATCTGACCATCATATTTAAAAATTTTTTAATATTTAATTCTAGCTCAATTTAACATGAAAACATTGTCCATTTTTAAATATTAACATATTTGTTTGTATATGTATGTATATATATATAAATAAATATATATATGTATAACTTTGTTATATTATTAATATTAACATCTGAATCAGTTAGAAAATCAAATAATATAAAAAAAATTAAAAATTTTATTTTTAAATAAAAAATTAAAAAAAAAAAAAAAAAAACAGTTTCAGTTGACTGAAATTCTTTGTGCACAACACAGGCTGTGTAACACAGCGCACACTACACTGCACAATTCATAATATAATAAATAATATTGGTCGAATAAAATCCAACAACAACTCAGTAAGTTTAAAAAAAAAAAGAACAACAAATCAAGATCACAAAGTACATTGTGTTAAAAGTTCTATCAAACAAACTGTTAGACGTATGTTTATTTTTACGTTTAATTTAACTTTAGAAGTAAATAAAAAAAAAAAATAGAAATAAAAAATGGTCAATGCCAGAGCCAATTTGAGACATTTTTCTTTTATTAATATTATTATTATTATTTTTTTTTTTTAATTTACTTTTATATTTAAGCCTTTGGCTTAATTCCAAACAGGTAGTGATCACTATACCATGCGATCATTAAACTATTCCTAAATGTTAAAAAAAAATTGTATGTGTATAATAGCAAAACTCCGTTAAATGGTTGGTAGTTGGGGAGATTTCGATTGAATTGTTTGTTTGTTTATTTTCTAATTTTTTTTTTTTTTTTTTTTTTTTTATTATTTTTACTTTATTTTTTATTGGACTTACGCGCATTTTCTGCAATATTTTTTCAAACATTCAGTATTCGCCACTTGTCAGGTGTTGTTGTGGAATTTTTTTTTATTTTTTTTTTTTATTATTTTTTTTGCGCAAACAGCAGCACATTTTTGAATTAAACACCATATTTTTGAATATTCAACTATATATTTTTGGTGTTGTCTTGTTAAATTGTGCAAAATAATTTTTTCATATAGTATAGAAATTTTAATTTGAACTTTTGCAATAAAAAGTGCAAAATTTATTTGGAACTATAGACAAAATAAAAAAAAAAAAAAAAACAAAACAGAAAGTCAAAAAACCGCGAGTTTGAAAAAAAAAACAAAAAAAAAAAGAAAACTAAAAAACGGATGAAGAATTAAACTTATATATACGGAAAAAGTATTGAAAATTCTTTTGTTAGCGTTTTATTTTTTTTTCTCTTCTATTAAAAAATTTTAAAAAATATATAAATTATACACATATATATATATATACATATATATTTATTGCTTTTTGATCAGTTGATAAATTAACTTGATTCAGTTTGGACGTATATTTAAAATTAAAAAAAAATAAGAAAATTACTAAAACGCTCATTCAAAAAAGATATGTTCACTAAAACATTATTATTCGGTCTATTACAGATGGCAAATATTGAAGTTTCACTTAGTTCATCAGCAAATCCAGGTCGAAGACGAAAAGGTACATCATTAGGTGGTAGTAGTACATGTTTATTAAATGGTAATGGTACAATATCAGCACGTGCATCACCACGTCCCAGTGAAACCAAAGAATTAAGATCAGCATTACAGGATCGTGAAGCTGTTATACAAAATTTAAGAATACAACTTGGTTTAGGTAAATTACCAAGACCGAGTGGTCCACCCTTAGATGATAATGAAAAACCAGTTGCTGAACAAAAATTAACTAGATTAAAAATTGATGCTGAAAATAAACGTATTGCAATTAGAAATTTAAAAAGTGCATTAGATAAATTAGATATTACAGAGTAAGTATACATATATTTAATATATATATGTATAGAAATTTAAATAAAATTATATTAATGGTTTTGTATATATATATTTTTTTATAGTAATATTGATATTAGAATAAGACAAGCTGAATTAGAATATGCACTTGGCCGGGAAGAATTGCAACTATTATCAATTGTTGAAGAAGCGCGGGCGCTTCAGACACGATTAGAAAAATCAAAACCTGAATCGAATTCATTGTATAGGTTTGTTTTTAAATTTATTTCCTATTTCTATATACATTTTAATTGTATTATGTTTGTCTATTTTTAATTTTGTAGCATTATAACGTCAGGTATTAATTTAAGTTTACATGGTGTTCATGCAACAACTGGTCGATGGGCAGCCACAACAAAATCTGAATCAATTGGTTTATTTATTGAATGGGCATTAGATGGTGAAGGATTATATCGTGGTGATAGAATTTTAGAAGTTAATGGTAAATTAGTTACATGTAAAACCAAAGAAGAATTACAAAAAATGATCGGAACATCTGGTAAATGTCAATTAGTTGTAATTCGAAAGAAATCATCAGCAATACCGCAACAACAAGAAGATAATCAACGTTTACAGCATCGTATATCATATTTAGAAGAACAAGTAAGAGAATTACAGAATGCAAAAGAACCATCACCAATTCCACCACCATTACCATCACCATCAACACATCCCATTGCAGCAACATCATCGGTTGCTGTACCAAATGGTAAAATGCATAATGGAAAACATTCGAATGGAAATGGTATAATGAATGGAAATAGGTCACCAGTTGAATCAATAACATCAACATCATCTACGATGTCATCAGCATCATCATCTAATGGTGGTAATTCTACAACAGTTCCAAAATCTGCATCAAGTACAACAAATGGACATGTTACTAGTATTAATATATCATCACCATCAACAACTACAACTACCAATACAAATAAATTATCTAAAACGCCAACACCTGCAACAGAAAAACCTTTAGTTTATCAGCGTGGTAATTATGTCACTACATTATTGGGCGGCAAACCAATTGAATTAACTGGTAATTTGCCAGCAATAAATTCAACTGGTTCTACTAAATCTTTAGCAACAACAACAACATCAACAACATCTCAATCATCTGTAACAAATACTCCAAGTGGAAAAACAACTTCATCTGCATCTCAAAATAATCAACATAATAGCAATAATAATAATAATCAGAATAATCATCATAATCATAATAATAATAATCATCATAGTCATCATAATAATCATCATCATCATAATCATATAACGAAAACTTTAATTCATGAAAATGGTTATTTAGATCGTTTGAATGGTAGTCATACTGATACTGAAACCAGTTATATGCCATCAAAATCTCTATCAGCATCAAAAATTTCTATTAACAGTGATGTAACATCATCATCACAATATCATCAACATCATTATCATCATCATAATCAATATAATGGTAGTAGTAGTACTGGTAGAAAACGTTTTTCCGATAGAGGAAATTTATTACGAAACGGTAAATATTCTAGTGAAGTTGCAAACCAAATTTTACAACATCAACAACATCAACAACAACAATACCAAAAAAATCATATCAATGGCATAAACCATAATAGTACAATAAATAATTTTGTAAATGGTGTTAATAGTAATGGAAACATGCACGCTCGCAGTGTTGAACATTTGAACTATAATGGGTATGTTTTAATTTCAGTTATTTCTGTTGTAGAATAAAAATAATATTTGTAAATTTGAATTTGAATATTTGAATGAATGAATGTTGAAATAAACTTCTGTTGATTTTCTATTATTTATTAATCATATTTATTAATAATTAATATTTGGGGTTCCTTTATTAAAAACTTTTTATTTAATTTAATAGTTATTATATTAAAATATTAAATAATATGTAGAACTTTTTTATGTAGTTAGTAATTTATATAAATTTTTAGTATATTAATAAATTATTTTGATGTATTTATATATAATAAATAATAAATTATATAATTTTAAGTTTCTATATATTCTATAATTTTCATAATTTCATTACTTTTAATATAATAGAAAAAAAACTATTCTTTACTTTTAAATCTTTTTATTTCACTTTAATTTCTTTTTAAACTCTTAATTAAGGGGGTTTTTCTTTGGGAATTTGTAATTAACTATATCACAATTATACCTCTAATTTAAAGCACACTTTACGAACTTTATGTCTCCGTCTATAATTTTTCAATTTTTACAATGGATCCAGTAACTGTATAAGGAACAAGCATTTTGTATAGGGTATTTACACCTTACATTCATATCGCAGTTCCGTACATTTCTTAGATTTCCAATTTTCTATGCTTGCATTATGCCATCTAGCTTTTGATTTTAAGTTCAGCTTAAGCATCGTCAACTCATGGTTAACAAGTGTTTGCAGAGGTGTTTCTGTATTCTTTTTTAATGATTTCCAGGCAACTTTATGAAGCCTTACGATATCTCGGTTCTTAAAATTTTATAAATAAAATTGTAGTTTTTAGCACATTTTCAAAAGATTTTATAAAAAAATAGCTATATAGTCACTGTGTCCCTCCGTCCGTCCGTCCGCCTGTCCGTATGTTTACAAAACTTGTAAACCGTTTGAAATAGAGTAAAGAAATTTTACCCATGGGTAGGTAACAATATAAATGCTATAACAACAGTTCTGTTAGGTATATTTTCAATCCGAAAACGGTAAAATTCAGCTGGTTTCTGCTTTCTAAATTTTTAAAAGGCAAATGTATAGGGTTGCCATATGGTACTGAAATTTATCATTATGCGAAACTCAATTTTTTGTAAATTTTTTTCGTTCTACATGTCTTCTAAACGGTTCAAGTTAGAGTCTTGAAATTTTGGGGGAATGTCGATCCTCAGAAATTAGTAGGAGTCGGTTAACAACATTCTTTTGTTACGCCACCTGTTTAGGAGTTATAAGGGCTCGAAAATTAAAATGTTGCTATTTTTAAACACCTGTAACTTGAATACCTGTTAAAATTTATTACAAAATATACAAAATTCAAAAAGTAATATATAAAATTCAAAGCTCCAACATAATATTTCAACATATATCAAAGGTTTTTCTTAAAAATAAAAGGGGTTCTTTAAATTGAAGAAAATGTATCACAGTGTTAATCATTTTTCGCTCAAATAATAAAATTCAAAATAAAGTTCCAAATTTTGATAGAATTTACTATTTACTTCCTAGAAACTACAAAAAAGAGTGGATGGGGTTGGTGAGAGGACGACAAATTTGGCAACTTTCTCCATTGAGGGGCTATTAGGATTTAAAAATTAAAAATTTACTGTTTTTATAAGTAAGCAGTGACTTAGCCACCAGTGTATATATTTCCAAAATTAAACGTTAACATTGAGCTATAACATTATATATCGATAAAATGCTCAGTATGAAACACTATATAATTTTGAAAATGTGCTTTTTTAAAAACCCTTAATTTTTTTCATCACTCGTTTTTAAAACTCGAAAATCAAAATCTCATTTCCTTCGACTCCACTCTGCTATTATTCAATACAAAAGAAAAATTTGCAGAAGTATTACGTTATTCCAGTGGGGGGTAACAATTCAAATCATAGAATCACAGCACAATAGTCTTGCTCTATAAGTTTTACTCAAACAGTGAATTTTTAATGACAATTCCCCCTTACAATCAAATATAATAATAGAATAATATAAATAAATAAATTTTTTAGCTGTCCCAAATCAGATCTTTTTAACATTTTACATTACATTAAACAGTTTATTAAATAAATTTTTGTACTTGCATCTGTAGTTATAGAATGATTTACGAAATCAATTACTATAAATGTAGCCAAATGTATACATTATAATTGTAATGAATGTTAAAATTTAATTTTAATTAAAATTTTAATTTAAATTTTTTATATTACTAAAAATTGATTTAATTAATTTTCTCTTATTTATTTAATTTTAGAACTGAACGACGAAAAGATTTATTACGTACCGAACAAATGAGAAAATTTGGTAATGATTTACGTAGTGTTAAAAGTTTAGATTTTGAAAGTGATACAAATGATGGTCCATTAAATCATCATACAACAAATCATCATTATCATTATTCAAAACGTAACGTTGATTATACATCTGAGCCAGTAGCACCTAGAGTAAGACCAACACCACCAAAGAAACCATTACGATTATCATTACAACGGGCACAAAGTTTACAAACTGTTGAATTAATACCAACAAATAATAGTAGTAGTAATAGTGATCTTGATAAAAAACGTTCTTTAAAACGAACTCATAATATAACTGAAAAAAATAATAGTGATCAACAATTAATTGAAAATTTATCACCATTACATACAGCATCATTGGGACGACATAAACATATTTAATAATTATATATTACATATATATATTTATATATATACAATTTTTATTTTAAATTTTTGTATTAAAATAAATAAATTTTTAAAATTAAAATTAAGCACACAATCTCTTACATATTATGCATACATATAAAAAATTTTTGCTTTATTGGATACAAATTTTTTTAAATAATTTTTTTTTTTAATTTTCTAAAAATTTATTTTAAAAATTTTTGTAAAATTGTTTATATAAATATCATGTATTAAATAATAATTAAAAGAAAATTCTGTTAGATTATTTTAATACGTATAAAAACATTTTTTAGTGTATAAATTTTAAAATTGCAATAAATTTTATAGGGTTATAAATGATAATGAAACAAATGTATTATTTTTATTTTTAAAATTTTTAATATTTAATTATTTTTTGTTCAGAAAGCTAATATTAAGTATGTTACGTCATACGTGCCCGTTATATTGTCAGCAACGTGTAATTGGGCCTTTGGCCATTATGCCCTTAGGTAATATGTCTCACCAGGGATGAGATTTCCTTTCACCAGGGAAATTCAATTTGGGCTTAATATCTCACAATCAGTGAGTCGTAATGTCCTTATATTATTGGGACATATCATCCAAATAATTTTTTGTTATTTTTTGATCTTATGACCAAAATGGGAAAAAACGCCATAATTTAGTATTTTTTGACCCAACAAAAAAAAAAATTTTAAAACATTTCAAAAAGAAAAAAAACAAGTACCAAAAATGAACAAACAGATTATTCATATATTAAGCGTATGTTAATTCCCGATATTTTATCTAGTTTTGTGCTAACGCGGAGCCAACCCGAAACCGGCGCAGCACTGGCGAAGCGTAATCGCGGCCGGAAGTGCATGCCAACCGCGACCGGACTACTTGCCAGTTATGAAGAAGACAAAATACGTACATGCACATTATTATATAACACATTCTAAATTCGGAGGGATTTTTATAGTTGGTTACGAAATCAGAGTTATGGGTTTCTTCCAAGAGATGGACATAACCTTGATTTTGTAACCGACTATAAAATCCCTCTCAATTCAGAATTTCGCATACAATAATATTTAAAGTCCCTCCAAATTCAAAATCTGGAATATACATAATATATGCACATTCTGGAAAAAGCGACTTCCCTGATTTTGAATCCAATTCTAAAATCCCTCCTAATGTACGCATTTGTCATGGATTTTTTTGTTTATGCCATGAAAACAAATTTCTGTTTTTAAAATGAAAAATAAATTATTATTATTAATATGTTATATACTAGTATTTTAGGGTGTATTGTCTCATTTAAAGCGAGTCTTAATGACCTTAATAATTTTGCATTAATTTGAAAGTTAAATGTTTAATTAATTTGAATGTTAAATGTGGGTCATAAGATCCTAAAGATTTTTGTGGTGATATAACCCAGAGCTGGTGCGATATATTGTCCTTAAATTTTGAGGTGAGCCATTAAATCCTAAATTTCTTTTAGGATAATGTGTCTCACCGACTGTGAGATATATTCCCCCTACAATATTCGGGCAATATATCCCTCGCCTACATTGTCAATATTGTCTGTCATGTGTTTCTTTTTTATAATTAAATAGATGTATTTTTTTATCATTCTATAAGTATAGTTAAAAATAATGATTAATTGATTAAAATTTTTTAATTACTTTATAACTTTTTTAACATTTTATTTCCATAAGATTTGAAAATTAATAAAGATTTGTTTTGTATTGGTTTACATTGGGTTTCCATGTTTACCCTGCGTACCATTTGGAAAACATTCAGGTTTAATGGAATTAATAACGATTCTCAAAGAGAAAAAAATGTTAGGGTTCATCAAGATGATCTATATAAGAATTTATGGAGAAAATAATTTATATCCGTAAAACACAAAAGTCAAAACCTAGAGATTGAAATGAGAAATGAGAAACATAATCTTAAATAAGAAAGAGACAAACATTAATATTTCAAAACTTTTAAAATTCGGCATATATAAATTTGAATTTAAAGTTGAAGGAATATATATTTAATTAAATTGATTTAAATGGTTAAAAATAAAATTAAATATGTGAAAATTAATTTAAAACGAGAAAGAGTCTAGGAGAGTGTACTGTGTCAACTGTGGGATAACCGTATGAACGTAATATCGAAATTATATCATCCGAATAATTACTTTTGACAAAATTTTAAATGCATTACTTATTAGGCTTTCAGTTATGTACAAAACTATATATAAATTGAAAGACAGCTCTTCGAACCTCTTCCACTACATCAACTTTTTTTTATTCAGACGTTGGCCCTTAAAATTAACTACTATTGACATAGAGTAATACTTAAATAAAAAAAGAAGTAGTTTGGCAGATACTTCATTAACCTATAAAGTTTCGGAACTTTTCCATTAGGCTATAAATTTTCTAATTTTTAAAGCCAATAACTTAGGCACCTGTGTATATATTTCCAAATTTAGACGTTAACATTGAAGCTCAATTTTTTTTTTCGATATATTATTGTCAATAGGTGATTGCATCCTACTTTTTCTTTCAAAACTTCCTTAACTATATTTAATTGTTTCATGGCAATAAATTTAACTTAAAATTGTAAATAAATGTTTAAATTATTTGAACACATTTCCCTCTTTGAAGACAAAACATGATGTTTACAATGTAAATAAAAAGGTGCTTGTGCACGTTCAATTCTTCCATGACAATAAATGTTAACTTTTAAATGCAAATAAAACAAAATTGATACAGATATGAATTATACAGTTGATCAACTACTAAGCTATAAGATTTTAAGTTAATTTTATTAAATAAAGATAATATTAAAATTAAGAATACACCAATTATAAGTTTTTATGTTGTTTAAAAACTTTTCTTACTTTTAAATTGTTCAATTGTTAAGCAAATACGTTAAGTAAATGTTGCAATAACAGAGGAAGAAGTACATGGTGGTAGAATGTGGTAGGTAGAAGTAACAGGTAATTGGTAGTAGAAGTAACAGGTAAATGGTAGAATGTGGTAGGTAGAAGTAACAAGGAGATTGGAATGTAAAAGAATGGAATATAGTGATGCCCTGAATTAAGGCCCTACGAAATAAAGCCCTGGGGTATTATTTCCCATTTAATTAGAAATAAAGCCCTAGGGTCTTATGTCTCATAGTATTTGAGAATAAAGCTCCCAAAATATGTGAAATAAAGCACAGGGTTTTATTTCGCTTATAAGTTGAACCACGACTTCTATAAACAATAAATTTAACGAGAAATAACCCCCGTGGGTTTTATTTGAAGTCGTAATTCAACTCATAAGAGAATAAAACCCGGGCCTTATTTCTCATTTACTATGAGAAATATGACCTCAGGGCGTTATTTCTTATTGAACAGTAAATAATACCCTGGGGGCTTAATTTCACGGGGCCTGAATCCAGGTCTATATATCTTATTGTTGTAGAATTGATGTTACAGAAATGTTTTATTTATATTTGATTAATCAGCCCTAATTTTATTTTTGATTATTAATATTAACTAAAACCCAATGATGTTTTGTAGAGAGTTTTCTTGAATTAAAATGTGCCTTTCTAACCTCAATTTCAAAGGTTCTTTTTCATACATTTTCATTTTCCTCCGAACGGTAGTGTAATGATTAGGGTGTTGGCCTTTCAATTCGAAGGGTCTCGGGTTCAGACCCTGGTCGAGTCATATCAAATATGAAAATATAATTTATATCATAATAGTTTTTTATCATAATATAAAATAAAATAATTGTCACATCTGAAAAATAAAGACTGAATTACTTACTTATCACATTTTATGTGATAGAGGTTTGCTTATAAATAAATTATTAAATAATTAAATAGTTTTCATTTTATTTTTTATTAACATTTCAGTTAATTTCAAATATTTTCATTTCAATTAACATAAATCTATTTTTGACATAAACCAGTATTAATAATCAGTAATCGGTAATCACTTTTTAGTTAGTATTACAAATGGTTTATTCGTCGTTAAAATAAAAATCATCTGAAAAATATTAGGTTAAAAATTTAAAGAATCATTTGAAAACATCTATAGTTAAATTAAGGGGTACCTGAAATAAAGTCAAAAAGCATTTTTTTTCGCAATTAGCAAGGATTTTAGAATTGGAGTCAAAATCAGGATTGCCTCCGTTTCCAAAATATTTATATAAAATGAAATATTTTAATATTCAATTATTTTAATTATTATTTTAATATTTAATTATTTTAATAATTATTTTAATAAATTTAATATAGAAGGGTTGCCGTCCCGAAACCCCACTAACTAAATTTCAAAATTTAATTTTTTGATTTTATTTCAAATTGGACTTTGAAATCAAGTTATATGGCTTTTTTTTTCATATGACTTTATTTCAGAAAACCAAATTACTTATAATATACTTATAAAAACATAAATTTAATTCATCATTTAAAATATATATTTACATTATTTATTTGCATAAATTCATGTATCTGTTCTTTTAATTTATAAAATTTATTTCTAAACAACAGGTGTGTTAAACAGACTTTCTTATATAGACTATAAATTAAACATATAAGATACTAACCAATTCATTAATAAGAAACTGTTTGTTTTGAAAAATTTAATTCTTATATATTTTCAATGTACAGAATTTTAAAATTCAGTTGAAACTTAACTTTGAGTTTGAATTATTGAAAAACGGTCAAAAACGCTCGATTTATTATTTGAATTTTTTGATTTTACTGAATATTAAATTCTGGTAATAATTTTTAATTTTTAAGTGGGCTGGACATGGATTATTAGTCGTTGAAGTCTTATAATTCATTATAAAGTTACTACAAGTTAATTAGTTACTAAAAATAATAATTTTTCTTTACAAATCCTTTTGGTGGCCTCTGATAGTATTTGTAAACAAATACTTGTATATTTTTTTTTGAATTTCTGACATATTTTATTAAAATTATTTATAATTTTGTTAATATTGTCAAAATTTTCTAATATAAATAAAAAACAAATCCAGATGATACAGGAGTGCAGGACTTCTTTAAAATAAACAAATAATGAAAAATTTTATCAATTTTATTTTGCACAATACTGAAATTAAACGAATAACGCAAAATTAAATTATTTTTCAGAAACCAAATTAACAAAAATATGATTATCATTTTATTAGGAATTTTAGCATTAAGTTCAAAAACACAAATTAATGCACAGCATGTAAGACGCCATTATAGTTTTATTTAAAAAAAATTTTTTTCTAAACAATTTTTTAATTTAGGTTTTTGCTGATGGTTGCGATGGTGACCAAGTATATGTAAATATAAAATATATTAAATAAATCAAATAAATAGTATTTTTTTATAAGTTGTATTGTAATACATGTTCTACCACCCTGCCAAAAATAAAGCATATTATTATTGAACAAGCAATTCACTCCAATGTCACAGTGGATGTACTTCCTAATTTCAGGGGACTGTATATAAATTACAAATTAATTAAATATTATTTAATAATTAATTTTTTAACTTAATTTATACATATATTTTTTTATTAATTCATAGGGTCCACCACCATATCAAGCCAGAGCTTATATAAATAGTTATGGCAGTGAGAACATTCAAGGTTATGTAGATTTTAGTCAAAGTGGATGTTATGAGAAGACCACAATTACAGCTTATATAACTGGTTTAAGTCCAGGTTTCCATGGTATTCACGTACATGCACTAGGTGACACTTCAAATGGATGTGACAGTATGGGCTCACATTATAATCCATATCAGGTTATTATTAATAAAAGTTGGTATAATTTTCTTAATTTTATGTACGTTTTTATTCAGGTATCACATGGAGGACAAACAGATGGCACACGGCATGTTGGTGATTTGGGAAATATAGAATCAATAGATGGTGTCGCTACATTGAATATCCTTGATATTTTAATAGACTTAGCTGGGCCCAACTCAATTCTTGGTAGAAGTGTTGTTTGTCATGCAAATGAAGATGATTCTGGTAAAGGTTCAGATCCATCATCATCAACAACTGGAAATTCTGGCCCTCGTGTTGCTTGTGGAATTATTGGAATCAAGCCAAATTAGAATTAATAAAATTGTTTGTTTTTACAAAATCAAAATTAATTATTTTTAGATATATAGAAATCGGGCTATATACGAGCACTTATTAACTTTGTCCGTATTTATCTTTTATGTAGTAATTTTATGTCGAAATTTCTGGCAAATTATTTCGATTTTTAAAAAGTCGACGTAGACAATATTTTAACTTTAGAAAAGAAAAATATTTTCGAATTAATAAATAATTGAAATTGTGATTTTGTATAACTATAAAGGTCCTCCTCATTCAGAATCTGGTATATACATATTATATACATATTCTGAAAAAAGCGGCAATACTGATTTAAAATGCAACTCTAAAATAAATGCCCACGCGTATGCCTAAAAAAAAATATAAAATTTTTCTAAATATTAAGAGGTAAGTCTTACATGTTAAAATTCCAACTAAGTTTCTAAACTAAATACTTTTTAATGAGTTTTAATTTTAAAACGAGAAGATCATAGTTGGATCAAAGTGTAATTAATTAAAAGGATTTTCAAACAAGGTTAAAAAATTTGAATTGCAGCTACCCCTATATGCAAATAGGTTCATAATTGTCTGCCACTTTTCTTTACTTTCTTTCTTACTCTCAGATCTTTGATGAATAATTTGTTCTGGATATTAAGAATACTTGCCAATTTTCTTTGGAGCTCTCTTTTTACATAAATTAACCACAGGTCAGAAATTTTCAATAGGATTAAACATTTGGCTCTAAAGTCCAAGTCTGAGTAACCTGTTTTCACGAAATTCCTGCTTCTGCAAAACTTCTTCAATTCTACTGTAAAAAGGTGCAATATCACTTACCCTTACAACTGGTTTTCCATATTTAAATTTTGCTTGACAAACGCGGCTTTGCATTTACGCTATTGCCTAATGTTGAACGAACCTCTTCTTACTTTATAATAAATAAATCTAACAGTGGTAATGTATCCTATTATAAATTTGAAACTAAATTGTATAGATTAAATTAGGATATACTTTAGAGTAATGTTCTTTGTCAGTCGTCAGATCCTTTTCAAACTAGGCTTAAAGAGCCCTTATCAAAATTGATGAAACACTACATGGGTTCAAATAAGTGGCGGAAATAATAAGGACTTCAAAAAAATAGGACCCTTTTTAAAATCGGATGCAAATAGAGTGATAGTTTTGAAAAAATTAATTCTTTCATAAACAGTATGTCACTCCCTTCTCTAAATTTTCGAACCATGGGTTTGTATCCAACTCTAAAACCTCTCTTATTATTTTTCATAAATAATATACATATAAGCAAAAAGGTATTTCAAAAAATAAAGATGGCTACCGTTCATACTTCAGGTAAATAAGTTATTAAAACTTTGATTTTGTTCCCAATTCCTTTTATACCTGAATGAAAGTTTGTTGAAAGAGTATAGTTAATATGTGACTCTGTAAAGGGGGAGGGAGTTATATAGACTCAAAGGTATGAATCGGATCTGAATCAAAAAGTAAATCGATCTACCTATCTGCGTCAATCTATCCGCACGATAACTGAAAAATTAAATGAGCAAGGATTTTGAAATTTTCAAAATATCTTTTTTATGCAAAAGCCGTCATGAGCAAGTGAAATCCAGTCAGTTTGGTAGTTTACCTCCCATACAACTTTTTTTATACCCCTATGACTATAAGTCAAAGGGCAGTCAAAAGGACATACTAAATTTACCATTACGTTTGTGACGCAGAGAAGGAGGGTTTTTTTAATATGAGAATAATTTAGTATATATATAATGAAACTGAGTATCTGAAATTTTGTCAAAAGTTTCAGTCAACCTTCCCTCTTCAAAGACACGCTAAATTTATTGAAACACTGATGTTGTATCCAAGTCTAAGAATCCTCACAATTATTTTTGCTTACATATGTATCTGATCTATAAGGTTTGAATAGTGTAGGCTGACGGCTTATCCAACTACATTTTGTATCTAATCTTCAATAATTTTTTCTTTAATAAAATATGTAAAATCTTTCTAATCTTTTTGTAATAAGCTATAAGGTGCCTAATAAATATTTTGGTACAGACATATTTCAATTACATAGCATTAAGAAAAATGCATCCCCAAAATTCAATTTTACATTTCGTTTAATTTACTAGTAATTCGCGCTGAGTTTTAACAATTTAAGTGATCACCAAAGTTTTGTTTTTAGGTTTGTATTCCTCCTCTCATTTCATTTTCGTTCAGTTCAGTTCGAGGTTAGTATTCCTCCTCTTATTTAATTTTTTATTCAGTTTTTGAAAGGGAACTGGCGGACGGAATCTTTGATCAATTTAATTGTTTCATGACTATAAATTCAAACCTAAAAGTGTTGATTAATTGATATTTGATCACGTGTAATCCTTTTAATTAAACAAATTTAATTCTTTCAAGGCAATAAATATTAACTTTAAATTGTAAATAAAATTATGTTTGTACACGTTTCATTCTTTCATGACAATTCATGTAAACTTTACCGTGCAAACAAGTGTTTATGTACATTTAATTCTTTAAAGATAATTAAAATTTAATAACAGCAAATAAAATTTAAATTATATATACCTAAGAATAATATAGTTAACCTAGTAATAAATTTTTTAATAAATTTATTTAATCAAAGATAACATTAGCATTAAGAATAAATCAATAACAACTGGATATTGGTACATTAATTGATAACCGGACATAAATCCCCCGTCAATTACGGCGAATCCTTTTTATTTCTCTTACGATCAAAAACGAAAATTCGAGAATTTGACCAAATCGAAACAACGGGTTTCGGTTTTCGAAATATTTCGTTTTTATCAAATTTCAAAAGATTTTGTAAAATTGTGCCTACATAGCTTCACTCTGTCCGTCAATCCGTTCGTATGTTTAGAAAAACTTTTACATCGTATGAAATAGAGAAAAAAAATTTAACCACCAGTAGGTGGTTGCAAACAAAAAAATTTCATAGAAGAACTTTTTTTTGTAGCCCTACTCGTTATGGAGTTACAGCCTTCCAAATCCGGAAAAGGCCCTATATTTAAATTGTTATAACAACACTTTTATTAGGTATAGCTGGTTTTATAAGCTTTTTAAATTTTTAAAAGATAAATGTGTAGGGTTGCCAAATGGTACTAAAATTAACCGTTATGCGAAGCTCAGTTTTTGCTAATTTTTTGGTCCCACATATCTTCTGAACAAATCAAGCAAAAATGAAAAGGTCCAACAATATATTTCAAATTATTTAAGTGAGTGTAGGTCCTTCAGAAATTGGCAACCTTCCCCAATGAGGGGCTTTTAGAACTTAGAAATTAAATTATTCACTAGTGTATATATTAAATTAAACGCTAACATTGCAGCTCCAACATTATATTTTGATAAAATACTCAGAATGAAACACTATATAATTTTGAAAATGTGCTTTTTCAAAACCCATTGGTTTTTTTTGAACACTTGTTTCTTTAAATATTAAAATCAGGGTAAAAAACGTATCTGTAATCAGTTTCTTAAATTCAGATATAACACTAGTTTGTTTCAGATTTTGTAAATGAGTTTGATTCTTGGAAAAGGTTATAAACTTTTTAATTTTCTAAATTAGAAATTTTAAAGTCCTTAATAGCACCTGTGTAAACTCATTCTATAATTCTTAAGAATCTAATCTTCCCCGAAATTCAGGTTCAAGGAATCAAAATGTGACTTACTTCAAAATTTTGATCGTTTCTTAGACTTTTATAAAATATACAAAAATGATTCAAAACTAAGAGACACTTTAATTAACTTTAAGGAAGCCCTTTCATATTAGGAAAATATACTCGTATGTTAAAATAAAATATTTGAGCTTATATTTTTGTATAATTCATTTTTATTTCGTAAACCGAAAAATTTTCTTTAATGACTCATACTAACTTCTAAGGATCTAAGTTCCCACAAAATTTCTAGCTTTAACCATTCAGAAGATATATGAAGTCAAAAATTTTATAAAAATTGAGTTTCGCATAATGTGTAAATTAAAGTACCGAATGGCAATCCTATATAGGTATTTTATATATATTTAAAAGCAGCTGCCCTTAATCATTAAAAGATTGAAAATATGCCTTTTGGAACCCTTGTTATTAAAATTTAAATATAGGGTTTTCCAGGCTTTTAAAACCTGTAGCTTCGTAACGGGTGAGGCTACAGAAAAAAGTTATTGCATTAAATTAATTTAAACATTTTTGCTTCTGAAATTAAAATTTTTTAAAATTAAGGAAAAATTCCAAAATTTTGTTGTAAATCACAATTTAATTCCTAGAACTTAAAAATTTTTTGGCGGAGAGAGTTGGATCCTCAAGAATCAGCATAAGTTTGTTTAAGTATAAATTTGTTGTTTGATTTCCGTAAAAACCTGGATCATTATCATCAATCTAATAATAAAAACAGCATCTCATAAAAACTCACTTTGATACAAATGACAATTATTATTTGTATATATTTCAATTTTGACCAAACAGCTGTTTAACACAAAAAATATATTCCAAAAGCTGTAATAATTACTCTGAAAAAAATTCTTTTTCATTTATTAAACTTATGAATACATAATTATTGAATTTAATTAAATTCATCATTCAAAATATATAAAAGATATTTACATTATTTATTTGCATAAATTCATGTATCTGTTCTTTTAATTTAAAAAATTAATGTCTAAACAACAGGTGTGTTAAACAGACTTTCTTATAAAGACTATGAATTAAACCTTTAAGATACTGACTGACCAATTCATTAATAAGAAACTGTTTGTATTAAAAATTTAATTCTTATATATTTTCAATGTACAGAATTTTAAAATTCAGTTGAAACTTAACTTTGAGTTTGAATTATTGAAAACGGTCAAAAACGCTCTTTATATTATTCGAATTCAACTTCAAATTAAATTAAAAAAATATTCTGGTAATTAATTTTAATTAAATTTTTTTATTTTTAAGTGGATCTTGGTGATGCTGTGAGTTAGCACATGGCTTATTAAACTCGAGAGTCTTAGGTCAAATTAAGAATATAAGGTGCTACAGTTTTTTAATTGGAGTGATAGTTCCAAAAGAAATTACCTTGCTTTACAAATGCACAATTACTTCACAATTACTATTGTCAATTCATTATCAATCAATTTACTATTAACGTTCATGCTCTCGTATAGCCTGGCTTTAAGTGTTATTTTAGTAATAATATATTGATATTTAGATTAGTTAGTATAGGAACATTTTAAGACAATGGGTCAGTTTAGTCACACTTAGCACTCGATTAGTAGGAAGAACAATTTAAAAATATTATTTCACGTCTGCAATTTAAAAATGAAATGTATGTTTCGCTCCATTTGTCAAATTTCAAGTGGAAGTAGACTGTCAATAAATAAATAAAAAAATAAAAAAAGCAACTAATTTTTGACATATTATGTATATATATATTAAAAAGTACTTATATTATGAATATATTTAACACACTTAACGTGCGTTTACATTGAAGCGTCGATAAGAGCATTGCTTAAAAAATTTGTATTGTTTATCGAGGATTAAAGCGATGGTCCAATATAAACACCTCTATTTAAATCTTGTATATAGTTTTCTACGCTATGCTCTTATCGACGCTTTTATCACTTATCGCAGCTCCAACATAAACGCACCCCTAAATATTATATTTTAAATTATTTAATTTAATTGAGAATAAATATAAAAACAAAATAAATATAATGTAAGCCAAATATTTTATAATGTTAGTATAGGTTAAACGGAATTGTCAATCAAAATTTTGACATTTAAAAACGTCAAATTGTTAGAATTGTTTGTAATAAATAGATGACACTAAGGCTATAAATAGATGACAGTAATTTTTCACAATCTGGTAACTTTATTAATTATTTTTTTTTTTTCTAATATAATTAGAGTTTGAAAATCAAAACTGGGGATTTAAAAAATAAATGTTACGTCCAGTTAAGAGAAATTAAAAAAAATTGGAAATAATAATAAATTGAAAATTCCTCGACTTGTGGCCTAAAAATGTTCTTTTTTTCAAAATGTGCCAAAATAGTTTCACTTTGTCCGTCTGTGAATTTACAAAACTTTTTTACACCGTTTGAAATATAAAAAAAAAAATTTAACCACGGATAGATATTTCAAAAAAATTAGTTCCATGGAACTGTTGGATAGGTGTGCTAACAGTTTTTCTTAGCTATACAGGGTTTTCCTAAAATTGAAAAATTTAACTCTTGATTTTTTACAATTTTTCTTATATAAAAATTTTCTGATCCTTCGTTTTTTCATTATTTGTTTAAATAAACGTTTATTAAACTTAAAAAGTAATTAAAATTAAGAGCCATTATTAAAATTTTTAAATTAAATTGATATAAAATATATAAAATGAGAGAAAAAGATAGAATAATGCAAAATTAAATTTTTTTTCAGAAACGAAAGCAACAAAACATGATTGCAATATCATTATTAGGGATTTTAGTACTAAGCTCTACAACACAAATTAATGGAGCGGTAAGCTGCCGTCAAAATCTTTTTTAATTAAAATTTGTTTTCTTATCAATTTTAATTTTAGCTTGTTGTTAGACCATTAACTTGCTGTGATTACGATTATTGGAATGTAAATATAACTTATATTATATAAATAAATAATATTTCCCATTAAAATTAATAAGTACATAACCACTTAGTACTCCTATTCCAATCAACCCCAAAAAGGAAAGCATGTTTAATGCTAAACTTCCTAATTTCATGGGATGAAGAAAGGGGACTGTATAAAAATATATAACTAAATATTATTTGATAATTAATTCTGGTCTAATTTATACATATTTTTATAATAATCCATAGAATCCACCAAATTCAGCTATAGCTATAATTAATGGTAGTCAAAATTGTCAAAGTGTTAATGGCACTGTAAAATTTTGTCAAAATGGATGTGGTAAATCTGTAAAAATTCAAGTTAAAATATATGGTTTAAGTGATGGATTACATGGTATCACTATACATGAAGTAGGTGATGTCAGCAATGAATGTTTAAATACGGGAGGACATTTTAATCCAACCAAGGTAATTAATCAACAAAAAAAAAAATAAAAGTGTTTCAATATTACAAATTGAGTGTCATTCGATGTTCTAATATCACCTTTTGAATTTCCTTTTTTTTGTTATTTTATGTATTTTACCATTCAGTCAATACACGGTGCACCAGATGACCTATGTCATCATGCTGGTGATTTAGGAAATATATGTTCAACAAATGGTGTTGCTTGTGCGGATATCGTAGCTCGTGGAATAGACTTAGCTGGACCAAGAATAGTTCTTGGTAGAACTCTTGTTATTCACGCTAATCCAGATGATTTAGGTAAAACTTGTCATCCAGATTCAAAAATAAATGGAAATTCTGGCCCTCCAGTTGCTTGTGGAATTATTGCAAAGGCTTAAAATTACAATAAATAAAATTTCATGTATACGTATTCCACCAAATAAAATGAATATTAATTAAACAACAATTTTGCTTTTTTCGTAAATTTTTTACTTTTAATTTAAATTCCAACTAATTTTTTATATTAAATGCTTTTTTGTTAGCAAATTAACGGGATAGCCAAATGAGGAGTTGTACACAAAATTGAGTTTTTATTTATTTGTGCAGTGGGAGTGAGTTTAGAGACGAACTCCCCAATTATTTTAAAAGATTTGTTGATAAATAAAAAGAAATCTCTTTTAAAGTAGACATCAACATTTTGGCGGATGCTATTTTATGAGTCGTTCCTTTGAAAATATATAGGGAAATGGCTTTAGGAAGGCTTATGTCCTTTTAGTTTCACTAAAATTTATTTATTTTCGCAAATATAAACAAGTATTTCGTCTAGGTAGAACATGCAGATTTCTTAAGTGCTAGCATTCGATTTACTGAAAAAGTCTGCACGCCGTATACTAAATACTCATATGTTACGG
This sequence comes from Dolichopus griseipennis, assembly GCA_963082915.1. NCBI lineage: Eukaryota > Metazoa > Arthropoda > Insecta > Diptera > Dolichopodidae > Dolichopus > Dolichopus griseipennis. The sequence continues at coordinate 96,066,051 of OY720442.1, read as the reverse complement.
ATATATGTAGACAAAAGAAAAAAAAATAAATTTTTGTGATATTAAAAGGAAACTACTCGGTTTTTTTTTATTTCAAACACATTTCACCCAAACACTCAATAATAAATTACATTAGAAAAGTGAATTAGCATACGCATTGCCGTTGGAATTGGAACTATTATCAATTTGTTGGACAAGAATCCTCATTCTTACAGTTGTAATTACGAAATAAAAACTGAATCGAATTCATTTCATCAATTTTCAAAAGAAGTCTACATCCATATCTACATATTTGTTCTCTTAATAATTGGTAGTATTACAATGTCGGGTATCCAGTAATTTAAGTTTACATGTAGTCCATGTTATAACTGCTCCTAAAGCTTTTTGTAATATAAGCATGAATTGGTTTATTGAATGGGAAATAGATGTGAAGGATTTTATAGAATTTTATAGAATTAAAAATACTAATTTCTTAAACCATACAGAAGATATGAGAGGCCAAAAATTTTGCAAAAATTAAGTTTCGAATAACAGTTAATTTTAGGACCTTATGGCAACTCTATACATTTGCCTTTTTAAGATTTGTAAAGCTTATAAAAGCAGCTTTATTTTATCGTGTTGAAAATATATGTAATATAACAATTATTAAAACAATTTAAATGTAGGGCTTTTCCCGACTTTGGCGGGCTGTAAATCCTCAATGGGTGGGGTTACAAAACTTACAGTTTCTTACATGAAATTATTTTTTTTCTCATACCCTTTGTTAAATTTTTTTTTTCTATTTCAAACGCTTTAAAAGTTTTTGTACATACGGACGGACATATTAACACACTTATTAAATTCTGATTTTGGATACACATATTGGAGAAGTATGGATTCTCATCCGATCCATAGTTTGAATCTATATCTACCCAACTAATTCTCAATCTCTCCACCTAATGAGACAATCTCAACAGTCTATATGTGGGGACGCATATATAATTACTAAAATACTACAAATTTTTGGAGACTAGAATTAGTAAAATTATTGTTTTGGTAAAGAAAAGTGCAATTAATTATTATAAATACTTCACATTTTAAATAATGATGGCAATACTCATACCTTTAAATTCATTTTATCCATGATTAAAGAATACAATAGAAATAATGTCAAACAAAATCAAATTTCAAAAATAAATGGAAAGAAATCACATAAATAAAGAAAACAAACGAGGAAGAGTGTAGTAGAGTAGATTGTGTCAACTCTGGGATACCCGTATGACCGTTATATAAACATTATATCATTATTATTAAAACATTAATTACTTTTGGCAAAATTTCAAACATACCAGCTTTATTAGGTGTAGTATAATGCTCATATAAAAGAAGGAGTTGTATGGCAGCTACTCGATACCTCTGCAGCAGACTAACCAAATTTTGCAGTAACTTTGGCCATTACACTAACTCTTTTTGGCAAAATTTCAGACACCCAACTTCAATAGGTGTAGAGTAATGCTCATATAAAATAAGAAGTTGTATGGCAGCTACTCGAACCCACTGCAGTAGACTAACCAAATTTTTCAGAAACTTTGGCATGAAACTAAACTACTTTTGGCAAAATTTCAGGCACGCAGCTGTTATAGGTATACAGAGAAATACTCCTATAAAAAAAGAAGTTGTATGGCAGCTACCCGAACCCATGGACCAAAATGGCTGGATTTTAATAGCGATGACGGCTATTGCAAAAAAACGAATTTGCGAAAATTTCAATATTCTAGCTCCTTTAGTTTTTGAGTTATCGTGATTACGGACGGACAGACGGACGGATGGACGGACGGACGGACGGACGGACATACATAGCTAAATCAATTTATTTTTTGATTCTGATCCGATCCATACACTTGAGTCTTTATCTAACCCCCCCCCCTCCTCCTCCTTCTCTGCATCACAAACGTAATGGCAAATTTATTATACCCTTTGACTATATAGTCATACGGGTATAATAAAAATTATTTTACTGTCATCGGTTTTGCAAAAAAAATAACTTCGTCAAAGAACTTTTTTCTGTATCCCCACCCGTTACGGAGCTACAGCCCCTCCAAAGTTGGAAAAAGCCCTATATTTAAATTGTTATAACAAAAGTTGTGGGTGTATTTTCAATCTGAAAACGGAAAAAGATAGCTGGTTTTATAAACTTTATAAATTTTTAAAAGGCAAATGTTTTGGGGTTGCCATACGGTACTAAAATTTACCATTATGCAAAACTCAATTTTAGCAAAATTTTAAAAATAGCTCCAAAAATTGGGGAACCTTACCCATTTAAGTGCTTTGAACTTAAAAATTAAAACTTTTTTATTTTTATAACACAGTAACTTATTCACTAGTGTATGTTTTTCCAAAATTAAATTTTACTTGAGTGCAGTGGGATTATATTCTAAGTATTAATTTCGCTGTTATTCATAATTATTAAACTGATGAAATAACTAAATTATAACATTATCATTTATTTTTATATATATTTTTATAAAAATAAATGATAAAATACTCAAATCTGCTTTTTAAAAACCCTTGGTTTTTCTTCACTTGTTTACTTAAGGTTTCATTTAATTTGAAATGTTAAAATATTCGAATAGTTATTTTAAAAATTAAAAATCACACATATAAAAATTTTTGAAATAAAATAAAGAAAAAAATTTTTTTTTAATTTACTTAGAAGAGTTTTAAAAGTACTAAGAGGTAAAAGTATGAAAACAATTTTATAAGTAATAACTACTTTATAAATAGCACCTAGGCCTTTCCAAACCGATCACAAATTCAAATAACTAAATGACAATTAATATCACCATTTATATTTAATAAGGGCATTTGGCTATCGGCAATAGAACTCTATAAAATGTATCGAATTTAGGGAACATAATATGGTTAGTATTGCATATTAAAAATATAGCTGGCATTTCACAATTATTAAAAGATTCTTAAGCTATCGAAAATAAATTAATAAAAATCTGAACACTTGTTTTTTCATATATTTCTATTATAAAACGTAGTTTAAAATAGTAAAAGTATTAACAAATTGTCTGAAGTAACTCGGTATTGCAAAGTATTTAAAAATGACAGTATTACCTATAGAATTAATTCAAGATTATTTTTAATTTTTTGACATTTTTTCATATTTTTTTAGAAAACAAATAGGTACGTTTTATTTTATTTTTATCTATCCCTATTTTATCAGTATTGTCTGTACTTTTTGTCTGTCTTTTATATTATTTTACGTAAATTTTAAGATAATGCAGTAAAATTTTTAACTAATTTTATAAATTGTTGACATATTTAATTAATTGATTTGATAAATATTGGTTTTGAGATTTTTATCATCTATTCTGCAATTTTTAGCACATTTTCAAAAAACAATTACAAAAATATGCGAATAGATTTAAATTCACTCTTTCCATCTTCCGGGTAATTACAAAACTTCTACACCTTTTAAAATAAAAGAATAAAATTTTATTTAAGGATTGGTATTGAAAAAAAAAGATAAATTACATGGAAAAACTTTTCTTCTGTAATCCTATCCTCCACAGCCCTCTTTATCCTTTCGATCCCCTATATTAAAAAAATATTGTTATATCTTTGCCCGCCGTTTAAGGGCTGTAAGGAATGAAAAATTGAAAATTCGTTATTTTAAGACCCCTTCAAGAGGTATAGCAAATATTGTTGAAGAAATATACATATAATACGGGACTCTGATACTGTGTTGTCAAATTGTACTTAACGTTGCCAGATAATTTTTTCACAAAGAAGATAATTTATTCACAAATTGCACAGCAATTAAATTTTTAAAAAGTGTACTAAAGTTTTTTTAAATATGAGTTGCGTCAAAAGTTTGTTCATTTCCTTTCCATACCGTCATAAAGTCAGCTCTAGTTATTTATCTAAGTAATAGAAATTCTCTAATGAATCGTGGAAGCATTATTGGGTTATATATTAATCTATTTGAAATCGGTAAAACCAACTGCCGTTGTTCGTAATAATAAAATTCTTCTGAATTGCTGATTAGTCAGCTGTCATTGTAATATTATGTGATTCGGTTCCATTATTAGCTGTTCATGAACGTGCATTTCTCACCAAGAGATAACACAACCTAACACCAAAGAGGCCAGCCACTTGTCCTCTGAAATTGGTAGAGAACATTTGACAAAAAATCAATTGTTTTTTGACAATAAATTTAGACTTTAAAGTGTAAATAAAATGATGTTTGCTCACGATCAATTTTTTGATGACAATAAATGTTTAATTTAAATTGTAAATAAAACTAAATTGATATTAATTTTTTATTATTTCTATATTATGTTTTTTTTTAATTGTATAGCTGTAAAGCAGATAAGTCGGTTTGTATTGTACTATAGGTACATTTTGAAATAAGAGATGGATATTACAGGGAAATTGGATTTTTAAAGGAATGTAATATTTAATTTTTATAGAAATGTTTTATTTAAGATTTCCTTCTATAGTTGAAATTCAAACCTGAGTTTTTTTCGGTAAAAGTTTGCCATTCTTTATTTAAGTAGAAAATCTAAAGGTGTTGTTTTTTCAAATGTGCAACATTTTTTCATTCAATCTTATTTAATTAAAAATGTAAAATTTAATTAACATTAACCAACTCTTTAATTTTTTGACATAAATCTTTTTTTGACATAATTAAATAATAATAATCAGTAGCCACAAATTAATTAGTATCACAAACGTATTACGTATTTTGTTCTACAATCTTGAATAATCATGAATTATATTAAATGAGCTTCCGACTTCAAATAATAATTTTTAAAATCTAATTGAAAACAATTTTATGTACTAATAAATATGTACTTATGAGAATAATATACATATACATATACATTTATTAATATTATACAATATTATTATATTAATCACCAATATCATGCGAAATATTATAAAAATTTTTGACACTTTTTATTTATTTAATTCCTGTATCTGATATTTTCATTTAAACAAGTAATGAAAAAAATTCAAGGGGTTTAAAAAGCACATTTACAAGATTAAATATAACATATAGATAAAGAGTATACCTATTATAAATTAAATTTATAATAATATCTTAGATCTTTTCTAAGAAATTTTTTGTATAAGCGAAAATTCTAAAAATTCAAGAGACTCATTATTTTAAGGAAGTACTTGAAAAGTGCAAAAACTGGAGCCTTAATTTTTCGTATTTCTTCAAATAATTTAGAACTTTAAATTTAAATAAATTTTGGAACCATTTTTTAGAGTACTCAGGCCTTATTTCATCAATAACACGAGTTATGTTGGCTTCCAAAGTTGCTATTGTTTCTATTTTATCAGCATAAACAAAGACTTTACATAACCTCAAAGCAAATAATCCAGTGGTATGTCGCATGATCTTGGAGACCAATTAATTGAATTATTTCTCGATATAATGTTTTCAGTTATCCCCGTTCTTTTTATACCCTTTTTATACACTTGAATTTATATCTTATAAGGTAGATATAGACTCAAGTTTTTGTATCGGATCAGAATCGAAAAATAAGTCGATTTAATAAATCCAAATCCAGCCATTTTGGTCCACGGGTTCGAGTATCTGCCAAACAAATTCTTTTTTTATATGAGCATTACTCTGCACCTAATGAAGCTGGGTGTTTGAAATTTTGCCAAAGATAGTTTAGTGTAATGGCCAAAGTTTCTGCAAAATTTGGTTGGTCTCCTGCTGTGGGTTTGAGTAGCTGCCATACAACTCCTTCTTTTATATGAGCATTAGACAACACCTAATAAAGCTGTATGATTGAAATTTTGCCAAAAGTAATTAACCGCGAATGATACAATGTTTATATTACGGTCATACGGGTATCCCAGAGTTGACACAGTCTACTCTACTACACTCTTTCTCGTTTTTATTTAAAACTTAATTAATTAATTTTCAAAGTTGGAAGAATTGTAAACAATTAATTGGTAAACACTCAAACAGACAAACTAAAACGAATATTAAGTTTTTTTTTAAATATTTTGTTTTAAAAAATACTAAAAGCGAATTATAAACAACAGGTGAGTTAAACATAAAAAAAAACTTGCTAGACTAGAATTACGAGCAAAAAAAGAGCTTTAAGATACTAACTTATTTATCAAACGAAGTTTCTGTTATTACAAATTCAATTTTTATAAATTTTCAATCTACAAAATATATAATTTCAGTTGAAAATAAACTTTGAATCCGAATTATTGAAAAAAATCGCATAAAACGCTTTTTATTTTATTTTAATTTGATTTTAATTTAAATATTTGATTTTTTTCACTGGATATTAAATTAAATTAAAAGTAAAAAAACATATTCTGGTAAATAAACAATTTTTTAATGTATTTTTAATTTAAATTTTAATATTATAACTAAAAAAAAACAAAATGTAATTATTATTTAAATTTTAGTAAATTTAGAGTTAAAAATGATTCAAATACAAAAATCGAAATAAATTAAGAACTACTGTGTTATTGAATATTTTTTTTTTTTTTATTTAAACGATAATTAAATTTAATTTTTATTATATGGTTTTAAAAAAAAATATATAAATTATATAAATTAAAATTTAAATAAAATTAAAATATTTATATATTCACAAAATCAAGAAATGTCCTTCACTGTAAGGTCATCCATATTAAAAATAAAAACTAAAAGAAAAGGAAAGATAAATTTGAAAATGAAAACATAAAAAACAAAAAAATTACAGTAAACTTTAATTATAATAAACTATAGTAAATCATTATGTATTAGTCGGCTTATTCGGTCACAAAATTGCCGGTTGCGACTCAATTATTTATTTATTTTTAGTACCAGAGAATAGTAAATATTGCCTGTTAATATTAATCCTTTGCCGATTTGACATTTGGACTTATTATTAAATTATTGTAATAAACACCATATTTTTTTTATTAAGCATGATCCGACCAGCTTTTGTACCCAAAACTTTTCGATTGTGAAGCCGCCATTTTACCACTGAGCTATCGGTCAGATTAATCAATTATTTATTTATAATAATAATAAATAATAATTTGAGTCTGAAAATCGCTCAAATTTAAGCGCTCTACGACACTAGTTCTATATAATTTGATTATATAACTTAAGCATTAAATGCAGCTATGAACCATTTTTTGAACAACAAAAATCTCATCGAGAATTTAAATAAATTGCATTTTAAAAGATATGCTTAGAAATTTCATATAGAGGTGGTTTCTTGTTCTGGATTTTTAATTTTTTGTAGTTATATTGCATTTAAATGTTAACGCAATTTTAAATAATGCAAATAACCATTTTGCATTTCGTTCATATTTCATAAATTATTCCGAATCTAATAAATTCACAGTTTACACACAATTCTTTGAGTTCACAGTACACAACATTAAAATCAAAACAAAATCTCAGCACATATTGAAGTATACATTTTGACATAAAATCAAAAGTCAAAACAATAACAATAGTAATAAATAACTTTCGAATGGTAATTAAGAATATAATAAAACAAAAATAAACAAATACAGATAATAATATTGTCTAATCAAAGTTATTTACTAAATTTAAAAACTATATAAATAATCTTGTATATACTACATACATATTATATATGTATAGCATTTACTAACAATAAGTATATATCTTTAGCACATCTATTTAAATATATTTTAGTTATTATCTTGTTTATTCATTTTATATCTTGAGTTTAAATATTAATAATACAAAACAAAACTCCTCCAAATTTAAAATTATTACAATATTATCAATTACGTGCAATTAAAATTGATTTTTATATACACTTCAAAATAAGTTCTTGATAAAAATTTGCCATTATATTAATTAAACATTTGTTAATTGTGAATTGAGACTAATACTATTTTAATATTGTGAATTGATATTAATTCAAATGAAATAGAAATTCATTTAAATGTCAAAATTATATCGGGTTTTTATTTTTTAAAAAAATTCAAATAATAGAAACAGGTCAACAGTAGCCTATTTCATTAAATTTACAGTTCTAAAATTTTTACAATTTTTATAAATTGTCTTAGTAAAATACTTAATTAATAATTAAATAAAATTTACAAATTTGTAAAATTTTTTTGCAAATTGTGCAATTGTAAATTTAAAGAAATAGACCCTAGGACGTCCTAAGTTATCGTCCTATAAAATCTTAACATTACTAGAAACCTATAATTAAAGTTCCTACAATCAAATATGAATAGATTCGGATTCGACTGTTTGCTTTATATATAGAATCTTAATTGCATTATATGCAATTAAGTAGATGCAAGTAGATTAATTTAAAATTCTTATTATTAAATTCAATTAAAATATTTCAATTTATGTATAGAATTCAAGAATCGTGACACATGAGATGATATTTAATTATTTGATTAGGGTAAAGTAACTACGTTCTACCTTCACAAAATCTTTAAATAAAATAAGTAACTGCTGTGCTAATTGCCAGTTAAATTATAATTAAAATTTTTAAAATAAAATTTTATTATGATTCAGTAATATGATAATAACTTTAAAGGGTTTATTAACATTTTTATTGTTCATATAATATTTGAATGGTTTTTAAATGATTTTATGTATAGCAGAAGGTTATAAGCACGTTTCTTAAAAATAACATGTTCTTAAAAATTTTAAATTGGAATAATATTATATTTATTTATATATATGTAAGGACGTAAAATATAAGTACATATAACAGAAATGTGTGATTAACATGAAATCTGTTATCCTTGCAATGTATTTTTAAAAATTAATAATAGTTTTTATGAATTAAAACTTTCGAAGTATTGCTAAGAAATATTATATAATGTTCTGTCATAAAAATCAAATTTTTTTTTAAAATAATTATGACTCCTAAATTATTCTAAAAAAAAAATTACTAAAAAATATTAAAAAAATTTGATATAATAAAAAAAATCACTCAGTGAAAATCTCTCACTTCTTTTTAAAAACTTTTCAATTTTAAAGATACTAAAAGATGAAAATTAATTGACATAATAGTACCACCTTATAGGGGAAGGTTCAAAGTTTATTATTAATGAGGGCGGCTTACCAATTTCAATAAATCCTAGAACAAAAGTTCAAAAATAAAATATGTTAATGCTTAACGAATTATAACATATAACGGAGATCAAATTAACTATTTTTTTTTAACAAATCACAAATTCGACGTATTTACAAGTTAATTGAATTAAAATTTACAAAGGTTTAATGGTAAAATTATAGAAAAGAAATAACCAAGAAAAATAAAAAAAAATTTTGACAGTAATTTGACAGAATTTTTATTTTTACACTCTAGGCGTTTTTTTTTTAATCAAAGCATAGATCTGAGCAATGAACAGAGTACGCTCAGGGTGTTCAGATATTATCAAAAACCACGATTTGAAAAACTGTAATTTTTATTTCAGTTACGTTTTAAATTATCAAAAAATTAAATTAAAAATGGATAACTTAAAATAAACTAAACATTTTGACTTTTATTTTATAAGTAAAATCTTAAACAAACGTCAAAATGTTTTTGTATTTTATTTTGCTCAGTCATGCTCGATATATTTTCTCTGAGCCCGTGGAAAAGGCTCTGAGCGCGCTTTGATTTAAAAAAAAAACACTAACCACAAACTCTGAGCGCTCAGAGCTAAAAAAAACACGATTTTTTTTTGACAGTTCATACTCTGCTCAAATTTAAAAAAAAACCCCTTCGAAGATTAAAACTCAGACGTTTCTAAAATTAATTGACAAGTTAATTTATTGCATAAAAAAAATTTTAATATGAGTTTATTTTATTTTGAATCATAATTTTTATAGTAGTGGTTTGTTTTTAAAACCTTCATTTGTTGTTAGATAAATATCTTATCATTTTAAATTATATTTTTTCCTATTTATTGTGAGAAAATGTTTTTAATGAATTTATAAGATTGTTTGTATTAGAATATTAGGATACAAACAAAATACAATACAAAAAAACTTATTTTCTTAAATTCTATTGTTCATATAATGAGCTTAAAAAATGAACTTGAAAAATTTACTAGTACACCTATATACAATTTTACTCAGGTTTGAAACTTCTTCAAAAAACAATTATAATACAAAGCTTAATTAATGAGTTTGTACAATTGTATATACTTTTTTAATTCTATTTATATAAAAACAATTAAAGAATAATTAAATTTTTAATTAAATATTTATTATTCAGTTGACAGACTGATTTCACTCTCTTGAAACTATATTTACTAAATAGTTATACCGCCTGATAAAATAAAATTAAAACAAAACGAGGAAGAGTATAGTAGAGTAGACTGTGTCAACTCTGGGATACCCGTATGACCGTAACATATACATTATATCATCCGGTTAATTACTTTTGGCAAAATTTCAGACATCCAGCTTCATTTGGTGTAGTGTAATCCTAATATAAAAGAAGGAGTTGTATGGCAGCTACTCGAACCCTCAGCAGTAGACCAACTAAATTTTGCAGTAACTTTGGCCATTATACTAAACTACTTTTGGCAAAATTTCAGACACGCAGCTTCCATAGATATAGAGTAATGCTCATATAAAATTTAAAGTTGTATGGCAGGTACTCGAACCCGTGGACCAAAATGGCTAAATTTAAATAGCGATTCCGTTTTTTGCATAAAAATGAATTTGTGAAAATTTCATAATCCTAGCCTCCTTTACTTTTTGAGTTATCGTGATGACGGACGGACGGACGGACAGACGGACAGACGGACGGACATACATAGCTAAATTGATTTATTTTTCGATTCTGATCCGATCCATACACTTGAGTCTATATCTACCCCCCTCCTTCTCTGCGTCACAAACGTAATGGCAAATTTATTATACCCTTGGACTATATAGTCATACGGGTATAAACATTAATTCTGATGAGTGATGACACATTGTATTTAATAACCAGTTTCAATTTTTTATAGTCAATACCAAACCTTTATTTATTAATAAGAAAAAAAAATATTTACTAACATAATATTATAAATATTTAATTTGCAAATTAGTTTGCAAACTGAAACAAAAAAATTGTTTACAAATATTCCAGTTCATTACGTTACGAATTTAAGAGATCCACATACATACATTAATATTATATTCCAGTATTTCGTAATAATAAGATCAAATGAGTAATAAAATAAAAAAACAATTTTTTTTAAAAAAGCACATTTTCAAAATTAAATAAAGTTTCATAATAAATTTTGGGTAAAGGTAGTATTGAATAGTTTATAATAATTTAAAAAACTTTTGTTCAAGATTAAGAGACGTCTTTTATCAAAAGACACTTTATTTGATTTTTAAGGAAACGCTTTATAAATAACAACATTTGTTGGGACATGACAAAATATAGTTTTGGACCTTAAATTTTAATACATAATTTAAAAAAAATTTTCATTTAACAGGTGTTCTAAAATTTACAGCTTTTAAACACTTTCAGCTCCTAAACGGAGGGAACATTCTTAAAATTATTGTATTAAGACTCATAATATTTTTTAAATTCAAAGTTCGATACTCAACCCGTTTGGAAGATATAAGATTATTTGCGAAAAATTAAGTTTCGCATAACGGTAAATTTAAATACAGTATGATACATATACTGTTATTTAATTTACAGTAGTACGCCGTATACAATTGTGTTACATATAGTTATAAAGCATATAAAAACAGCTGTAGTTTACCGTTTTCAGATTGAATATATTCTTTATAGAACTTTTTTATAAAAATTGAATTAAAGGGCTTTCTTTGAATTTGGTGACTGTAGCTTCTTAACTGGTAGGGCTACAAAAAAAGTCCGACATAAAATTAGTTATTTCGCAATACTTACCTAATCGTAGTTGAAAGATCTTTTCTTTATTTAAAGCAGTGTTAAATTTTGTAAACACACGAACGGACGGACTCAGTCATCTAGGCAGATTTTTTCAAAATTTTTTTGAAAATATGCTAAAAAACTTTAATATAATATTGGTATTAATAAACTTTGAAATTATAAAAATAAATAACTTGAATTTTTTAAAATAAAATTAACTGTCGGATCAGAATACGAGCATCTTAATAGTATATAAATAGTTATCCACTTTTAGAAAAACTGTGAAGCTATAAAATGTATTTAAAAGTACTTAACGAATCGATAATTCAGGATAATCAAAGAAGTTGTATTTTTAAAATTACTTTACAACTATGGATTTGTTTTATATATTACTAGCTAATACCCGGTGCGCGTTGCTGCGCCTATCAATGGAAGTTTAATTTAAGTTGATGTTACTGCAAAAAGTTAACACAAAAATTACACATGGTGTAAATGTTAATTTTAAAATGTATTAAAGCAGTTTTTTTAAAATGATTTTTCTAGTATTATTCTAATAATTTTTTAAACTTCCTGTAATTCAAAGAAGTACTAAGTAATTTTCAAAATTGGACGTAATTTACTTCCAAAAATTTTTTTTGGACAACCATCGGGCCGGCATGGGTTAACAAATTTCAAGTCTGTTAATAGAGTAAACTCTCAAAACGAAACACGTATACAAAATTTGAAGAAAATCGCTTAAACAGTTTCTAATTTAGAGTAAAGAACCGAAAAAACCTGTAAAAACCTGTGGGGCCGGATAGGTTATGCTTTCTTTTTAGTCAAAGCAGTACTTCGCAAAATTGGACAAATTTTGGTTCCAAAATTTTTTTTTTTTACCAACCATCAGGCCGGCCAAGATTTCTTTCCGTACCAAAAAACCTGTATATACAAATTTTCTTGAAAATCGGCTAAGCAGTTTAGGGGTCTATTCGCTACATACAAACAAACAAACATACAAACAAACTTTCGCTTTTATATATATCTATAGATTATAAGATCAATACAAAGGTTATTAAGATTAATATTGAATTTCTAATAATTTGCATTCGGATACCATGTACGAGTTATTAACAACTCGTTTTTTCTTTTCTAACCTTAATTTTAAAATTGGGTACTTTGAAATATCCTCATCATGAAATTTGCGAATGTAATAACGAATGTTGATCTGATGTTAATTACTTTTTTTAATCTAAAGGCTAGCCTTGGTGCTTCGTTCAAAATTAATAAAAATAAGTTATTCAATTTTATTTATTGATTAATCGATTAAAACTATTATCTAATATTGAAAATTCGTTATAATCTTGTTTATGAGAGTTCCTGCACTTATTATGAAATTATTTTCAATTTAAAACTGTCCAAAAAATATTTGATATTAAATTACTTTAAATTTTTAAAAATATTTTATCAAAATTAATTAATTAAATTTGCATGTTATTTACAAATTCAAAAAAAATCATTTAACACAAAATTTTGTATTTTAATTTGCTGTCTCTGTTACTTGAACCGGTCCCTTGAATTAATCATCACAATATATATATCATGTTTCTATTATATACAATATTGTATATTGTATATCATGATATATTATAAAGGTGATCCGGTTTTTTTTAAATCTCAGATAAACAAAAAATAATTACGTCATAAGCTTAAATAAAAAAAAAATAAAAAAGCAAAAAAATAGATTACGACCCAAAACTTAAATAAATCATATTTTGATAGCGAAAGGAATAAAGAGACAAAACTATAACTTAACTAATACTGGTAATGACTGAGAGTACAAATTATTTTATAGCATGAAATTAATTGCACGCAATATTTTTGTTTTGTATATGTAAGTTTTTTCTTTCTTATGCCTGAACTGAATGATATGTGATACAGTATATGGGGTATGGGTACAGCTTTGGAGCTTTAATTAAAAACTTGAATTCAGGTGTACTTTTAAAAACTTTGTATGTATACTTATGTATCTACTCGTATGTATAATGTGTAAAAATTATAGTTATATAAATGAACGAGATAATATTATATATAGTAGATAGACATGTCATAATAGCAGATATTTTGTTTCTATATGAAACTTACTGATAGATTTAATTCAAGTTTTTAATATAATCGTTGTAGAAGACTTTATAGTAAAAAGTAAATAATTTATTAAGTTGTGGTAGGTCTATTGACAATTTCGTTTTATTTTAAATAAATTGCAATTAATATTTTTAATAATTACATAAAGATATTATTGAACCTAAGTAATAAATCTTATTGAGTAGTATTTTACTTCTACAATATATAATGGAGCACATATTTTTTAACTTAAATAAAATATCATTTGATATATTTTTAAGGGTTTTTTTAAAATATTAATACTTTATTTTTTAGAAGCATTGCAATTACTATACAATTTAATTTTAAATATCTAACATTGCCATCCGATCGGTGGCGTAGTGGCTAGGACTTCGATTTTTCAATCGAAGGTTCTCGGGTCAAATCCTGGTCGGATCATATCTAATAAAAAATATAATTTATAATTTATATCAATATTAGTTTATACCATATTATAAAAATATATACCACACTGCCGAACTTGGAAAGGAAGACTGAATCTCTCACTTATCATATTGTATGTAGTAGGGGGCTGTTCATAAATAATAAAAAACAAAATTTCAATTTGAATGGTTGTGGGTCTTATATTACCTTAAAAGTGTAGATATGAATTTAATAATTTGTTCAGTAAAAATAAAAAGAGAGAGATTGTAAAATTATACATTGGCAACACTTATTTCTGATAAAATATTTCATGAAGTTGCATATCGTGCAAAACGTCGTGATCGTTTATACAGTTATAATTCGAGCTTTAAAACATTATCCCTGAGGGTATCCAAGATCATCCTCTATTTCAAACCTTCAATTTTTCAACCGAATGCTTAAACAATTTAAAAAACTGACAAATAATTTAAATAAAAAAATCCAAATAAAGATAAAAACTCAATTGATAAGTTGTGGAGATATGTAAACGAACCTTAATATTTTTTTTTCTCTACGACCTAACCTATTATTGAATTGAAACATTAAAAGCATAGCTTTTACGGTGAATTGAAACTTGAGAGACAAATTGTTTCATAATTATTGAGAAAATATTCAAATGAAGATCTTTGATATCAGTTGTGATTTTGATTCTGTGGTGTAAAGTTGTTTTGGATTTTTCTTTCTTTTTTATTTTTAAATAAACGCTTATTAAACTTTAGGTACAAAAAGAGTAAAGAGTAAAAAAATAAAAAAAAAAAATTAAAAAAAAAAAAAATAAATTTTAAATTAAAACGAGGAAGATTATAGTTGCCCTTGTCAACTTTTAGATACCCGTGCATACCCACTATGGTGTATAAAATAAACCGTAATTTACTTCCCTTATACATTTAACTTATTACCCCATAATTTTGACGTAAAAAAAAAAAAAAAAATTTACAAAAAAAAAAAAAAAATCACAAAACAAAAAACAAAATTTTCATTCATTGTTCCATAACTTTAGCTTAAAAAACAAAAAAAAAATTAACAAAAAAAAAAAAAAATCACAAAAAAAAAAAAAAAATTTTCATTCATTGTTCCATAACTTAAGCTTAAAAAAAAAAAAAAAAAAATAAAAAAAAAAAAAACAAAAAAGAAAAAAAAAACAAAAAAAAAAAAAAAAACAAAAAAAAAAATTGGCCCACCCTAAAAGTCCGATGGTCCGAGTGATGTCCAACTTTGCCAAGTAACTTGCCCTATTAATTTACCTGTCCAATTTTAATTTTAACCTTGTAGCTTTATTAGATTCACAGTTATTGAATCGAAAACTTTGTATGGCAGCCCCCCGAAAATGGGGCCCTAACATTTTGAAACTTCATATAAGTGCTCGATTCATTATATAACTAACCGTGTGTAATTTTCAGCCTCGTAGTATAATTAGTTTTGAAGAAATTCATATTGGTGCAAAGAAGTTGTATGGCAGCCCCCCATAAATGGGGCCCTAACATTTTGAAACTTCATATAAGTGCTCGATTCATTATATAACTAAGCGTGTGTAATTTTCATTCGCGTAGTATAATTAGTTTTGAAGAAATTCATATTGGTGCAAGGAAGTTGTATGGCAGCCCCCCGAAAATGGGGCCCTAACATTTTGAAACTTCATATAAGTGCCGGAGTCAATATAAAACTAACCGTGTGTAATTTGCATCCCCGTAGTATAAATAGTTTTGAAGAAATTCATATTGGTGCAAAAAAGTTGTATGGCAGCTCCCCGAAGCCTTGGTCCGATTTTAACCAAAAACAATAGGGAACCTAGAAATTGTCTAAAAATGACTTTGTGTGAATTTCAAGACTCTAGCCCTTTTAGTTTTTGAGTTATCGTGCTGACACACGGACGGACGGACGGACGGACGGACGGACGGACGGACGGACGGACGGACGGACGGACAGACACACATAGCTAGATCGACTAATTTTTCGATTCTGAGCCGATACGTACCCTTGACACTATATCTAGCTCGTCTAGATCGATGCGTTACAAACGGAGGAGCAAATCTAATATACCCGATGTTCATATATATATGCACGGGTATAAAGATAATGAAACATTTTAATCAATTTTTATTTTTTTGCCAAAAACAAATGGAATAAAATTAAAAAAAAACTTAAATTTATTTTTCAGAAACGAAATTAACAAAAAACATGATTGTCATTTTATTAGGAATTTTAGCCTTCAGTGCTACACAAATTAATGCTCAGGTGAGATATTTATTAAAGTCTTCGTTTTTTCCATCACTTCTATTTGATTATTATTTAATTAATATTTAATATATTAATTTATTTAATTTTATAATAATCGATAGGCACCACCACCACCACCATTTGAAGCTGTAGCTGTTCTTAAGGGTGAAGGTGTTGAAGGCAATGTAACATTTACTCAAAATGGCTGTGGTGCAAATGTTTATGTACATGTTGTTGTAGTTGGTTTAAGTGACGGTTTACATGGTTTCCATGTACATGAAAAAGGTGATATTACCAATGGATGTTTAAGTATGGGCGGACATTTTAATCCAGACAAGGTAATTTGAAATCATTAAAAATAAAAAATTAGATATTAAAATTATTTCTTCATCCTACCATGCTATCAAACAAGTTTTTATTTTTTTTATTTTTAATATTATGTAATTTATTAAAAAATTCAGATGGATCATGGTGCACCAGAAGATGAAATTCGTCATGTTGGTGATTTAGGAAATATAATGTCAATAAATGGTCTGGTTGATGTAATGATCACTGATCGTTTAATATCATTAGTTGGTAAAAGTGCAGTTGTTGGTAGAGGTGTTGTTATTCATACTGGTGAAGATGATTTAGGTAGAACATTACATCCAGATTCAAAAAAGACTGGAAATGCTGGTGGTCGTGCTGCTTGTGGAATTATTGGAATCAAGTAAAATTATACAATGAATAAAAATTTCATGTATTACATTCCATTAAAACAAAAAAAAAAAACACCTCTATTTTATAAATCTCATAAAATTCAAAAAAAACTTACTTATTTTGCTAGTTTTATTTGTTTTGTTTATTAATAATTGTTCTATAGATTTTATATACTTAGTACTTATATGTTTGATTGAGTAGTGATTAGTAGAAATTTTTATTAATATTTTTTTTGTTTTTTTTTTAATTTACCTTTTGTAATAATTTGTATGTTGAATTTTTCTGTACTTATACAAAATATTTCAATTTTTTATTTTCTAAATTACTCTTTTAAACAAATAAAATTTTAATATTAATTAAACAAGTATTTTGCATTTTTTAAAACATATTTTTTCGTTTATTTTTTGTTTATTTACTTTTTTTTATTTAACAGTGTCTATATGCAAGTGTTTTGTCTTATTTAACAATTTATTAACGAATATTTTTCCAATAATTAACCATTTTAATAATCATCATATTTAAATATTAATACTAAAGATATCTTACAATTTTTATTTTAATATCAATCATTTACGAATTAACAATAATTGACAAATGTGCTGGTAACCTAGCAACAACATTTTTGATTTTTAATTAATTCAAATCAAATTTAATGAGAATTGAAATAGTGATGAAATCAAAGTGTGTATATCATCTTAAAATTGCTTAAACTTTCTTAACTTAATATTGGCGGGAATTAGCGCCAATTTAAGAAAAAAATGTTCCTAACATATAGGAGATAAGTCTTATATATTTAATAATCAACTAAAGCTTTTAAAACGCAAAAAAAAAATCAAGTATTTTTTGACATCACGTTCAAATAAGTTTAAAAGTTTAGTTTAAAAAAAAAAAAAAAAGGCAGGAAACGCAGAGAGAAATGTAAATGTGAATAGTGAAGGTTCAAAAAAAAATATAAAAACAATTTTGCATCAATTCAAAATTACTTAAAATTTTTTAAGAAAAATTAGTTTTGTTTGTTACGCATTTTCTATAGATAGAAATGTTTTAAAAAATTATTTAAATAATATTTCATTATCTCAAGAAAGTTTAAGATAAATGTTTGGCATCTTTGATGTTTGTTTGATAATTGTGTACGTTAATTTCTTAATAAGTGTATTTATATGGGATGTTGTGTAAGATAAAGGGCACACAAAATTAAATTATTAGAAGCTTAATCTAAATGACTTAGTGAATGCCTTATGCTTCTTATGTGTATATATATAATAAAAAAGAATGTATACACATTGGTATTTCAAAAATTACTTATTAAGTAATTTAATTTATTTTTCACAATTTTATACAATTTAAAATCTCAAAATTTCAATTTCGATTAATATTTCTCAACAGAAAACAGTTGTTTGATTTAGTGTACCTGCAATACAAACACAATAGATCAATATTTTTTAATAAAAGATATTACGAATTTAAATTGAAATTTTAAGTATGTACCTACATAACTACTTTTTTTAGTTTAGAACTTACATAACTACTTTGAAGATTATTTTGAATGAATGTCAACATAAATTTTATTACCTTATGCATGATGAACATTTTTAAGCACATTTTCAAAAAATTTTGTAAAAATGTCCGTCCGTGTGTTGACAAAACTTCTATACCGGTGTAAATAAAGAAATGATGTTATAACTACGGATAGATTTCGCAAAAAAAATTAATTTCATGAAAGAACTTTTTTTCGTAGCCCCATCGTTACGGAGCTGCAGCATCTCAAAATCCAGAGAAGCTCTACATTTAAACTTTTATAACAAGAATTGTATGAGGTATATTTTAAATCTTAAACCGGTAAAAGACAGCTGATATTATAAGCTTATTGGAATATATTACAAACGTATAAACTTACCATTATGCGAAACTCAATTTAAAACTTTGTGTAGTTTTGGAAATGTGGTTTTTTAAAAACCTTAGTTATTTTTTCATTGCTTGTATATATATACTAAATTATAGGTATACTAAATTTACTATTACGTTTGTGACGCAGAGAAGGAGGGGGGGGGGGGTAGATATAGACTCAAGTGTATGGATCGGATCAGAATCGAAAAATAAACCGATTTAGCTATGTATCCGTCCGTCGGCACGATAACTCAAAAAAATAAAGGAACTAGGATTTTGAAATTTTCACAAATTCGTTTTTATGCAATAACCGTCATCGCTATTTAAATCCAACCATTTTGGTCTATGGGTTCGAGCACTTGCCATACAACTTTTTTTTTATATGAGCATTTCTCTGCTCTTATTAAAGTTGGGTGTCTGAAATTTTGCCAAAAATTGTTTAGTGTAATGACCAAAGTTATAGCAAAATTTAGTTGGTCTTCTGCTGAGGGTTCGAGTAGCTGCCATACAACTCTTTCTTTTATATGAGCATTACTCTACACCTAATGAAGCTGGGTGTCTGAAATTTTTCCAAAAATAGTTTAGTTTAATGGCCAAAGTTACTGCAGAATTTGGTTGGTCTACTGCTGATGGTTCGAGTAGCTGCCATACAACTCTTTCTTTTATAAGAGCATTACTCTACACCTAATGAAGCTGGGTGTCTGAAATTTTTCCAAAAATAGTTTAGTTTAATGGCCAAAGTTACTGCAGAATTTGGTTGGTCTACTGCTGAGGGTTCGAATAGCTGCCATACAACTCCTTCTTTTATGTGAGTATTACACTACACCTAATAAATATTTGAAATTTTGCCAAAAGTAATCAACCGGATGGTATAAAATATATTACGGTCATACGGGTATCCCAGAGTTGACACAGCCTATTCTACTAAACTCTTCCTTGTTTTATACTAATTTAATTACAATTAAAATAAACTTTCCAAATAATTTTCCATTTTAAAAAAATTAATAAATTTTTAAACTTCCTTCATGTATGCATTTACATTTGTATTAAATAATATGTTCATAATACAAAATTTTCTTATTATATTCAAGTTTCTTTTTACTTTTTTTTTATTTTCATATTTTTATTTCATTTTCGTACAATGTCAAGTGCAAGATCACATTATACATATATATACATAATCTATGACAATTGAATCATATTATTTTTTACTCTATTTTATTTTATATTTTCGCAATTTTATTTTTTTGTTATGCGTTTTTTTTCATTATTTAAAACATGTAAACACAACATAATCTCTATATTTATATTCAAATTACACAATCAAAATTTAATAAAAAAAAAAAAAAACAAATTCCAGAAAAAGACGATATCAATAATAAATATGTTGAGCTAGCTAGATAATTTTTCTTTTTCTAAGCAACAATTATATGTGTGTGTATGTGTGTAATTGAGAATTTTTTTTAAATAATATACTTATATTTGGGGTACAATGGCAATATCATCAATATCAATTTGATTATCAACAAAAAATCATCATCATCATCAATATCATCATTAGAATAAAAATCAAGATGAGTGCAAAATATAAAAAAAAAAAAATAATAATTTGAAGGCAACTATGGAGAATTGGAGAAAGCTTTAAAAAATAAACAACTAAATACATTCATAGAATATTTATGTATATAGAGTGTTCAAAAAATTACGTTTGGTATATAGTGTGAAAAATGGAAGAACTAATATTAATATGGTCTTCAAATTTGTTTATAAACAAATTAAGCTAAGTGAAATACTTAAGAAATACAATTAAGATCTTGATAAGAGCTAAAATAGCCTAAGGTTTATTTCAGTAATTTGAAATATGTTTTAAAATCGATTTCATTTTATAAATTTAGCTAACGAGTTTTTAAAATTATAAGTTACCTAGTTACCTCGGTATATGTTTAAATAATTGAATAATTTCATGATTTTTCGCATTGAAATAATTATTTCCCTAAACAGTTAATGTGGAATTTTGCGTAATGAAAATTTTTTTAAATGACTTATGTTTCATTTTTTCTCATTTCAATTTGTCATTGAAAGAAATTCTGAAACAAATCATGATATTATTTTATTAGGATTCAATATTTCAATGAACGACTGCATGCCACAGTGGTTAGAGTGCCAATCTTTCATGAGAAATGCCCGGGTTAGAATCCTAGTGAAAGTGAAAAAACTTTAATGGCTTAATCAATTATTAATAATTACATATTTTTACTAAAAAATACATTAATATAACAATATAAACATATGCAAAATATAAAAAAATAATTTAATTGAATAATATAACTCACAGATATAGAATACCATATAACTCAATTACAAAATATTTCAATATAAATAATATAAATAAAAATAGAATTGTATCTATTAAAAATCTAAGGCATTTCTACATGTTATAAGGCCTAGTACTATCTCATATTTAAATAGTATAATACTTTTATTAAGTTTTTTTAAAAGTTTCGAAAGTTTTTCCACTGTACATTATACCTAATGGGACACTCTATACATATATCATTTTTGTAAAAGCAAAAAATTTGTGTGTCAGAGGCCACCCACCGAATAATAACTAAGATTAAATATATTTGAGGGTAAAAATTATTATATTTTTATTAAATTTTTTTTTTATATGTTTTACTCTTCACACTTATTAAATATAAAAGAATCATTGAAAATATTGTTGTTGTCTCAGTCTAAATAGAATTGCATGAAATTGAAAGCTATTCTATTAAATATTCCGAGATTTATTAACAGCATGTTTAGCACGTTTTAAATTATGAGAATAAAGTACATTTTTAACATTTTTGAAGTTTATCGTAATTGAATGTATATTGTATGTGTACATATAGGTATGTATTTTTATATATATACAAATTAGATAACATAGATGCTTAAAATATACTGTATATAAATTTATTTAAATTCTCAATTTAAATGTTTGAAAAGTTTTAAGTAATACATACGTCACAGCTAAAAGTTTTCTTTTTTTTCTTTAACAAAGTTATGCAAAAATGAATTATTCATTAAATATTTTTTTAAAGATTTGTTTACAATTTTAAAATTTTTTAACCTTTATGTTTGATTGTGTATATTTTTGTATAATTTAGTGTTTAGTTTAATATTTAACTTATAAATTTAGGTGTTGGAAGCAAACTAATAATACAATTTTTAACAAAATGCAGTTCATATAAATATTCGAATAAGAATAACAAGAGTTTAAATGCACTAATCCAATTTTCTAGATCAGAGTATTGTGTGCATTTTTTTATTATCATTTGCATGATTCAATTTACTTAGATTCTGAAATAGTTTGTAGTCCATTTTGTACCCGGCAAATAGCATAAATAATTCTACCATTATAAACATACATAGAATAAACTTGACAGTGTGTTAGGTTAGATTACGAGGTTAGATACAAATATATAGACTCCATGAATGTATTGGATCAAAATAGAAAAGTAGGTTGTTCAAATCCGTCTATTCGCACTATAATTCAAAAACACAGCGGTTTCAAGTTGCTACTATACAAATTTTTATCAATACGGGAATAACTCTATAATTCATAGAGTATCAAAGTTACAACTGCTACATGGTATAAATCTATGTTGAATTTTCCCGAAAAAATCTGAATTTGGAATATGCAAAGTTCATAAATATGTCAACTTTTAAGTAGGCTTTTCTTTTTAAATATGTGAGTAAAGTAGGAATTTTTTCGTAAAAGTAACTCAAATTAAATATTACATATTACTCAAATACAGGGTGGCGCAAAACGACTGATATGGTTTGATTTTTTAATAACTTTTTTATTTAATGGTTAATTATTATTATTATTTTTTTGTTATACAGTATATCAATGGGGAATATTTTTACCTTAAGTATAAAAAATTATATTCCGCAAATGGTGACCATTTCCGGCTTCGCACATTCGTGCTCTTTCCAGTACATTTTCCATAACTTTTCGTAAAATGTCCGGTGTTATGGCTTGAATTTCATTGCAGATGTTTTATTTTAGCTCTGGTATGGTCGCTGGCTTGTTTACCTATACCCTTTCTTTCAAATAACAAAAAAATCGCTTCTGCGCAAAATAATACGTTCGCCAAAGAAGTCGCGTAACAGAGCCATTGTGTCCCTTGCAGTGTGGGCTGTGACTCCATCTTGTTGGAACCACAGCTGTGGCACAACTGTGGACGGTTTTCTATAGGTGGCCTCAAAAAGTTCAGCATCGTTCGATATTCAGCACTATAGTAATCGTAACTGAAGCGCCATGTGCATTTTCAAAGAAATATGGATCAATGATCCTTTCAGACAATACACCGCACCAAACAGTACACTTAAATGGGTGTAATTGTCGCAGATGAACTGTTCTTGAATTATCCGTAGCTCATATTCTGCTCATATTTTGCTTGTTTACGAAACCATTCAATTGGAAATGGGCTTTATCGCTTATTATCAAATTAAAATTTCAAAATTAATTTTAATATTAGATTTTCAAAATAAAATTCAACAACTGCTGTTCTATTGTGTACTGTTCCATTTCCAATTCCCCAAGTTTTCTTCACCAAAATTCTGAAATAAAAATAAAAAATTTAAATAAATTTAAAAGATTATTAAACATTCAAACCATATCGGTCGTTTTGCGCCACCCGGTATAATAAATATCAACGCGCAACCCAAATTATGAAAAAATTTTATTTAAAATACACGGATAGACACGGACAGTAAATACTAAATACGAAATACTACCCTTACAGGCATGTCTTAATCGTTGTCTCACCATATGTGGAACACCCAATACTTTTTGCAATAAAGAAACAAATTAAACTTTTTGCTTCCGATTTAGTAATTATTTAATATTTAACGCTTTACTTTAAAAATTTTCTTAAAGCTGAATTAAACCACTTATATAGAAGATAAAAGAAGTCAAAAATTTTTCAAAAATTGAGTTTCGCATAAAAGTTACCTTAAAAAATTGAATGGCAACCCTTTATATTTATTGCTTGTATAATTATAAAGCCTATCAAAGCAGTTGTTGTTTGTCTTTCCAGATTGAAAGATGTATCTTATAGAATTTGTTCTAAAACCATTAAAATATAGGGCTTTTACGAATTTTGAAATTCCATATTTTCGAAAATAGATTCTCCATAACATTTTTTATTTTACGACAACTATCCTTATTTAAAATTCCAGCGTTTTAATTTCAAACAGCATAGAATTTTTTTTGACGCACATTTTTCAGATATTATTAAATATCATATATTATTAAATACCTATATATTATTTAAATTTCTATATAATTATATAGTTTGATATAATATATCATTTTAAATTACAATATTTTATTAAAGTTATTATTATAATGTTTTCGAACTTGAATTAAGAAATTTGATATTTAATTCAAAACAATTTAGTTTTTTTTTTTGCAACAATATTTTTAAACTTGAAAACGCATGAAAAACATACTTGAACTTGAATTTAAATGCATGAAATTGAGACAACGGCAAAAGTACTTGTATATTTATTGTATATTATAGATTTATAGAATAGATAGATTATAAAAATAATAATAGTGATTTTCTAAATTTTAATAATAATCAATTAAGACCATATTATATATTCAGATATAAATATTAACTTTAAATGGCATCATCATAAAAAATTTTTGATACCGGTTAGAACGTATTACGGTTGTAGTTTAATTTATACAAAGTTTTTTTTCCTTACTTTTCTTGGAAACTTTAGGCCTCCACTAGATATTTCCAACGAACTTTGTTAAGTGTTGTTGTTTTAGCACCCTTCCAGGTTATACTCATTGAGTTTAGATCCATAATTATTGTTCTGCGCCAGGTTTTACTCGACCGACCACATTTTCTTGAGTCTTACAGGTTCCATTGAAGAGCGTTATTCACTTCCATTCCTTTTTCTTTATTTGATGCGCTATTGGTTGCTCTCAAGTTAAGTTTCATAAATCTCTATTCGAGTTTATTCTAGACCAGAGTATCCTACACATAATTCAAAGGCATTTTTATATGAATGACTGTAGCCTGCTGTTTGAAGTAATCGAAGTTAGCCAGTTTCCACTATCAATCATTAGGATGCTTTTTACGCATGTCCGAAAAATTTGTAAGATTCTCCTTACAGGTTACAAACTGCCAAACACTGCTCTAGCTTTCTTGAGTCAATTATCTATGTCTTCTTGCGCTATAATACTGGTTGATATAATGCAAGGTAGCAGAAGTTATTGACATACCCAATTGTTTGACCGCTTATATATAGGATTTGTTTTACGGCGGCTTTGATCATCATCGCTGTGGTGTTATTGATATTGAATTCTTTTAATATGTCTTACGAGATTTTGTAAATATCCTGACGTACACTGTAAGTTCAGGTATGTGCACTGGTGCGAGAGAATGCATGTGTCATCTGCATACTAGATCTTCAAGCTGTTGAGTTAAGGACCAAGTTATTATTTTCTTTAATTAACTTTTCTCATTTATTATGTCATTTAGGACAGCTGTGAACTCATCCAGAACTACATCCAGTGTCATCCAGAACTATCGTGAGAAGCTTTGCTTCACTCTTACTTTTGATTGAAATACTGCTTAGATAATTGATTGTGGATAACTGTGACTTGTCTATTAAAATATAGATATTCGATGATATGTATAATTTTTAGTAAAACTTCTCTCCTTCTAAGGGCTTTTTATACTTAAACTCGTTTAATATTATCAAAGGCTTTGTGAAATCTATGAGTAATATAGACATTTTGGTGATTGTGCAGAGCGTATTAACCTAAACACACACTATCGGCTTGACACAACTTATCTGAGGATGGAAACCAGTTTATTCTTCGCATATCTTTGCTTCTGCCTTCAACCTTGAATTACTTTATCTACCTTTAAAAGTCGAAATCCATAATTAAATTAAAGATTAACATTTTAGAGAAAAATTGGGAAAATACTTCCTTTTTAAAAAACTTTTTATTAAATTTTAAATACTATGTATTTATATTAGATGAAATAGCTTCTTAAAAAATTATATACTTTTTGATTTTCTATGTATTTACTTGTAATTTATTATTTCATTCCATTTGTTAATTTATTTTTCTAATTTTAGCAAACCATCTGATACTAATTGGCTTTGTTCATCCGGCTCTACAATCTTTCATCAAAACAATGTCCTTCAAGTTTTATTCCTACAAACTATTTTTGTTATTTTTACAAAAATATTTTAGTTATTTAAATTAAACAGAAATTATATGTGTATATATATATATATATGAAAGTTATGTAATTACATAATGATTTTTTTTTTAAAAATTTAAAAAAAAAATTAAATTATTTTAAAGTATTATTTATTTGTACAAGAATAGAATTTAATTAAAATTTATTAAAAAAAACAAAAATGAACTTATATATTATTAAAAATTAAACTAAAATACAGGAAAATATTAATAAATACAATTTTTTATTTTTAATAATTCAAGTATAAGAAAATTTTATAATTAAAGAAAAAATACTTGTTATTAATTTCGAATTAAATTGTGAAAAAAAATTTTACATCCTAAAAATATGCAAGGGAAATAACATTGATTGTAAAATGAAAATCTAATGGTTTTATTTAATAATTTATGATATGTAATATAAATAAATTTAATATTTTATGATGAATTAATTTAATATTTTATATTTAAAATGAAATACTGCTATTTTTGTAAAAAAAAAATTAAAATGTTTAGCATTTATTTTTGTATAAAATTTCCTTAATAGATAAATTATCATGTTAAAATCACATTTAAATTATTCACAAATAAATAATAAAAATAAGTTTGTTAAAATTTGAAGGATTTAATTTTATTTCTATAATAATACTTAGCGAATTTTAGAGTGGGGGGGGGGGGGGGGGGGTTTTTATTATTTGTTTATAGCTCACTGCTATATAAACACCTCTATGAAAGTTTCAATGAAATAAAAATGGTGTTAAAAAGACAATACGAAGAAAATTGTGAAAATACAAAGATAATACAACAACAAATTATTGACACCCTTTTATTGTAAAGGTTGCTGACATTATAACTTGCATGCGGTTATACTATCAATTGTTTTTAACTTTTTCTTTTTATCACTTTTATATCGATTTCTATTTTTTATATTCAAATATAAATATTTTTATATTGAATTTGTTTTTGTTTTTTTTTTAATTTGTCTTATAAAAATATTTTCTTACAGAATTAAAAAAATACTATAAGAATTGTTTTATACTTTCATTGAAATTATTTTGACCCAATTTAAGGTAATTTTTGTTTAAACAAATTCTTATACAGGGTGTTTTCTATGTAAATGCATTGTCAGAATTCTGTATATGTATTATAGTACGGAAGCTAAGATAAATCTTATTTAATTTCCAACATACAAGGTTTTAAATGAAATTTCAATATTTTCTTTTATTGTTGATAATTTTGCTTTTAACTCTGTTTCTAGACCTCCTATGATGATTCTGTAAAATGAATTCAAAAGCCCAAAAAACCGCTTTTTAGCACATTTTCAAAAAAATTTGTAAGTTTGTCCGTCCGTCCCTTTTTACCTACGGCTGATTAAAAAATACCAGCAACGGGTAGGATAGGTATTGCAATAAAAATAATGTAATGTTAAAACTTTTTTCTGTAATCCCTTTTCCTCCAGTTTAGGGGAGCTACAACCCCACAAAAGCCCTATATTTAAACAGTTATAACAAGAGTTCTATAAGGTATATTTTCAACCTGAACACGGTAAAAGACAGCTATTTTTATAAGATTTTAAATGTCAAATGTATAGGGTTACCATACGGTACTAAAATTTACCGTTATGCTAAACTAAGTTTCGCAAAATTTTTAGCCCTTACAACTTCTGCTATCAATCTAGAAAATTTAAATTTTGGGAGAAATAAGATCCTTTGAAATATGTAAAAATCAGTTAAGAAAATATTTTTGTCTCGCCCGCTCTTTTTAGAAGCTGTAAGAAGTTGAAAATTGAGATTTTGCTAACACCTATAGCTTGATTACCTGACAAAATTTTTTTTTTATTTATATACAAAATTGAAAGCTCCAAAAAGAAAGATTCAACAAGTGTCAAAAGTTTTTCTTAATTCTGAGTGAGGTTAAGAAATTTGGCAACCTTCCCCATTGAAGGGCTATTAGGACTTAAAAATTAAAATTTTACTATTTTTATAAGTAAGCAGTAACCAGTGAATATATTTCCAAAATTAAACTCAGTATGTAACACAATATAATTTTGAAAATGTGCTTTTTTAAAAACACTTGTTTTTTTTTCATCACTTGTTTATAAGTGTCTTATCTTTGTCGCCAATTTAAAAAAAAATTTTATTTATAAGTATCTGCACATGTCCGCATACAAAGAATTTATCGACACTCATAAGTATCTAAGAACTTAATTTGGAAACACCCTGTAGATATGCTTAGCCAATTGTGGCATAAAAGTAAAAAACTTTTAAAAATTCTTATAGAAATAGAAATTGTTGATTATTTTTAGGTTTTTAAGAATGTTAACCAACCTCTACTATTATATACGAGCTGTACATAAAATGTCCTACTTAAGATAATTTCAATAAAATATTTTATGTAGAAAGGGGAAAATTGTTTTTCTTATTTTTTACCTCAATTTATATTGTTCTTGTATTGACTTTTATGTTTTGTTTAACCAATTAAAAAAAAAATTGTTTGAAATCAGGTTAATGGACTAGAGAACTAAACATTGTATTAAATGAAAATTCAAATAAACTTTTAGAGAAAGAAAAAATTAAATAAAATTTTAATTTTGCCTTAGGTTTTAGGTTAAATTATATTTGAAAAGTAATTATTATTAGTAGAGTGTAATTAAAGAAATTATGATTAAATTACAAAACATTAATTAGATATTTTCATCCTTAAAATGTTAACAAGATTTTAGTTTTATAAATTGCATATAGTTAGGCGTAATTTTTTTATGGAAATTATTTTAATTAATTATTTCAATATTACGCATTACAATGAATTATGCAATAATATAAGTAAGGCCCTCGATTGCCAGGGCCATTGTGGGCTGATTCTAATTTGTCTTATATCTTTTACATCCTTTCTAAATTTATATCTTAAAACTCTTTTGATATGTATCTTAATTAATAAATATACTTATTTAAATTTATTATACTTTCTAATTTACAATTTTGAGTCTACTTCCTTGATTTCTTAACTAATCTATATGTATACTATTTAATTTAATTATTTAACAATTTTTTAATCTCGTAATTCATGTTTTTATATCTAGAATATTTAGTTTAAAGTTTTTATTTTGTTTTAGTTTTCCATTTTTAATTATAACTTTTAAGAATTTGCTTTTTTCTACTGTTTTTCTATTATAACTAAATTTTATTCCAAATATAAAAATCCCTAGCGTTCTATTCTATTGCGGTGAGGTTGAAGAAGGTGTTGAGTGTGTAGATTATTGTTATTCAAGATATTTAAAGTGAAAGGTGAATTCAGTGAAAATGTGTTCCCAGAGAGTGTTTGTTCACATTTTGGACAAGAGGAAGGGTACAGAAATTTTTTTGTTGCAATTGTGTGGCCTAGTCTAATGCGACAGATTTTTACGTCAATTTTTCTTCCCTTACCGACTTCGTATTCAGGTTTTAGCGCTATTAGCCAATGTGTCTGTAAAAGCTATTTATGTTATCCCGGTTAGCTTGCCTATTTTTTTGTATAAATTGCTTAATTTGCTTTATTTTAAGTTGATGATTTTTAATATCTAAACAAGATTCGGGTTTTATAAATTGCATATTGTTAGGC
The DNA here is from genome assembly GCA_963082915.1 of Dolichopus griseipennis. Lineage (NCBI taxonomy): Eukaryota > Metazoa > Arthropoda > Insecta > Diptera > Dolichopodidae > Dolichopus > Dolichopus griseipennis. The sequence continues at coordinate 96,036,000 of OY720442.1, read as the reverse complement.
GTAATCTATTTTATTTAATTATTTAATTTTATAATACATTTAATTTTATTTTATTTAATAATACATACGATAATTGATAATGCAATTATTTTAAATCATTAGTTACGCAGACCATTCAGGTTTCTTCTTGTTAGTTAGGCGTAATCTATTTTATTTAGTTATTTAATTTTATAATACATTTAATTTTATTTTATTTAATAATACATACGATAATTGATAATGCAATTATTTTAAATCATTACTTACGCAGACCATTCAGGTTTCTTCTTATGAGGCACTACAAACTATGACTGTTTTGGGCCTGATGTAATTTCCCCTTCAACTCCTCTCAGTTTCGCCCAGATCTCTTCCAATTGGCGACATGCGGTTTTTTTAGTTTTGCCGAGGTCTCCTCTCCCCAACGGAGGTTCGGTTTCCCTCGGCGTCGCTTCCCTTGATGTCTGGCTTCAAATATCCTCTTAACTGGAGCATCGGTTGACATTCGCTCGACGTGACCGAGCCAATGAAAGCGTCTCATTTTGGCTTTCGTGACTACACCATTATAGGAATTATATTATACAGTTATTATATTTGATCGTATTATATTTGATATTGAATGAAATTAACTTTTCCAGCACTTCCTCAGTAGATACGCTTAGTAATTAACCACTACGCCACCAAATTCAAAGTTTCATTCCATGTTCTAGTTTGTTAATATATTTTTTTAAAAAAGAGCCGTTATGTACTAAATCGAAACTTGTACAGGCCACATTTTTTTAAATTTGTAAGTAAAATTACAAAGATAGTATTAAATATTTACAAAACCATTGACAATTGAATATCTATAACAAAATTAACAATGCTTAAATTAATTAATAGTATATACTATATATAATTAATAGTATTACTAATCATATGAATTTTTATTATTGATATAGTATTATTAATTATTAGTTATGTTATTAACTTGAACTCAATGCCAAATTGTTGCTGGAATGAATCGAAAACTAGATAAAACGTTTTTCCTGTGCCTCTCGAATAAAAGGTTGGCAGTCCAACCACTGTGTTTTACTACTTAATCAATATCCCAGAGTTCGTAATTTAATTTTAAACTTAAAATTCTAACTAAATACCACCATAAAATCAAATATCTTAATATCGCTTTTGAGTTGAACATGAGTTCATTTTTAAAATTTTTATTTTATAATTCAAAAATATAATTTAAAATAAAAAATGCTTCATTTTTTCAAAATATCCGGTCAATAAAAATATTTAAATTACATTTTTAATATTCACCTCAAACCTTGTACCCTTACACTATTTATTTCTCTATCCCCCCTTTCCTCCTTTCCACCTTTCTGGTGAGAAAATTTTGTACATTATTTCTTACAATATCAAATTGAAATTTTTAGGAGGCATGTGGTGAATCTTAAGTTGAAATGTTTTGACCTCATTAAAATGAAGTTAAAGTCAAAAGAAAATGAAAATGAACCTGGAAAGGTGAATTTTAAAAAAAAAGCAGTAATATTAAATAAAATTAAAAGTAATCTATCCGAAAAATATAAATTTTAATCACGCAAACGTTTTATACAATATCGTCCTTAAAAGGTCAAATAGCGATACAACATTTTTTAAGGGTTTCTTTTATTTGGTTGAATATGAATATATTGTATTGTTGACCATTTTGAAAGTATAGAGTAAACTGAAAAACCTAAGAATACGAATTCATTGTTAGTTTCATTTGAAAAAATTTGATTTTTCTAAGAACTTTCATAGGTCATATTTTATCATGGTGAGTTTAAATAAAATTAAAACTACTTGAAGAGTTTTACTGTATGTAGTAAGCTAAAATATATAAATTTTAAGTTTCCAGTGAAACAGTGGTAGAAAACAAGTGTATATCGTGCCAAACCTACACCAAATTGATTATAATTACAAATATTAGTTAAAATCATTTTTGGTGATACGGAAAGTTCACCAGGGATTTAAAATTAGAAAATTAAACCAAAAATGCCCGGGGAATTTTCACTCAAGATGAGTGGACTGAATGTTCCCAGGGAACTTGTGACTTCATAAAATGATATTGTGACTTCATAATATTTAAAATTCAGTATCAAAACAATTGATTATATCCAAATTTTTAAAAAATTTAATTTTTAACAGGAAACAATATATTTTAAAACACGAATTTTGTAACCAACTTATCGCCATTAAATTTAAAATTCTCATACATGTATTAAAAAATTATATGCTAATTGAGTGGATGGCACAGTGATTAGAATGCCAACCTTCATTCGAGAGGTCCGGGTTCGAATCGCAGTAAAAGTTACAAAACTTTTAACTGGTTTTCGACTCGATTAACCTGCCATTGGGTTCAAATTAATGGCGTAATCAATACTCTATATCTTTAATTTAATTTGTTTTGGAAAATAAATTTAAATAAACTTTATATCATGACTTCGTTAATTAGTATTCATTTTTATATGAATTTAAACATAGAAGGTTGAACCTGTAATTGGCACGCATTATATCGTTTAACTAGCACTGGCATATCAATTATTACAAAAGAACGAATTTTAAGGAATGAGATATGTTAATTATTCCTTTTTAACATGCAGTCATTCAGATATATATAACTCAACTACAATTGAGGTTTAGTTCAACCCCTAAATATAATTATCCTACTTTAAGAACTGTTATGGTATACAATGGCCCGTCCGTTTTGTATGTATATAAAACATGAATTTAAATATCCTGTGCACGAAATAACACAAAATGTTCCTCAAAAAAATGAAAATACTTTGTGTCTTATTATTATAACTTTAAAATATTTTGAAGTTGAATAAATGGTAAGATTAATTTGAATAGAATGGTCAAGAATATGAGTAGTTCTAATAGAAATAAGCTTTATTAGAAGAATTGTTATAAGTACCTACTGTTTTATTTTATTTCATGCGATGACTAAATGGTTTTTTGACTTTGTGTTTTTTTTACACAAAATTTTGGTTTCATTGAAATTAATCAGCAAACAAAAATATTATTTAAATATTCATATTTAAATTTAATAATTAATCATTAAATTTTGATTTTTAATCACACGTTCTTATTATTCACTTACTTTTCTATTTAAAATGTTTCAAAGGTGCAAATAAAAGAATTAACCAAACATTGTAAATTATTAACTATCTAAAATTATTGCATGTAGCCCAATAAAAAATATTCTGAAAATTGTCATTTTCTAAATTAATCAAATTCAAGTTCAAAAATCAATATATAAAGCGAATTTTAAAAGTGCATTTATAAGACTTATACTCGTAGTGGCTTGTTTAAAGTTTAAACATTTTTCAAAAGCGTTTAATCAATTTGTTTTAATTTTTCAATATTTAAGTTGAAATTAATATCTCGTATGTTAGCCTAGATGAAATGAATAGGTAAGAGGCAATAGACATCCAGATAGAAGGAAGAAATGAGCAGGTCAAACCCTTAGGAAACCTGCGAACAATATTACGTTTCAGGCTCTGAAATGGATCGCACAGTTAAAAAGAGATGTAGGGAACCTCGGGCATATGACGCAGGTCAGTCAGGAAAGATATATGAATAATAACCGCATGTCTTGGTATGAAATTAAACAACTAGCCCAAAACAGAGTTAAATGGAAAAATTTTGTGGAAGCTAAGGAGAATGAATAAGAATAAAATAAAAAAAAATTGGCATACGGGAGGAAATCACCAAAAATATTGTTTTTAAATTTAAATTTAGGAATAAAAATTTGATAGCTTTGGCTTTTTGCTTCTAAAAAAATGGATTTGCTTCCTAAAACTTAGTACCATTTTTATTAAGTTTCCATTATATTGAGATCTAAATTTTTTAAAATCAAGTTTTTTGAATTATTAAAACAAAATATAAATATCCTTAAATTAAGCTAAACCGTATACATCTACATTATCAACTTTTAATTAATAAGTTGCATGGAATATGGTCACATGAGCATAATGCGCGCATGAGCAGCAAGCTTACATAAGTTGTGTTTCACTACTTGAATAGTTAAACTTTGTAGGAATCCGCATCTAGTACATGCCTTGTTTGCGTTAGAAAACATGTTTAAAAAAAAGTTTGCGGCTGAAAACAAAATTTGCTTTTAGAAATTAATAAATTTGCAAGATTTATAATCTTTTAAAAAAGTGTGAGATGCTTTGCTACAAACTTTTATGATCATAACTACTTTATCATTCAAAAATCATTTTTCAAATGGGTTATGCGGAAGGACCTGGACAGAAATTTTAAAAAATTGATCGCTATGGCACCGATCGGATGTTGAAAAAAATATCCGATCGGTGGCATTGTGATTAGAACATCGGCCTTTCAATCGATGAGTTTCGGGTTCAAACCCTGGTCGAATTTTATCAAAAAAAAAATAAAATTTATAATTTATATCAAAGTAGCTTTACCTCATAATGTAAAAATAAAATACTAGCCGCACATGAAAACGAAAGGCTGAATAATTTGCTTATCACATTGTTTGTAGCAGGGGACTGCTTATAAATAAATAATTAATTAAAAAAATATGTAGCAACTTTATTACATATTTGTTAAATCCCAACCTACCAATCTTAAGATTTTTGCATATATTTGTGATTTTATATTTTACTTCACAAATTTATTTAAGTTTTAAGGAAATTGACGAACAGTAGCGTTGCATTTTACCCTTAAATTCTTCTAACCATCTACAATTTTGGAGCCAGGGAAAAAAAACCCTGGCTAACTAAACTTCCATTAAGACAAAATCCTGAAAAAAAAACTATGCTGTTTCATACCTCGCGATATTTGACTTTTACAGAATATTTATTTTATAAGAAGTAAATTTTAAGCGGTAGCTTTTGCAGTTTTAAATCTTTGCTTTTTGAAAGAGATTTTGAAAATAAGAGATTTTCTTCTTTAAAGGGGGGTTTGGCTTAGCGGATTTTATTTTTGAGAATTTTGTTTCTGCGGATTTCGATTTTGAAATTTTTGATTGGTTGAGATTTCATGAAAGCCCCTACAAGTATGTAAAGGATAGGATCAGTTTAATAGAAGGCTTTAAATCCTTTAATTTCATTGTGGAAAATTTACTTTACTTTACTTTACTTTAATTCCTTTAACCCCTATTGGGGCATAGGGCAGAAACAAACTCCTTCCATCGCTCGCGTTCTTTAGCCAGACGCTTCACTTGCAGCCAGGTTTTCTGTTGTGACCCTGCTTCAGCTAAGACGGTTGTCCTCCATGTTTTCTTTGGCCTTCCCACTCGTCGTGTCCCTTGAGGATTCCAATCCAAGGCTTGCTTTGCAATTTCTGTATTGTCTTTCCTCAAGGTATGTCCGATCCACCGCCATTTCCGTTTTCGGATCTCGACATCGATCGCGACTTGGTTAGTTTGCTGCCACAGTGCTCTGTTTGAAATAATTCGTGGCCAGCGGATTTTCAATATGCGACGAAGGCATCGGTTAATATACACCTGCAGTTTTTTAGTGATGGTTGCGGTGACTTTCCATGTTTCGCAGGCGTATAAAAGGACACTTTTGACGTTTGTTTCGAAAATTCTTAGCTTAGTGCGCATGGTGATTGCGTTCGATTGCCATACCCTAGAGAGAGCGCCAAATGCAGTACGGGCTTTGCTGATTCTGTTTTCAATGTCAAGCTCAGCTCCTCCATCTGGTGTCAATATACTACCCAGGTATTTAAACTGCTCTACTTCTCCTACTGCTACTTCATTGAAAAGTATGGCTTGATGTGTGCTGCGGCTCGTCCTAATAATCTTTGTTTTTTCAACATTGATTTTTAGCCCAACTTTGATCCCGTTGTTATGTAGGGCTTGACACATTTCGTTGAGTGCGCTACTTGAATGTGCCATTAGACACACATCATCGGCATAATCTAAGTGGCTTAGGCGTTTGAATGTATGCCACTGTATGCCATTTCTCTCATTTTCACCAACAGCGGTAGTCATAACGTCATCAACTACCGTTAAGAACAATATTGGTGAGAGTATGCATCCTTGACGCACACCTTGCTGCACTTCGAAGGGTTCAGTCAGCTGTCCGCAGTGCAAGACGTAGCTCCTTGCATTTTCATAGGAAGCTTTTATGATGGCTACTATCTTTTCTGGAATTCCTCTCCTATTTAAGGATTTCCAGATGTACTCCTGCTTTACGCGATCAAAGGCTTTCTCAAAATCTACGAACATTAGGTGTAATGGTGAGTTTAGTTCTGTAGATTGCTCAATAATGATACGTAGGGTGTTTATGTTATCAACACAAGAATGGCCGCTACGAAATCCTGTCTGGTGCTTTTTGAGCGTTGAGTTAATTCTTTCTTTGATGCGTTCTAGTACTATTCTCGCCATAAGCTTGGAGAAAACGGATAATAGTGATATACCTCGCCAGTTATTGCAATTGGTCAGGCTACCTTTCTTAGGTATTTTAGCAATAACTCCTTCTTTCCAGTCACTCGGGTATATTTCTTCTTCCCATATAGCCTGAAATAAGGGAAGAAGTATAGATGCCGTTGTGTCTGGGTCTGCTTTTAAGAACTCTGCTGGTATACCATCTATTCCTGCTGCCTTGTTGTTTTTTAATGAGCTGATTGCTGATTTGATTTCTTGTACGGTTGGATTGCCCGTGTCAATACCTCGAAAAGATCTGCGGTTTTGGGGGCTCACGGGTGTTGACTGTTCGACAAACTGATCATTGAGCAGTTTGCAAAAATGCTCCCTCCATCTTCGCAGTTGATCTTCCATCGTTACAAGTAGTTTGCCATTTTCGTCGGCAATTGGTTTTTGCGCTCTATTTTTACGGCCAGAAATTTGCCGTGTGATTTTGTAGAGCTCTGCAGCATCATTTCTGGCAGCAGCAGTTTCCGCTTTCTTTGCAAGGTCTTCCATATGTTTTCTTCTATCTCGTCTTACACTGCGCTGTGTTAACTTATGTGCTTCTTGATATTGAGTGCGAAGGATGTCTCTTTGGTGTTGATGTTGCTGGTGATTAATGTTATTCTTCAGCTGCTTCCTCCGGTCTATAAGATCCCATGAAGCTTGAGACATCCATTGATCCCCTCTTCTTCGCATCGCACTCGGCACATGTTCCAAACCAGTGTCAATAAACGCTTTTTTGATATGATCCCCTCTGTCGTTTATAGATATTAAGTTGTTCGATGTTGCGGTTCTGTCACGAAGTTTATTTACAAAATTGCGACAAGTTGATGGGTCTTTTAAACCGTTGACATCGAATTTCGGTATTCTGGTTTGGTTTAACAATCTACGCTGGACAGCTGCTGTGCGTAACTGTAGATTGGCTACTACTAAATGGTGATCACTTCCGATGTCTGCACTTCTTCTGTTTCGAACATCGCAGAGGGATTTTCTCCACCTTTGTTGAATAATGCAATGGTCGATTTGGTTTTGAACTTGACCATTCGGAGACACCCATGTAACTTTATGACAAGTTTTGTGTGGAAACAGGGTTCCGCCAATTGTTAGTTGTCGTTCGTTGCAAAAATCAACTAACATTTCGCCATTATTGTTCCTTGTTCCCAGCCCGTGCCTGCCCATTACACGCTCTAATCCTACATTTTCCGTGCCGACTTTGGCGTTTAGATCGCCTATGACGATTTTAATATCGGCTTTTGGAGCGCTGTCATAAGCATTACTCAATTGGGTGTAGAAATTAAGTTTCGCTTCTTCCTCTGCGTCTTCGATTGGAGCATAACAATGGATGATCGTGATGTTTCTTACTCTGGATCTGAAACGTGCTGATATCAATCTTTTGGAAATAGGAGCCCAGCTTATTAGACTGTGCTTTGCGCCAGTAGTCAACATGATACCAACACCACCTATTCTTGGTCCAGTTTGGTGTTCATCTTCGCCAGAGTATAACATGAATGTTTTCCCTGTAGAGGATGTATGTTCTCCAAGTCCTCTCCATTTGGTTTCGCTAATGCACATTATTTGGATGTTAGCTTGAAGCATTTCACGTTCTGCTTGCTCATATTTTCCAAGATCTAGCAAGGTACGGACGTTCCATGCCCCAATCAATGTGCGAACCTTATAATTGAAGGTCGGCTGTTGCGAGCGATTTCTTTCGTTTGTTTTTGATTCTTTTATCTTTGATTTATTTCCACTATTTTTGCATGAAATTCTTCGCACCCCCACATCCGATGTGCGATTTACTGCAGTTCTAGGAGCTACAGGAGGATTTCATTCATTTTGAAGGTTAGCCCGTGAGGACCGATTTTTCCACGTTTTAGATTTCATGTTTTGAATACTAGAAAGTAGACCTTCTTGTGTTTCCATAGATATGGATGATAACGCCATAAGCTCAGATCTGACAGGCACACATGCCCTGCGGACGGTCAGATACATCTACAATTTAGGCCGCCCACTGTGGGTACAGACGCCTTTCATAGCCGCTTCTTGGAAGTACAGACGCTACTCGTATTTGTGTTTAATTTCGGAGTTTACCTCTCCTAGCCTTTGGGAATCCAATCCCACGTAGTACAAGGCAGCACTATCGGCAGTTACTTTGAGAAGAGAGTTCCAGGAAGGAGTCTAGGTAGCTATGCTACCAGGCCAACACTACAACCCACTCCTCTATTTTCGCTGCGCATCCCATATGGGTGGCTCATCCGCCTTCTTCGCCGTTGGACTTACATCTCATCCGCCTCCGAAGCCGTTGACCGGTTTTTACGTGTATCCTCGTCAGGAGCCCTCACAAGGTGCTATCAGCCGGGCCAGCTGAACCTAGGTTTTTTAACGAGGTTGGTACTCCTCCCCCTCCTCCTTTCTCATCCGGGCTTGGGCATTTGGGACCGGGCTTGGGACCGGCATTAGCAGAGTTATTGGCAGGAAAATTTAATAGAATAAATGACTTAAGAAAAGTTTCCAAGGATTTCTTAGTAAAAATTCTTAGTAACTTCTTAGTAATTTTTTTGGCTTGTGGAAAATTGTGTGTGTTTAATCACTGATGTGCCAAATAATTATTTTATAAACCTACAAATTATTCATAATTTATAATATATACATATATATTTGAAAATTTAGAAAAAGTTTTTTATAATAACCATAATTACAAATGTCAAAAAAAAAAAACAATTCAAAAATAACAAATTCACTAATCGGAAATCAAAACCCAAGAGAAATACAAAAACAAGAAGTCCATACCTCATACAGTGTGTTTTTTGGTGACAAGCTACTTATGAATCACAATCGTCTTATGGACATTAGAAGGCAAATTTTCTTGTATAGGTATGTGGTAATATTACCATTATTCATTCGTCATTCGTCTTTTAACAGGAAAGTCAAAAATGAAAATTTCATATTTTAACAACATTTTATACTCTTAGAATGCATGCATGCGTACTGTTGAAATTTTCTTTTGGTCAGTAACCCGTACAAGAACAATTAAATATATATATTTATATATGTATTTGTACTTTTTTTTGGTTTTTTAATTTTTCCAATACTAATAATTTAGAATTAATTACAGAAAATATGAAATTATTCCAAAAATAAATAAAATAGTGCTAAAAACGCTTTTCCATTCTTTAGGACTTGGTTTAAGGAAACTTATACTAAACAAATTATTATTAATTTTAGCATATATGGAAAATGTTTGATTGGAAGATTAAATGGTAAGAAATTAACCCAAAAAATCAAAAGTCTCAAAATAGAATTACAATAAGTCAGTAAACTATTAAAAAGTTTTAACTTTTGATCAAAAAATTGTTTATTTCCGAAATTTTGGAAAATTATAGGGTTCATTAAATACAAAATTACTATTGGTGTAATTGAACTGTAATAAGTCTTTAATTTATAACTGATAATCAATAAATTAAAATATTATTAACCGACTCTATATAATATTTATATTAAGGAAGTTCATAATTTAATTTGACATTTTTATTACCTACTAGATACACATTTATTTAAAACATATTGATGACGTTTTATACTAGGAATTAATTGCTTTTACTTTTATATATTAAATAAGTTTTTGTTAAAGTTAATAACTTTATTTCAACTTTTAATTGTTTTTTAGTTTTTTTCCACAAAATTTTGTTCGAAAATAAAAACTCATCCTTATAAAGTGATAGTCAAAAATTCGAAGTAGTCGAAAAATTCACTTAAGAAGACATTGGGTTAGACTGTGTTTTATAAAGACCTTTAATGAAATAATACGCACAATGTATAAATACGCTATTTACCTCGATAAAGAATAAAAGGCTTAAACTAATATCAAATACTAGCAGCAAACTCTGATGAATAAGGGTGCATTTATACTGGAGCAACAGTAAGAGGATCGATAAGAGCATAGCGTATTTTTCGCGAATAGCTTTATTTCCAATTCAAATACGAAACAAAATCGCATAATTTTCTCAAATTTTACGAAATAAAACCATATAGTAAAATTGATACATATTCTAGTTTTATAGTAAACAAAGTAAAAAAAAAAATGGAAATTGATAAATAAGTGTAATTAGCAAATTTCTAATTTTATTAATAAACTGAAATAAAATATGTTAAAAAATATTATATTTTTATTATGAAGGCTGCCACCGCCAAACACCCGCTAACTCAATTATTGAAGCTAGATTTTGCATTCATACCTATTTTATTCGACAAATAATACCAATCAGTATCTCACATACGCACATGTATAATAAATATTCTGTAAAAGAATGTCACATATACATATATATAAATATTCTGGAAAAAGCGTATAACATTTATTTTGAATCCAATTCTAAAACTCCTTCCTAACTATTTCAATAACAAAGTGATTAAATTAGTGGATGCTGCCGCTTCCCAACTCCCATATAACACTAATACTGAACATATAGCACTAATACTGAAACGCTAAACATATAACACTAATACTGAAACACTGATATTATACTGAAATACTGAATTTGTAACCAATATTGTAAAAACAACCCCCAATAATTCAATTTTTCTATTATTTAGATTTATATCTAAACAACAAAGTAATGAATTTGTATTTTTTTTGGCTTTTAAGTGTAATCCGTTGGTTTCAAAATCTGTGTTTCAATAATTTGTTTAACGGGGTTCAGCGGCGGCATCCCCCGCTATCTTAAAAACTTTGTAGCAAAAATATTTATATAAGAATAATAATTAGAAGGGGTTTTGAAGTAGAATTCAAAACTAGGATTGCCGCTTTTTCCAGAATATTTATACCTATATAATAAGTTTTAAAATAGGTTTTTTTTTAGAATTTCAATTTTTTTTTTGTGGAAAATTAAATTGCTGTTATTTTCACAATTAAAATTACATTTTTAAAAAGGAAATAAAGCCATATGGCTTTATTTCGCAATTATATGCGAAATTGTTTCTTATTCAATAGCTAAATAAAGCCATTATGGCGTTATTTCACGGCACCCCAATTATACTAGTAAAAATATAAGTATATTGACATAGTCTTTTTAAATATTACAATTTTTTTTGTGATTACAATGTAACTGTACTTCCTGAAGATAATGTATAATAATAATTTTGCGAATGAATTGCAAAAAACAAAATGTACATAATTTTAGCCTTAGGAATTTATTTGATAAATTAGAATTAGTAATATATATTTAATAAATATATTTATTCATTCCATATCTAAAATTACTTTACATTCAAATCGGAACATATTTTGGTCTGGAACGGTTTGTCAAGAACGTGTGATATGAGTACAAATGTTTTCTTATTAAAGTTAAGGTCAATGATGATATGCTTTTTTTTTTGTCTTGACACGTTGCTGTTTTGATTTGACTTTGAAATGGTGCATTGACATTTGATATTTGGTGTTTGAATGTTTGAGAAGATTTAACAACATTTTGAACCATTTTTTATTGACATAATTGTGAAATATTATTTAAATTTTTTTATTTAGAAAAGCATCGGCACCTAGACTTCTTAATTTTAAAATTTTTCAAGGATTTCTGAAAATTGGTGATTCTTTTAGCAGTTTAGAACATACATACACACAAAGAGAGTTCCAAAAAACTTTTTGATACATGTGTAAAAAGCAAAATTATAGCGCTTTTCAGCCCTTCAACTGAATCAAATTGGCCATGATCTTTATATACTCTACGAACTAGGATTCCCCATAGATTTTCAACTATCCACAACCGCACTCGATTTAAATGTAAACCAGGCTTTAGTTTCTCAGCTGACGTGTATACGAGCATTATCTTGCTGAAAACACCATTTAACCCCAGAGTTGTGCTGCAAAATTGGTACTAAACTCATTTGGAGGATTATTTATTTATTAAATAGTTATATCTACTATTAAAGATAGTATTATCTACTATCAATATATAAATTTTTGATTTGTTCAAAGTAATTAGTTTGTAAGCCACAACAATTAACTTCAAAAATTAATTTATTTCAAAGATAAGTTTTGTTAAAAAATGATCTTAAATGGATTTAGTGACTATAAAAATTTGATCTACAAATTACAATGATTTGGTTTCCGATTAATTACTTTGCAAGAAGTCGTTTTGCGAGGTATTAATTGAAATGAGTTTACTTAGACTCATCATGATTTTGGCGACACTTCATACTGCGGATTTAGAAAAAATTCACCCAGAAAAAAGGTTCAGATAAAATAATTTAGATTTTTGAATATGTATTACAAATTATTTAAAAATAGAATATAATTTATCATAGTTTAACTTAATATTATAGAAAAAATCAGTCAGTTTTCAAATAAATAGTTTCGGGAACCTTGAAAATGTAAAGTTATGCGAGATTGAATAAATTAATTTTCCTCAAATTATTTTTCCAATACAATTTTCATCATGGGGGTTGAAAAAAAATTCAAATATAAAAATTTAAAATATATTAGGAATATTCCAAATAAAACGAGGAAGATTATAGTTGCCCTTGTCAACTTTTAGATACCCGTGCATACCCACTAACCGTTATTTATTTCCCCTATGCTATTTATTATAAATATTACAAAAAAAATATAAGAAAGTAAAATAGTTTAAAAAATATTTAACTTATTAGGTATCCCATAATTTTTGATTAACTTATTATCCCATAAAAAAAAAAAAAATAGCCCACCCTAAAAGTTGGTCTGAGTGATGTCCAACTTTGCCAACTAACTTGTTCTATTCCTTTATCTGCCCAGTTTTGATTTTAACCTCGTAGCTTCATTAGATTCACAGTTATCGAATTGACAACTTTGTATGGCAGCTGCCCGAAAACGGGTCCGTAACATTTTGAAACTTCATATAAGTGCTTGATTCATTATATAACTAACAGTGTGTAATTTTTATCCTCGTAGTATTATCAGTTTCCAAGAAATTCATATTGGTGCAAAGAAGTTGTATAGCAGCCCCCCGAAAATGGGGCCGTAACATTTTGAAACTTCATATAAGTTTTCGATCCATTATATAATTAACAGTGTGTAATTTTCATCCTCGTAGTATAATCAGTTTCTAAGAAATTCATATTGGTGCAAAGAAGTTGTGTGGCAGCTCCCCAAAACCTTGATCTGGTCTTAAACAAAAAGAATAGGGAACCTCAAAAATGTCCAAAAAATGTTTTGTGTGATTTTCAAAACTCTTGCTCTAATTTTTCAATTCTATCTCTTATAATTAATTTTTAATTCACCAATATATTAAACTTAAGCAAAATCAACTTCATATTATCATATTCATATAATAATCATCATATTCATAATCTATCAATCTATCAATATCAATAAGCCATTTACTTAAAAAAAATCTTTGTCTTCTTTTTTGCTTATCTTAAATAAACTACGCATCATTTAAATCATATGAAATTCTAACTCGAAATCGTTATCTACTTTTTGTAACAAAAACAAAAAACAAAAAAAACAAAAAAACAAAATTCATATAATTTCAAGATGCAAGCAAAATTTAAAATTTTTGTATGAAAATGTTGGAGTTGAAAAAGTTAGTTGTTCGAGAGCTACCCGAAGTTTTGGTCCGATCTTAACCAAAAAAAATAGGGAACCTAGAAATTGATTGAAAAATATTTTGTGAAAATTTCAAAACTGTAGCTCTTTTAGTTTTTGAGTTATCGTGCTGACACACAGACGGACGGACGGACGGACGGACGGACAGACACACATAGCTAGATCGACTAATTTTTCGATTCTGAGCCGATACGTACCCTTGACACTATATCTAGCTCGTCTAGATCGATGCGTTACAAACGGAGGAGCAAATCTCATATACCCGATGTCATATATGTATGCACGGGTATAAAAAGTGAAATATATTTTATAATAGTAATTTTTTAAATAGAAATTGTCCTTGACATAATATGATTAATTATATTGCATAAATTAATGTTACCGTAAAGTGTCAAGACATTGATTATCAGGAAATTTTCTTAAATTACATAGAAATATACAAATATAAAAGGAAATTAATTTATTAATATTTTTTTTAAAACTAAAATACTTCAAATATTTAATAATAAATTACTTTTATATTAATCATAATGCTTTTTAAAATTTTACTAAACTTTTGCGTCTTGTGCTCGTACTCGTAGTCATTGAAATAAACTTTGTTTTTGTGACAAGGCGTCCAGAACGTTTTTTTAATAAAAATAATTGTTTGAATATTTTTTTGCGTATTGCTTTTTAATTTGTATATTAACTGAATAATTTAGTATTTTAATCATTAAGCACCCATGTATTTATATAATCATAACACATTTCTCTAATTATTACTTGTAAATAAATGCTTCAATCATATTTATGCTGTCAATTTAATAAATATCAAGTGAAACTTAAATATAACACCTTCAAAAATTCAAAATTGAAAAAGTGTGACCGTTATTAAAATAAATGTCAGATTTTAATGGTATACTTTTTTTTAAAAGAA